>VZZY01015834.1:20505-44040 GCA_013400335.1 Eurystomus gularis
AAAAAAGGAAGAGGAGAATAGAGGTGATTTTTTTTCTAATGGAGACTTACAATCAAATGAGAGCCTGCACCCATGTCTGTACAGCAGATGAAGGACTGGCAGAGGCCAGCATTACAGCAGGTAGTCAAGGGAGCTCTGAAGCTACCTCACAGCCATCCTCCCAGAGCATTCTCCAGTTCCTTACAGGAGCAGATACAGAAAGTATTTCCTTTGCAAGCTTTCAAAAAAACCATGCAAGCAAAACAAAGCCCTATCACCACCTCCTGCAGCTCCCATCTCAAGTGAGAGAAACCACACCTGGTGCTAGCCAGAATTGGTCCACCCACCACACCACAATACCAGAAAGACTGGACACAAATAAAGACAACAATCCCAGAAAGTTCTGTTTCCATCTCTATGGTCTTTCCTGCATTGTACTGATTGCAGCTGTAACTTTAATATAATTACACTTCTGTTTACCATGTTGCTTGACATGTCACATACATATACAGTATTGTTACAGAAATCCTGAAAACTTTAGTGGTGGGAATTTAAGTTCTGTAGCACACAAGGTGATATACAAATTGTTTTGCTATTTTGACAAGTAGAGAAGGAGGTTTTAGCACCATGGAGACCACATCTTATACCTGCCTCTTCGCTTATGGCTGTAAGATAGGGCAGCGGGAGAGCTCTGCTGGCCCCAGCCCCTGCACCTCTAAGTCCATTAAGATCAAATAATGCTGCCTTGAAAAGAAGCTGCCTTGAGAGAAGCCCTAGTCAGTGAGAGGGATGGGTTTGGTCCGTCTCTTGGACTTGTCTCTGTCCCTTGACAGCTGCCAAGCTGATAAGTGTCTCTCTGTAAAGCTTTTCTTAAAAAGTAAATAAAAGCTCATTAGGAAGCAATTGCACAGCAAGCAACAGGAGAGGGATAACACGAGCAGGGCATCCAGTCTCTCCCTGGACTTCGGCAGTCCCAGGGCTGAGCACTTGCTCCACTATGAGCTCTTGCAACAGGACTGAGGCTGCTCCTGATGGCACAGTGGTGCTGGGTAAAGCTGGTATTGGTTCTGAGACCACCATGGTGTTTAGTTGCCATCTTTTAAAGAGCATAGGGAACCTGCATGGCTGTAACAAGCTGCAAGGTCTGTTTTCCCTTCCAGCTCAGGAAAGATCCCATGCCCCGAGGCATTTAGTGAAATGCATGAATTATTCCTCAGCCACAAGAGAAAGACGGCAACAGCAAGAGCAGTGATCTAGCCTAAGCCATCTCATCACACATGGATACTGGGACAAAAAGTGGAAAAGGATGACAGAGCAGATCCACCATAGTAAAGCCATTTGTGACCTGCACCCCACAGCCCCTATTTATCTCTGTCGTGTTAATTAGGTTAGAGGGATGACCCCGGTAGGGCCCAGGACCTGGGGACTCCACATCATTATCATACTTACTGAGAGGTGTACATAAACCCCACGAATAAGACAGGCCAAGGAGGAGGACACCCTGATGCATCAGCTCTCCCTTGGGGTCCCACTCCTCACCAGCCCTGCCCAGTATACTCCTCGTCCTCCCTCCCGTGCAAGAATGCAGAGCTACATTCCTGCCTTAATGAAGTTAATATTGCTGGAATGTCAACCTGCAGTGTAAGCTTCCACCTACAAAAACAAAGAGGTATTTCCCTCCCCAGTCCTACATGGGTTGTGGGGTTTTCTTTTATTCCTTAAAATGGATTAGTGGTGAAATTTACAGATCTTTTATCAGATGCTAAAACTGCCTCTGGTCTGAAAACAAGCATCTCTAAATGGAGATGAAGGCACCAAATTGCAACACCTCAGAGTGGTGCCTCTAAAGGACAGTACAGAAACACACAGATGTCCGCCATTCCAGGCAAGAATGTGTCCCATCTGTGGATACAAACAGGGCTGGATACTCAGCAGGTACAAACTGTCACTGGCCTCAGCTGAAGGGCAACAAGTGAAAGGTACTAAGAAGCTGGCTTAGAAGCCCACACACCTGCAAATATGCACCCATCCACCTGCAGCTACTGACGCTGCATTCAGGAATCTAACCTCCGTGCTGTCACTGAGCTTAAAAATATAATGTCTCAAGCTTCTCTTAAAAAGTTACCTCATGTATGTGTGTACAGATACCAGACCTGGCACCACACACCAGTGCATTGCACTGCAATTCCAGGAAACACATTTGGACAGCCAGCTAGTTTGTAGTAACACTTTTTATACATTTCTCCCAATTTCAACTTTCAAGAGCCCTCAAATGAAATGGAAAGTTTATGCTGTAAAAATCTCACTTCAAATTAAGCAGTCTCCAGAAACGCAAACATTCAAGCGCTCCTACTCTGTAAAGTTCACTTAGCACATTTACATAGTTAAGCAAATATAGGATGTGCATTGTTGAAAAAAAAAAATAATTCTAATGAGCCAGGTCTCCTGTCAGGAAAAAGAAAGTGACACGGTTCTAGCCAGTGGTGCAGATTTACCACAGGCATTATTTGCAGTGCAGGTAAAACGACAATAGAAAATTATGTCTGTAATACAAGGTCACATCGGTTCTGAGACATTGTTACTCTAAAGGCCATTATTTTGCATTAACTAATGCCCACCCATTTCATTTTTTATGAAAGTTCCCTGCACAAAAGGTCAGTAACGGTGAATGTCCAGAACCTGTTCTCCTCCTGTGCCCATTCTGGGCTGGGAGCACTGAGAAATTCCACAGAGGTAAGCCCTGTCCTACCAAGAGGCAGAGCTCAGGCCTCACTGGCCGCCTGATTAACTGGGAACATCCCATTGACTCCTTTGGTTGATTGAAGTGTATTTTAACATTGTAACTATTTACACAGTGCAGAAGACTAGGATTCAAATAAATTACTAATTAGTGCAAATCCAAACTTCCACATAGCAAACATTTTCTGCCTTAAAAGAGAAGGGAAAAAAAAACAATTGTCCTTGGCTATAGTGCTTAACTTCTCCCAGATGCTATGAGATGTAGTTCATGGCTACACCACTATTTCCCTTGAGAGGCAACAGGAAAGAGACAGAGAGCAGAACAGTGGGATGCTGGGGTCAGGGGAGAGCTAAAGCTTAAGAAAACAGTGCTTAAAAATACCTCACAACACATGCCACAAGCCTCATATAACCTGTTTAGCTTCCCTGAATACCAGCATGGATTTTTTTTGTTTATTGAAAAAGAGACAGGTACACACTCCTTTTGTATGTGGAGCTCCCCAGGCCTCCAAGTGCTGGTGACCTGGAAACATCATTATCCAGGTGGCATCTGCTCCCACCACTTCTACATAACTTTGATGCTCCTGGTGCTACCTTCAAGCCAACAGAAAGAAACCTTGTCCACTTTTCAGTACCCAGTTGATTAGCTTACTAAGGGGTCTAGATAAACTTTGTTTAGGACAACCTTAAGTTTTTAGCTTCAGCTGGGAAGTATATGTATCCCAAGTGAAGAAGGGAAGAACCACAAGAGAGGCTGAGGATAAAGCAAGGGAGGTCCTGGATGAGGTCACTTTACCTGGGATGGACAGAAGGGCTATGGAAGGAAGGGGGAAAAAATAGATTATCAAGAAGCCCAAGGTAGTGTGGCTGCTAGGAACTACTCAAGTCTGAAGGCTGAGATAATCATAGAATGTATTGGGTTGGAAGGGACCTTTAAAGGTCATCTAGTCCAACCCCTCTGCACTATGTAGGGCTATCTTTAACATAGAACCATAGAATGCATTGGATTGGAAGGGACCTTTAAAACCTTTAGACAGAGCCTAAAAAGGCTCAGTCATTCCTGATGATGGGCAGGTACGGCAGGAATTTTATGTTGGCGTCTAACAGTTAGCAACAAGGCATGTCCAGGCAAAGTCCTTTGGACCTTTGGCAGTGTTGTATGGGATTCTTCTGCACAAGAAGACCTGCAGAACCATTTCCAGCACTGCTCATCCAGGAGCAAACAAACCCCTTGCAATCTTCAGGCAGGCGAGCACTTGGCTGATACTGCACTGATGATGGAAGAGAAACAACTGACAGCAGGTGCAGGCAAAAAAATGCCTTCCTAGGAAGAGATCATACAAGTACTTCCAAGGAGTATTACACACTTTTTTAACACCCGAACTGCAATTCCCTCTAGGTGCCACATTTCTGCCCACGTTTTCCTTACACTGCATTCGACTCTTGCTGGAGGTATCAAAGTCATTATAACAGAGTTGTATTTTCTTAGGTTAGGATATAGAAGCAATTCATAAAGAAAATGCAACTATCCAAGCAGATATTTGAAGGAGAAGAGGCAGAAGCAGGGATAGTGGGGAAGGACTGCAGTATAGAAATCATCTGAGGGATTTTGTAGAACTTCTGTTGTTACTCATCTTAAGAGATCCCTTGTTATAATAGATACCCATGTAATATAAAAATAACATGGTAGTGTATTCCATCCATGAACTTCAGTACTGGAGGGGACACAGACACAGAAGAGCTAACTGGAGAGAGTTGTCTTGGCAGAGTTAACCACCAAAGTCCTTGGCTAAGCACTCAAGTAAGGGAGGCATGGATCTGGGCACGGTGAACAGCTATACCTGTAATAACTGAATGATGATCCTTGAGGCAGGGGAGCTGAACCAAAGGGATCCAGCTTTGTTAGAAACCCAACCTGACAAACTGGTAAGAAAACACAGAGAGATAGTGGCAGGGTGCAAGACCCAACCGAAAGCTTCCATCTGCTTGGGTCAAGCAAGGTTTGCTCCTAGAAAAGAGAAGCCCAAGATTCAGGATCACAGGGATCTGGGTTATAACAACAAAGGAGGCCTGGCTGTTCTTTGTCTGCTGACAATCAGTTTTGGTTTAGAAGACTGAATTGTGTAGCTGCATACGCTTTCTGATAACAAGAGGGAAACCTCCCACAGGGCACTAGATAAGGTTGACCCTGCAGAAGGAGCTGCAATATAAGACCCAGCTGCTGAAGCCTACAAAGCCAGCTCAAACCTGGCAGGGTTGCAGGGTCTTTCACTGAACAAACTACAATTTAAAAAAAATGCACTTCAGCAGCAGCAGAACACAATGTATAGCTTGCTTGATGATCTGTGACAAAACTGGAAGAGCAGCATGTCCCAAGCTTTGTGCTGATGTGGTTTTCTATTAATATACGCTCCTGAACTCCTCAAGCTTCTCCCCCCCGCAGTTGGCTGAAAGGGTTTTTGTCTTAAGACTAAAAAAACTCCAGAGCAAAAAGGGTGAAAAATCCTGTTCTGCCACTGTTACTGTTCTCTTAAATCCTGAAGCTTGCCCTCAGCATCTGTAACAGTGAAAAGTGAAGGCAACAATTTTAGGCAACACATCACAGAATTGCCCAGATTGGAAGACCTTTAAGATCATCAAGTCCAATCATTAACTTAACACTGACAAGTCCTCAACTAAACCATATCCCTAGCACTACATCTACACATCTTTTAAATACCTCCAGAGATGCGTATGCTGGAAGATATGCTCTAAAACCTACAACTTAGATCTCACAGCATTCATGGTTTGCAGTTTGCACAGTGCTTTGTGGTGCTGTTTTCATTTTTGCCACACTTAGGGGTTAAACTTACTATTAAGGAGCCCAACCTCTCCCCCTCACACACATACTTACTACAAGACCAGCTGAGCATTAGTCTATCTGTACAACGTCTGCAGGTCAAATGGGCTCCTAATCCAGATAATCCACTCAGTGTGATTGGTTACAGTTCTGTAGAAATCCTTTAATTTTCATTCTCTTGCCACTGCTGACAGTCAGGGTTTTGTTGACAAACTAGCAGCAAGGTAACGGAAGCAGGCGGCAGCATCCGATTGCCAAAAATAAATACATATTAAGAAGCCAGAAAATACCTTCTTATTAAAACAGGACAGTTCTTTCTTAAAAAAAAAGTCTTAGTGCTGCAACATAGAGAGGTGATACCATGATGCAGAAGAGGAATACTTTGGTCTGAAACGCAGAGGATTACTCTCTAGTTTTCTGACATCTAGCCCACCCTTGCTCTGCAGACCATCCTCACACCTTCTCTTTGCAGCCTCTGTGGGACATACACTGACTTCCTGCCCGGCCAACACAGTTGACTTAAGTACCCACAAGACAGTCCTGAGCAATGCAAAACTTACCCAGGCGTCCTCACAACCTGACCAGACTGCTTCCCTTTCTTGAGATGAGGTCTTGCTATGAAACAAAAAAAATCCCTGAGAAGCAGGCAATGCCTTAAAGACTAGCTCCAAATGCCAAGGATGGAGAGCAAGACCTCACTTACCACTGGCAGCAAAGGAGATGATCAGCAGTCTGTCTGCCAAAAGAAGGTAGGGTGAAAATCAAGGTCAGGGGGGAGTGTGGAGGGGGGGTAGGAGTAGGGAGGGGAGTATTTCATTTGGTACAGCTCTACAGTAATAAACCTGGAGCTATTTTTACAAAAATTAAGAAAAAAAACACTCCACAAGACTCCTGTCAGCAGCTTGCTGGACTTTGACAGACTAAAGGTAGGGACCAGAGGAAGCAGTAACAAAAAAAAAACAAAACACACCAAAACTGAGACCAGGTTTGCTCCCTTTTTTGAGAGCAGGCTGTAGTCTTACTGTGGCTACAGCCATTCAAGCTGAGAAACTCACTGCTGATACTTTTCTGTTGTCTAGTCCAAATAGTTTTTGAAGGCACAAACAAAAATAAATCTCCTCCTCATCCAAAATCCTGACACCTGCCTGGCTGGTGGAGGGAGACAGCTGTCAGGAGGAGCCAGGATGAACATGAGGAGCCTTCAATTAAGCAGCTTTACAAACTGAGGTATAGCAAACAGGAGTGAGGAATAGTCAGGAAAACAAAACAACAACAACGGGTTTAATTCACACTACTGGGCTTCTACAACTCTTTTCCTTGCCATTTTTCTAAGAGTTTTGAAGAATTTGCTGCTCTAAGAGGGAAGAACACTTTTGTGAAGCAAGAAGACTTCTTATTTAAAGATACAGGCTCAGCTTTGTTAAGCTCTTTGGGCTGGGGTTGTTATATTGCAATCCCAACAGGATAAAAAAAAGTGTCTGCCACAATAGGGTACTTTGGGGCTAGAGCTCCTGTGCTTGACAGGGAGAAGGAAACTGCTCCATGCAAAAGGTGGGAGAGAAGGAAAAAGCAGGGTACAGAAAATATGAAACAAGAAAGACATGAAGGGGAAAAGTGGAAGAAACACGAAAAGAACAGAAGAAGAACACCTAATTCAAAGAAAATAAGAATGAAACTGCCCTGTCTTACAAGGGAGGACAGGAGCTCCAATTTCACCCAAGACATCTTGCAAGTGGAATAGACAAAAACTAGTATTCTAAAAAGGCAGCAGAGGGAGGACTCACAGGAACACCGTCAATTTGTGAAAAAAATTAAGAGTGCTCAGGTCTTCCTTACATAAAAAACCTGCAGTGGCTTAAACACACTGATGCATTTGTTGGCTTTCAGTCTAGTTACACTGATGGAATCTCTTGGAGACTCTACAAACCTTACGGAGATAAAAAGCTTACACCAGTCTTAGTCTGAGTGCTATGCTCAAAAAAAGCAAAAGTTCTTAGAGAATGAGACAAGTAAACTTAACAGAAACTATTTTATCCCACATACTCATGAGATAAAAAAAAAAAAACATTTAGAAGGGCTCATAAAAGGCTATTCTCATTTCAATGAAAAAATATCTATAGAGTTACGGTAGTAAATAATAACACACTTGAGAAATTCTGGAGGGAAGAAAAGTCCTTCCCACACTTTTGGAAGTGTGGGGAGGCAGGATAAGGACAACACATCCATTCCTATTTACTAAGTGTTACAGGAAGGTGCCAATGCACACACGATCCTAGAAATATAATCTCTCATATCAGTTGCTCCTTCAAGGCATCATCTTACACTGTTCCCTGTTAAATACTAAGCTGTAGGACCAAACAGACTGGACTTCAACCCACAGACTAAGAAGTTTTGTATTTCCCATGCGATACTTCAAAACTCAGTGTCTTCCATATATGCATTCAGTCCCCTCAAATCATTTGAGTTTCCTTCCCCTGGTGCCACATTCTTTATGTGTGACTTCAGAAGATAAGTAACACTTTCAGCCCCAGCATCCTTTCAAAATTCACCTCCTGTTCAACTACTGACAGTTTTCAATTCAGTGACAAATACGTTGGCTAGGAACCCAGCTACAGGAGAGAAAGAAAACCCCACAAAGAGGTGGAACAAAGGAGGAGAACAAAAGCCCCCCCTTCTCCCAATTTGTCTGCCCACATACCAAAGATCAAAAGAGCTCTGAGAAGCCTGTGCATAATCTACATACTTTGTGACCTTATTACAATCAAATTCCCCGCAGGCACGGCCACTGTGTATATATGCACACACTGTAAATACACAAGCTGGCTTGTGGACGTTTGCCAAGTCATTTGCTCTGTGCATTGAGTTTGCTTACTTTTAACAATGCTGAGGCCAAAGAAGTGAGGCTCTTTAATCTTCACTAAATCACAAACTTGCTGAAAGAGCTCCTGTCCAGTGGCTTTGACCTGAAAGAAACAACCAATCCAACATTACAGATGGCTCACGCACCTGGATGGAGCAATTCTCCTTCTTTACATTGGCCAATACATTTTTGGATCCCACAACAAAAAACCCCAAACAACCCACAGAACAACATTTGTTTTCAGAATTATTATTGCTTTTATCACAAAATAATAAACGTGTTATTCTCCCTCCTTCACAGTGCGAAGTGACTCAGCTCAACAAGACAAGAATTTAAGGTTTCCTATCCTATTCTTTGTATAAGAATTTGAAGCGCTGCAGGAGCCCTAGTTTTGTGCAGGCTAATTTTGACCAGGCTATTTATAGGTGCTTTTACAGAAAGTGTGTTTGTAATCACAGAAATGAAAATACTACTCTCTTGCGGAATTTTTTGAGAGGTTAAGAACAAAAACAACGCACAAAACCTTCATCCATAAGAACTGAAAACAGAAGTACACAAACAAACCCAAGATTGCGTAGTTTGAGCAGAAATAGCTCATGGGTTAGAGCTGAGATTGCTCTGTATGCCACACAGAAGAGCTTGTGCTGTCCCCCTGCTGACTCCTGGTCACACAGCAATTGACATCTTCATCTTCTGAAGCTGTCACCAACGGCCTATGCACTCCTGCCCATTTCCATGCCACACTGAGACCTTCCAGTACCTTTGTTCCCCATAATACTGTGCATGCACAGAGGAAGCACTGGAAAAGCAGAGCTGCCAGCATACACTCCCACATGGGACCAGAGGCTAAGTTGTATTTGCAAGCACGGCACAGGGCCAGAAAGAGCCGTGGCATTGTGGCACAGCTACAGAATGCCTTGTTCTAGCAGGGCTGGTTGAAGCACAGGCTCCTCCTGCAAGAGTGTGACTTTGGCTACCTGCAGGTGCAGACCTGGATGGGTATTGTGATCAGAAAGTTCCCCCACTAAACGTTCTCACACCTACAGCCTCATTTCCCTCTGGCCCATCACACCACTCCAGGAGCACAGACAGACAACCACAGGCACAAACACCACACACCCACAAGTTCACAACCCTCAGAGGCATAGTGGAAGGAGTTTTGGGCAAGAGCAGGTGGGGAGAGGAGAACACCACCAATACAGACAAGCTCAGCCCAGCCCTAAGTGCTACCAGCTGCAGTTGTGAAATGGGCCAGAACCTCTGAATTTCATTATGCTGCTGGTGGACGATGCAGACCAGCAGGAGCTGCCTTCCTGAGGTGGGACAGTGCCGTGCTACCTTCACAGCAGCAAAGATGATGAGGCAGAAGTAGGCTGTCGAACTCTCCTACAAACCAACAACCGCCATCAAATTAATCAACATCATAATTCTTCAAACTTCTACTGCAGGCATGCCATACTCCCCAGAAACCAGCTGTGCTCCCCTCTCTGCCCCAGGCTGTAACATGTCACTAGACATGGACAATGGGAAACTGGAGGTCATTTAAGTACTCATTTTCTTGTACTTGACAAGGCATCACCAGCCAGCCAGCCACTCACTTTATCAAGAGCTTTGAAACCTGTGCTACACCAATATACACACGCGTGTGCACGTGTGTGCTCTGGGAAGGGAGGAAGTAGTGCACAATTCTGGTAAGACCCAAAAGCACATCTGAGTCTTATCATGGATCTCCATGGGAGCTTGCACCCTTGGAGTCTGCACTTAAATGCAGTATTTGCTCAGCTGCCAAGAACAGGCAATTGGAATGGAAAGCTGGGCACGAATCTGCCTCCTTTCTCAAAGAAGCAAGCTCTGAGCATGTTCTTCTACCTGGGAAGGACTCACTAATGAAGAGGTGACCCACCCATGGCCAGAATGATTACATGCATACAAGGTCACTGGCAGCACAGGACTCTGTGTAAAAGCCATACGATTGGATGAATTTTGTGAGTGGCATGCTTTTACACCTAAGGGAAGAAAAACCTGCTTTAAGATACTTAGCTCTAGGGAACCGAGCACTTCAATGTTTTGTGAAACTCAGCTCTAAAGCAGCTATTTAATCACACGTCTTGCACAGCAGATATGTGAGCTGCCACTTCATCCGTTCTCCTTTTGGCACTTCCCTTCTGTATCAAGTTTTACTCCCAGCCTTCAAGGCTATGCAATACTGATTACACTTGCAATCGCTGTTAACTCCTCTTGCCTTCTGCTCTGCTCAATGTAACCAACATTGCCCATTGCATCTTTCATCTGTGCACTTCTCTTTGGCCTTTCCTCCCTTTGCATATGGCTCCTGTGCCAAGCTCCATCCCAGACACGCCATAAGTCATTCCTCCCCTGATACTCGGCTTTGCTCTGTGTCAGACTCAGGGCTTCTTCAGGCATGAAATTTAATCCAAAGTGAAGTGGAGTGCAAGTTTACAGAAGGTAACTGCTACTCCAGGGTCATTCTGTGTGCAAATATTCACACATATTGGTTACCTATCTCTATTTTTTTTTTTTGGTCTGTATGCTTTAAAAGATCAGCTTACAGAACAACTGAAAACATTTCAGACCTACACTTACCATTCACCAACACACAGGACTTCACCAGACTTCCTCTGCTCCAAACAGTGCTGCTGGAAGACCAACTCTTTTTCCAGGAGCTAGACAAGGAGCAACATCTGCTGTGGCTGCTTCTGAACTACTGCAACATAGGTAGGGTAGCTGCCTGCCCTGCTCCCCTCGTTTCAGGCTGCACCTTCACTAGCATAGGTCTCTCTTCCTTTATTCAGCTCGCCCCAGAAAATTTTTGGAAACCTAGTCATAAAAACTAGTTGATATTGATGAACAGGTTCAAAAGTATCAGGGAGATAAGCCACAATGCTGGTAGATAAATAAAACCGACCAAACTGCACACCACTCCAGGATCTTTGGGGCAATTTTTAGTTGCACCACTCTCACTCACAGCCTGCTTAAGCTCCCTGGTGCTCATACTCCATCTCCCCACTGGGGCTGCCTGGAGCAAGGCAGACTGCTTTGCTCTGTGCTCTGATGTACATTCTCCTCAGCAGACACCTCCCACTTTGCCTCACTGTCCTTGGGGCAGCTGGTGAGCCGAAGCACTCAGTAGCTCTCCTCACTGCTGTGCTTATCCTCCTGTTCACAGCTGGTCCTGGGAAGATAGTTTTCTTCCTCACCATCCCCTCAAATTAATCTATACATCTAGAAAAGGGGACACAGAAGTCCACTGATACCCAAGATACCTGATTATGGAGGACAAGACCTTAAAATGGCTCCTGCTATGCTCTCTTCAACAACACTTACCAGGCATAAGACAAATCTGTTTTAAAGAGCAGGCTTCAATCTACATGTGACCACATAAAACATATATAGGTAAACTCTCATCTGAAAGGACGGAATTTATATGGGAGGGGGGGAGAAAGGAATTACTTGCATAAACACTGTGCTTATCATGGGAAGAATCTATAATTTATTCTGCTGAAAGGATAACCATTCCTACCTACCTCACTAAGCGCCACACTTGTTTAGTATTTGCATTCCACGCTAGAAGAGGTTAAAAGGCTTTGGAAATCTTAAGTAGTGCTATTATCACTCTAATAAATGCACAGAGTTATCATCCGTGGTTGTGCTAATTAAATTTGAGTTCTACCAACATTGCTACAAAATTGCCTTGATGTTCTTTTAGAAAAAAATAAGATCTCTCCAGCTGCAAAAATTTTAATTTTTGTTGTTGTTTTGAAAGGGTGTTGTGGTAAAGACAGAAGCCAAATGAAAAGCTGGTTTTGGTGACTTGCCCAGCTGTAACAGGTCATGTTTCACTCTCTATGCAATGAGGACACAACTGTGTGTTGAGGTCTGTGTGTTGAGGTCTCATGTTTTGGCCCAGGCAGCTATTCCCTTTCACACGCAGGTATCTCCATGTACATATTTTCCCAGCTTCTCAGCTGCCAAAGCAAGAGGCAGCAGAAGTGAGGAAGGAAAAACGTCTTTAAAAGGACTACTTAGGGGTGCTGTGGCAGGGACCCCTCTGAAGGACAATGCAGTGATACAGAGGGCACCCCAACTCTTCAGAGGGGCAGCAGGCAGTGGGGGGCGAACACAACTTCCAGGCTTCCCTCCATCCCTGCCATCATTCTATTCGAAAGACCATTATTAAATACCCTGGAGGTATTTAAAAGACATGTAGGTGTGGCACTTAGGGACACAGTTTAGCGATGGACTTGGTGGTGTTCGGTTTATGGTTGGACTTGACGATCTTAACAGTCTTCTCCAACCTAAATGATTCTACAATTTTATGATAAATTGCAGGTATCCATGATTTACCATATAGTCTAAGCAATGCCTAAACAATACAGTGAAGTGTGACCCAGTGGTGGAGGAACAGCTCAGGCATGGGCACAGCGAGGAGTGGTGACAGGTGCCGACATGCTGCCCTCCTACGCAGCAGTCCACACCTTTCCCACGCCACAGTGGGCTCTGCTATCTAAGATCTTTGGCCTCCCTGATAAAAGCCATAAGAAGGTGAGACTTTGGGTCAGCTGCAACAGACCGTTACCAGCCCCATGCACCTGCCACCAAGAACTTAATTAAATTGTCATTTTGTGGCTTGCACAAAAGCCAGAAGATTGCAAAAGCCTTCTGGGGCAGTAGATGGGCTCGGTTTGAACCGGTAACCTAGAAGCAGAGTGCCCCAGATTTTGCTGTTAAAGCCTTGTTCCATCCCACCCTTGTGGCTGTTTCAGTTAATGATGCCACACTTAAGCACAGTAGGTAGGAAAATTCCTACATGGATTTTGAAGATTAGCACGCATAGTTTCAAAAGCCACCATTTCAATCAAGTGCTTAAAATAACAGTTCACCTCAACTGTCTTCTGCCCCTCCCCATCCCAGAGTCGGGGGGGGGGAAAATCCACCCAAAACAAAGCAAAACCTGGGCAGCCCACACATGAGTACACACACATGCTCACAGGAGAGCACTTATCTTTGAGGCTAGCTTGTCATCTGAACGTGAAGTGCCTCCATCAGCTCAGTTTCTCACAAGTTCAAGGAGCAGCTGGTGTTGCATGAAGAGGCACTGCACCATGGTGGACACCATGCCACGCTGGGCTGCCAGCTCACCTGGCTCTGCTGTCACTCATGCACACACACTTGGGCGTTTGAAGTAATGATCAAAGAAATGAAGCGACTTACCTCTAGTTTTTGTGTGTACAAGTACTCAGAGGAGGGGAAAAACCCCACCCTCAATGGCTGTTTACTCTGCCTTAGAGCCTTTGAAGGGATCTGCAGACTATCAAACCCAGAAATAATTAAAACACCAAAGCAAATGGTCATGTGTTGGACACACTTGCTATGTGATCAAGGCATTTCAGGTTCAGTTAAAAAAAAAAAAAGCTAGATTATTATCAGTGGCAAAAACACTGTGAGAGAGGAAAACAGAAATAACAACAGGAAAAAGAGCAGAGGCAGACGCCCTGTCCAAAAACACAACCTAGACTTTTAAGAAACTCTGCAAACAAGTTGAAGCTGCCCACCTAGAAAACAGAGCACCAATGACCCTAAGTTGGCTAATAGCCTTTCGGTCAGCAGACCAGCACAAGGCTTTTGGAGGCACAATGGAAACTAACAGAACTGAACGGCGGCTGCGATGCAGCGACCTCCCAGCCACTCACCCCGACAACTAGGTTGAGCTGCTCCCGGGTGGGCAGGAAGACACAGACGCTCCGGCTCTCTGGCTGCATCCTGCCCGCCAGCAGTGTCTTGCTCATGGTGGGCAGCTCTGTGCAGGCCACAGTCTCCTCTCCAGGCAGGTGTTAGGCTCCCTTCATCCCATGCACCTGTTGAGAAGGTGAAAGCATCAGTGCCATCCTCCTGCCAGAGCTTGGAGCAGCCCACAGCACACATTTGATGGGATGTTTTCCCCCTTGCTGTTTAAAAAAACAAAACCAAAAACAACACTCATCCATTTCACAGCTCCAGGGTCAATATTTCCACCAGCATCACAGCACAATCCAAGCAGAGTCAACCTTTAAATAGCTTTTGAGTCCTAGGAGAGCGCCATAAAGCAATCAGGTCTCCCTAGAATAACAAACCAGACTCAAGGTTTTGAGACATGCATAAGTGATAAGGCAGATGACACCACGGACTGCTTCCTCAAAATACCTACAAGAGAAAGGGGAGCACCCCCTCCTTCAACCAGCTACTGTGCTCTCACCTGAAGTGGAGATTTCAATGAGCCATCAGCAGGCATGTGTCAGTGCAGAGGACTTCATCTGACCTGTTTTCCCCCTCACCTCTAGTCCCTGGGAAACCACTGCCCCAAATCCTCTCTATCTCAACTCAGAGGAGGTGGAAAAGCATAAACTCACAAGGCTGAGCTGCTGTATCATACTTTTAGCAAGAAGAGCACTGCCAGTCTGCTCCCAAGGGCTGAGCCCTAGCTGCACGAGCATCTTGGAGCTTAAATTAGAATAAAAACTGAAATAAAAGACAGAAGTTCAGTTCATACCCAAAAGCACAGCAGCCAACATCATCTTCACATTACAGCTAGGCTAGACAGTTTCCTCAGCAACTTGCAACATTTTATTTAAAGGCCTCTCTGCTCCAATGCTCTCCAGAGGAAGGAACCGTCCTCTGGCACCTGATGAATCTCGCATGAATGGGAGAGGCTCTTCAAGCGTGGGTTACAGATGAACACTGGCAGAGACCTGAACCAGCAAGAAACCAACTGGTTATAGGTTTTGCTCCATCCCCACGCAAGATTTGATACGAGTCAAATGCTGGCTGCCCCAAACAATCACTCCAGCATGACTCCCTTCCACCAGCAACATCTGGAAACTCATCACCAGCTCAGCAACAGAGGTGCTGCTGGCTGACACCAGCCTGCACGTCCCCACG
This sequence comes from Eurystomus gularis, assembly GCA_013400335.1. Lineage (NCBI taxonomy): Eukaryota > Metazoa > Chordata > Aves > Coraciiformes > Coraciidae > Eurystomus > Eurystomus gularis. The sequence continues at coordinate 35,859 of VZZY01015834.1, forward strand.
GGTATGGGGGGCTTTGCATGTACCCCAGCAAGGGCAGCCAAACACACCAGCTCTGGCAGCACTACCCTCTCCCCCTGCCCACGGCACAGCCCACCTTCCAGGGGTAGGCTGTGAAGGGACGCACGGGTTTTTCCTTCACCCTCCATAATGGATACAAGGACAAGGGATTATAAGCAGCAAGGAAGGAGGTCGTGTTATGCTAACATACGATGTACATATATATGTACGTACATGTGCATGTGTGCATTACATGTTAGTTTTAAAACCATTTGGTACTTAAAAAAATCAAATTTGTCTTGTTTCAGGGGAAAAATATGGCAGAATCAAACTCTTGTGTGGGAGAGGGGAAAAGCAACTGTCACAGGAAAACAAAGTACAGTACAGAAAAAAATAACTTGGATTTATCCCTCTCCCTTCAATCCCATTCTCAAACAATTTTAATCAAATACAAGAAAAAGATCTGTAAGTGTCCTTTTGCAAGTACAAAAGCTGTTCCTTGCACCTCCTTCCCTGAGCCAGCTTATACAATACTTCTTACTAAAGCATTTTTCAATGCAAGTTCTTTATGTAGAGCACCTCTTATGAGACAGAAGTACACAAAAATTTCATTTATTGCATTAATGAAAAGAGGAGGGTTATTAAAGGCTATTATTATTTTTGTCAAAAATCAAAATTTAATTAATCAAGAACTAGGAGTTTTTAAAAGGAGATTGCTCTAAATTATAAGCAAGCAGGAAAAGCACATCTGACTTCCTAGGACAGGTGAGATCTGCTATGAAATGAAATATTAAGAGAAAAACTCTGATTTATCCTGTCTTATCGATGTAATTATACCAATGAGCTCTCTTAGGCTCCAGGCTACACACTACTAACAGCTGCATACAAATTATGGATGTCTACAGAATGGCTTGAGGGCAACAGGTCACCATTATTATTGCCAGATGATGTCATATGCATCATAAACTTTATCAAAAGCATAAAGACCTCAGAGTATGAGCTCAAGCTTTCCAACATAAGGAGGTTTGTCTTAATTGTCAAATGGCTGCACGGGCTGGTACACATTTCCACTCACGAGAGGGGATCACACCCAGTGAAGATGTTCATACTGCTCATAATAGAACTGAAAATAGGACAAAGAAGCAACCATGGAAAACACGTGCACACAATTTTCTGCGGATAACTGAAGAAACTGAATCCCACTTCCCCATAGCCTCTATTAAAAAAAAAGCTTCCGGAAAGGTTTCCTCTGGTCTCACACTTGCTTTGTCTATTTGCATTTTTAAGAGAACAACAGTGGGCCCTGGGAGCAAGGAAGCGAGAAAGGAGGGGAAGAAGGTGTTTTAAACCTTATGTTTTAAAACAAATGAGCTTGAGGCCTCCACCACAGCAGGTAAGAGGTTAAAGAAGCAACATCCCTAATCTGAAGGGGGAGGTCAAACACAAGCCCAGCTCAGCCTTCTCTTCTTAGGGGTATATTAGGATGTGATAAAACAAAATGAATCATTAACTTACTAGCATTGCATGTTTACACCCTTTTTTTTTTTTTTTAAGGAAAAGTTGTGAGCCAAGAGTAACTGCCCAATGAAAACAAGTGGCTAGAAGGAATGCTCTTACTTAAACATACACCATTTCAGACTGTCCATATGCCATTCTTTTGTTTACCACAGATTCCAACCTCTTAACCTCAATTAAACCCTAAAAGCTCCAGTAAATGCACTGCAGATGAATTAATAAAAGCTAAAGTCAATCATCAGCCTCTGGGACACCCTACAGGTTGTTTGCAGTTGGTTTGTTTTTTTTTAAAATAACATCACTCCATGTTTCAGCTCCTGGAGGAGCGTATTTTGAGGTGTAATTGCCTGGTCAAAGGCCCAGCAGTCTATCAACGAAACAGCCAAAGGCACTATTTATTTGTGTTCTTCTGGTATCAGTCAGGAGGCTTATTAGTGCCCACAGTGGTGGCACAGCTTATTTAGCACTTCAGTTTACCTAAACACACGTGCAGCGGAGCTTTGGAAAGCATGCCTGTCATTAATTGCAAGACGCCTCTGATTAAGCAGCTCAAACATGGCCATAAAAACTCATTAAGAAAAACTCTCATCTTCCCCTCCTCACTCCAGCAGCCTCTTGAGCTGCCTCCGAGTGCTGGACCAGAACCTCAGCACTTGCTGGGTCAAAGCAGGAGTGGCTAAGGTTTGCCCCAGCAAGACAGGTAAGAGCAGCAGAGCCCTCTAAGGGAGGAGGACAGTTCACTTCAGGTATCAGTGGGACAGCTAAACCACCTCACACAGCCCATATACACAATGGCCCAAGGATGACCTGCCACCACTGAACTTGGGGCAATGCCTCTGCCAGCCTGTCTGGAAGCAGGTCTCATCCAAGCAGTATGTGTGTTCACGTACACATAGGTTAATTCTGTGCTTCTCTCAAAACCACCTGGAAACATGCTTTGTAACATTTATTACAGTAAAATATCTTAGGAAAGCTGGTTTTGCTAGAGCTGACAGAAAACGAGCATTGAGGATCTTCCTGATGAAAACTTGGCAGAGTGGCCTACAGAGTCCCATCAAAAACAGTCCAGAAATGTTAAGACTCTTCTTACATTTTCCAGATATTATCCAGAGATATCTTAGGCTTCTAAGACAACTGGACCCTCATGCTGCAGTTTCACAATCAGCTTAGGCAGCTTTAATCAAGGCAGCCCTGCAGCAAGACAGACAGACAGACAACTGCCTGGAAATAAATCTGCCTTTGGCAGCAACCCACACTTGGGCTGCCTTGTACTCATGATGAAACGTGGCCTTAAAACTGAGAATGCCCTGCACCTTCCATGGTATTTTGTCCCCTTAGGGCACCAGTACTACCTGCAAAACAGAGTAATAAAGAGCCTACACGAATAGAAGATGTAATGATGGGATGTATTAGCCTTTCTTAGCAACTTTAAGACCCCACCCATCTCCTCTGACTATTCCCTGTGATGATGCATCAATCAGAAGTGAGGCAAAAAAAGTTGCTTCTCAGGGCAGAAGACAAGATCGAAGCTTTATGTCACAGCTGCAGATGATGTGAAAAGTGTCACCTGCAACCAATAGCCAGGACAACTAGGTTGTGTCCTGCAGCAGATTCCCAGAAGCACATTGACTTCTCAAATATATCTGCCTCAGCATCGCTCCAGGACTAGGACGACACATCCAAGGGCAAGGATGCCACAAGGAGGTAAGGCACTGAATTTGGTGTCCATACACTGCTTCTGGGTAGAATACACGCTGCCTTTCAACACTGAGCACTACTTAGTAGGAAGCCCCTATTCAAAGCCTTTGAATAAGGAATACCAGGACACCTCCCGATCACTTGGGTTCTCTATAGGACTGGATCCTGGAACAATGCAGCTTGGCTATGGGACAGATGTAACACTGGCAGCAAAGACAACTGGCTTCCAGTTCACATACGTGGGAGATGCAAGTGCAGCAGGTCTTCTGTATCTGCTAGCCACACCTGTTAGATCTGAGCGCAGTTCTCTTGCAGGGATAGGATGTGGGCCTGGCTCCCACCTTTCCTTTAGGGTTTTCAAAAGATACAATGGAAAATGCCTCCAAAAACTCCAGGGCTGTGGAGCCCTAATAGACTCAGCCATCACCCTGAATCTTTTGGGACAGATGGTGAAATCACTGGGCACTGGTCTTAGATACCAGCCAACATCCTTTTTCCTTTCTTCCTGTACAAGCAGCACTCCCTGGTGACATCGAGCTTTAAACAACAGAGAGAAAAATGCTTTCTCATTAGTCTTCATCGCTGGATTAGACACAGCTTGTAGTTAGGCATGACTGCCCACACTCCACCTTTGTGCTGTGAAGTTTTCCTGCTTCATGTCAAGCAGCACAAGCGAGTACGAGCACATGAAATACACTCGTGTTTGTAACTCTTCTGCTCCATACCCCCCACAATATGGATGGTGCGCTCAGGAAGAAGGGATCTCCCAGAATTCCCAGGACACCCATTCCTAACCTGGGACCATGCTGCTATGCTACTCTGTAGGCTGCCCTAGTCCTTAAGCTCAAAGACAGGGGACAACTCTCCTACCCAGGGATGGTAGCATTCTCAGGTAGCCAAGTTAAAGTGACTCTCATTTTTGGGCACACATCAGACCTTACTGCTGCTAACTAGTCCCCAAGGAGAGGAAAAAGGCTTAGCTGAGGACAGAGCATCAGAGGAGGAGCTCCTACAGCGCATGGAAGCACAACAGCAGGGCAGCAGCAGCAGGAGCACACAGGGTGGCTGCCACGCTTCCATCCAGCTCTCCCATGGGATGAGAAAAGCTCCTCAGCAGTTTGCTCCCTGTGAGGCCATCCCAGCACAAATCATCTGGGCTTAATCTTTCCCTGAAACCAAAACTGAATCTAGGAGCCTTTTGAGAAAAGCAAACAGTGAGTATTAAGGGCAAAAGGGGACAAATTAGGATCTCACAGGGACTACATTTTTCCACTACTTCCAAATGATGGAAAGTGCCTTCATACACAAAAACACGCAGCCTTTTAAAATACATTATTTTATCAAAACCCTATGCAAAACTTAGCAATGTACAGGCTTTAAACAATACCCAAACAGTGAAGTCTGCAACTAGAGCACACCATTCCTTTCCAGCACGCCTTTTTCCTGGGGGGTCAAACATTCTCTCGATGACACAGGCAACGGATCAACTGATCCCACCTTTTCATTGGTAAAGGTAGTAGCATGCACCCTATCATGTCTGACTACCAATATGAAGTTTCTCATTACAGTGAATTTGTTTACTTCTGCATAATCTACTAATGGACTTATTTATTGATTACCAGTTGCTTACAGGGCCTCCTCATACTTCATAAATCAAGCAAAGTTCATGACTAAGTAGGAACTGAAAGTATTGACTGGCCTAGGTAAATGCAGAAGCATAAGAACGAACCAGCACAATTTGGGTCCAGGTGTGGGCCAGCCTCTATGTCCATTACACTTTGTACAAAGCAAAGGGAGCTTCCTCACAAGTGTAGAGCTTCGTTACCTCAGCTGGATGACCAAGACAGTATTGTACGGGATCTTGCAAAAGTTGAGGGAAGTGAACCACTTGAATAGCCATTCAGTAACAGCAAGCTTGCCTCCACTCAAACATATGGAAACATCTCTTTCCAGAGGGATCCTTACAGAAAGCTTATTCATGGGCATACATATGCAGAGCTAGGAGTGCAGTAAAGAAAACACCACAGTCTAGCTCCTCGATGTGGAGGGGGGCAACAGAAGCCACTTCAGTCTGGTGCTCCAGAGCTTGCACTACTTGGCAGAAGCGCGTGGGACAATCTTTAGTAAAGACTGTTCATCTTTTGTATCTATGGGAAACAGGAGAGGCCAAGTATAGATGGAGAGCTGCAGCAAAGTCTTTAAAATAAGCATAAGTGAGGCTTCCTTCCCGGCCACTGTAACTGTCAGGAAGCTGAGAAAGTGCAGGGAGAGCAGCAGCAAGACCTGGTCTCTCTACTAGCAACTCAGGAGAGAAGCGTCTCTCTGTACTGTGCAAATTGCAAGTGTGCAAGGTCTCATGACCCAAAAGCCTATTGGTTAAATCTCCAACTGGAAACATATTCCCTTTTTTAAGTCTACCAAGGCTATAAACAGGATTTCTCCCAAGTGGGTCTATAATACTGTTGCCTTAAGCACAACAGCTGGGAGACACTCTTCTACAAGACTGTCTTTGCAGAAGTTATTCCATGATGGTATTTTTGTTTGAGCTGGGCTAAACTGGAACAGATCACCAAGCCTTCTGAAATACTTTGCAGAGCTGTCCAAAAAAGTGTGAATAAACTCCTCCTTTATTTTCTGTTCTCACCAGGATTTTGTAACAGTTTGAGAAGTAAGCAGACTACAAAATCTTTATTAAAAAAAGCATCATTATAACTTCACAGGCAATACCTGGAGCTGCAGGACAAACAAGAACAGACACGCTTTTACCAATAATACATCACTGAAAGAACTTTTCTGAGCAGGAGTAGCTTTGCTACCAGTAATAACCAGGTTAAAAAAAAAAAAAAAAAGATTTGGCTTACTTCCCCAGAGGAAGGAGAAAGTCCACTGCTGATCTCGTGGCACTTGAATCACTGTCTAAATATTCAGACCAACTAGGCAGCTGCTGCATCAGTTTGCTTCTAACTTTTTCCACCTAAAGTGTACAGCTAGTCTTGAACATATTCAGAGCAGAGAGACATACTGATTTATGTAAAGTGAAGAGACTTCCAGAAAGAACAGATAAAACTACACCTGGAACACTGCTTGTCTCTATTACAAGTATGAAAGTGCCAATTTGCCAATACCTTCACAAAATTAACACAAACAGCAGGGTCTTTATGATTAGATGCAGCTCCAGAGACTGCACATGGTACTGCCAGACATCAACTTCAGCAAAGTGATAGCAAAATGGGAAGATATGGCGCAAAAAAAGAAACAGAACAAAAAACCCCCAGCTTTACAGAGAGTGCTGCATTTTTGAAGCGATGCTGAATTTTGTAAAAAGGAGAAGTGAAAAAAGAAAAAGCAAGCATAAGAAATTATTTAACAAGCAGCAAATCACTTCTTCCTGTGATTCTCCAAGGAGCAGCTCCTCCTTTTTAGAAGATTCCTTTTGGGCTGAGATCACCATTTGTTCTTGCTCAGTTACTAACCACACACTACAAATTAAGGTACCACTGCTAAACACCACCAAGATAACTAAGGAGCAGTGCCATAGCACAGGACTTTCTGCAAGAAAAGAAGTGTAACCCTGGAGCACAGTAAGCATGCAAGTAATTTACACTGTCTTGCATTGGATGAACAGCGGGGCAACAACTTTACTACAAAAGCTAACTGATACGGAATTAGCCACTGAATTCATACACTTTTTACCTGTAGCGTTGGGAACAGAGAAGAGTGTTGTAGCTTGAAAGCACTATCAGCTTTGCTTTCTTTTTCCTCAAAGACAACCAACCAACCCACCCACCCAAAAACCAAAATCAAAGTGTCATGCCCCATACCTGCTAGCAAGAAAATTCCTCTAACAAAAAAAGACTTAAATCAGAAAAACACATGGAAATGTTTGGTTTCGGATTTTTTTGTTTCAGGAAAAAGGTGACAAATTTATTCATCACTGGTGTTTATCCCAGTTAACAATACGATTCTCTAGGGAAATAAAACTGTCCAAAGAGCACAGTCAGCATTTTTCAGTAAACTACTAAAAAGAACCACTGCAACTCATGTTCTCCAAATAGCACTTTGCAGATTTATTTTTGCTTATACTTGTCTTACCCTTTTTCTTTGTTCCCCCCTCCTCTCTTTTTTTGTTTTCCTAAGGTGATCTCTGCAAGAAAACTTTTTTTTTCCCTTTAGGATTCCTTTTTCTTCTGATTTGACATTCTTCATCTGAAGTCAAAACACTGGCTACTACAGACTCAACATGGACAGTGCTGAAAGCAGAACACTTTGATTAAGAGTGCACAACAATTAAGTAGGAGGAATAAACAACAGAGCAAGGCCAAGGAATTCTGTTGTTATTCTAAGTTTTCCAGGAACAGAAAAAAAAAACACCACTAAATACAGGAATGGGAAACCAATGTCTAAAAAGTTGGGGTTTTTCTTGATTTTTTTTTTGTTTGGTCCGTTTGTTGTTTTTTTTTTTTAAACACTACTCCAGAGATCACCAGTGCTAGAAACACATCCTCATTTTCTCTGGGAAAGTGCCCCGCGCTTTTGAAGTATTTATTATTGTCAGGGGCTGGGCATCAAGGCCATTCTCTGAAGAAGAGTCAAGGTTCAGACAGCACGTTAGTTTCCTGGTGTGATGGAAAAAACGGATGTGCATTTTAAATGCCACCGGGGAGTTAACCTGAGAGCCCGTCACTGCCGAGCAGCAGGAGAAACATCTCTCGATGCAGAGGATGAGGATTTCTCAGCACAGGAAGCCCAGAGCCTTTCCCTGTAAATCGTTACCGAGAAAGAATTCAAGAGGTAGAGAAACAATGAAGTATGGAGACTTGTTCCTTTCTGACACCCGCCCCCTCGCCCGTGCCCGTACACCTGCCGGGACACCCATCTCCTTCCCCGTCCTGTCCCCTGCCCGCGGACGACAGTCTGCCACCGCGGCCAGCCCCGCGGGACGCCTGCAGCCCCGAGACCCGGAGCCCGTCTC
>VZZY01015838.1:0-18693 GCA_013400335.1 Eurystomus gularis
GCCGAAATCGGTCGGCAACAATCGGCTGCATGCTGAAGATATTTAATGAGAAAAAATTGTAAGCCTTACTCATTAAAATTAGCAAGGCAGGTACAAGAGGATGTAATAATGCTCACCTAGATGTCAAAAGGGGTTGAAGTCCACAGGTCATCTTATTGCTAACTTATTTTTTTTTAAATTTGTTCATAACTTTACTTGTATCCTGAGAAAAGTGGTTTTCACACTGAAGTGTAGGGTTAGATTTGATTTCATTTTATTTTGTTTTTTTTTTTAGCAATTGTCTTTACACTTGGAAAATTACTTGGATGATAGCTTCTATTTGTTTAAGCCTTGAAGATTAAATAAGTAGATTTAAAGTATGATCAGGGCTATACTTTTCCTTCTACATGAAGAGGAAATGAAAAGGTTATTCTCAAGATGCATAATATGTATTTAGCTTCTCTGAAGTTTCCTCTTACAGTATCCAAAAAAAATAGGCAAATCAGAATAGGTCATGCTTCAAATGCACCTGCTTTTCATTGTGAGCAAGATTGTGTTTTACAGCTTTGGAATTCCATCAGTTTAAAATGTTGAATGTCTTTTGTTCTTCTGCTTTCTATATTACGTTTTAATTAACCTTTATGGGTCTGTCTAGCATCATTTTCACATTTTTGGGAATTATTTTTTATTGAAGAAATTTACCTAGTCTGACATAAATCTCAGGATTCTTCCAGTCAACTCTATCACTCTTTAAAAATATAGCTACAACAGTTATTATCCACTAGTTCTTCAGTACAGTAGCTGATTTTAATGAGAAATGACATGTTATTGAGTTTTAGAATGTCTTACACTAACTTTATTACTTAATTTTTAAAGTTAATATCACTGTTAACATTTAGTGTGATCATTTCCATAAAAGCTATCTGAAATGACACTGCAGTCAGCTTACTTCAGTGGTTTTGATCGCTCCCAGTACTAACTTTGTTACACAGCATTTTAGGTATACACATGATGCTGTTGAAGATATGACAGGATGCCATTTAGGCATAGAAAGGCTAATTTATGTATAGGTTGATGGCTGTAATGTAGTTATAACACAGGATTAACACAAACTAGTGCACAAATAAACATTCATATATCCCCTTGGGCTTGGATAGGTTGTGCTGAAAATCCATGTTGCACTTTCACTGTTCTTACCAACAAACTAGTTAAACATGAGTGAAGTTTGCCTGTTGGAACTGAAAATCACACATTCTGTCAGAGGTGTTGACTTATCGTTTCCCCATGTGTGCTTTAGATCTAGTTATTCCAAGAAACAGTAACACAGTGAGGAAGTCGTAGTATGATATGCCATTTGAATAACAGATACACATGCAGCTGGAAACATTGCTAGTGATGATTCCTCTTCAATTTCTCAATCTTACTGTCATTTTCCTGAGCTTTCATAAATATCTGCTGTCATATTTGTTGAACTTTACAAACATAATAAATGCAATAGTTAAGAAAAAACATATATTTTAAGACACAAAATTGTGAGGAAGAACCAGAAGAAACTGAGATTTTGCCACAAAATTAATATTGGCTTACTCATCATGAGTATATGTATTTCTTAAAATGTGTGTAGTGTAATTGTATAGTTGTTTCTAGTTAGAAAAGTTATTGTTTAGGTATGAAAGAGTCTGTGTATATATAGTTGTAACAAATCACCATTATGATCCTAAGTATTTATGAACGTAATGCAGGACTACACTGACTTTTACATTTGATGTAGTCTGAGTAAAGACGATCACCCTCTTCCAGGAATTCTTATTTTATTATTCCTATTTTCTTCTGTTTGTTACAGAGAAACATATAGAATTATGGGGCACTTAATTTTTAATTGTGAAATCTTTTGGTTTTCAGGAATGCATTTTTGTGATCTCAGTCTTTTTTCTTTCTTCTCATTTTCAGTTTATTTTCTGTTCTCTTCTTTCAGATGCACTTACTTTCACAGCAGCAATAATCTTAATATTCATCGCTACTTAATAATTTCTGTTAGTTCTTCCTTCATGACTTATTTCACACAACCCTCCAACTTCAAATTCCATTTAAAATTGTACAGTCCAGAACCAACTAAAAGATTTGGCCTTACTTTCTTACCTAGTTTATCTTTTGGCCTTCTATTTGACACCTATATAATTTGCAAACAGCAATATATACCAAAACCATTTAAGAGATTGAGTGTTGATGTGCAATGAGCTTGTTTGCACAATTGACAAATCTGTGAATTTGTGATATTCTGCAATAAGCACTGTTTTCAGGAAAAAGTTGTTTGGACTGCATATCAAGACCAAAAAAAAAAAAAAAAATTAGTAGTTGTTCATATACAGACAAAAGAAGAACTAGTAGTTTTTCATTAAATCATACCTACCGAATGAAGAATAATTACAACTGCTTAAATGTCTTTTTCAAAATGCATTAGAGATTTTTTAATGGATATCCTAGCTACTGTGGAAAGTATGAACCAGGAACTACTTCTACAGCCCATTGTCACATACTGTGTGAGTTTTGAGTCTGATTTTTGTCAATCTCTCTTTTTTTCCAGCATTCTGTTTTATGTGCTACCTAGAGCATATTTGTTGCGTTACATTCACATAGCTTTCTTTTATCTAGATATTTCAAGAACTGCACAATCTTCATTCTCTATTTTATGTGTTCTTTTGTGTGCTTTATGGGAAGTTTTACAAGAGCACCACTTGCCCACCTGTAAGTTGTACTCCACTTAGGGCAAGAATCTTATCTTTTCACTCCCAAGTTATTTTCTGCAGTTATGACATCTGCTTCCTTATCTGGAGGAATGGCACAAAAAGGTCTCCAAGAAGGAATATATTTGTGTATTTTACCTATATGTACACCCTAACTGACTTCAGAAATATAGAATTTCTTCTTCTTGAATAAACTGATGTGTATTTGTGTTCTTATTCTTTGCTACTTAAAAAAATTACAAACTTACTTTTACTCATTCAAATTTAAATGCTAAAAGTTGCCATCGAAGTGAGTTTTTATATCCCAAAATACAAATGTCAATTTAACAAAGCAAAGAGTAACTCAGATCCCCTTTTTGCCTTCATTTTGGAAGCAAAGGGGATTTTTTTTACTTTTCAATACTTTTCTGCTAATTCTTTCCTCACAGTAGTACTCCCCTTTACTTAGATCTTGTATGGACACTTTCTCAGCTTGAAGTACATAATGGTACTTATATTATCAGCCTCTTCATCAAATATAAACATTTTATAGACTTAAAATTTTACAGGCAGTGCCAAAGCACTGGATCTTATTCTATTCCCTTTTTTTCATGCTTCTTCATTGATTCTAATGGAGTTGGACTAAGTGATAAGGTTAAACATGGACATCATGCTTTTTATCCTATCTGTTCCTACAGAGTTCCTTCCTTACAAATATATTTCAAGCTAAATATGACATTTTTCCTTCACAGATTATTAAGAAAGTAAATTCTGAACTGAAATAATTTATCTTATTCCACATCTTTAAAAGAACCATTATTGGACTCTTCATATTATACATAGTAGTGTGGGTATTCCCTTCTCATGATTACAAAAGCGGGTTATAAAATAGATTCCTGTTACATTATACTCCTGCTACTGCTCTCAGAGTTAATTATTAGACTATGGAAATTATTTTGCAAAGATACATATTAGTTAGAAATGCTGATTGGTATTTTATTGTCTCTCTTAGCAATGCCATTATCCAGGACTGATTTCGCAAACATTACAATAATTGATGAGAAGTAAATAACTCTTGAGAATTTATCTGTCAGCTGGTTCCCATAGTCTATGTGTTTTATGCTTCCTGATTGGCAAGACTGCCTCTGCTGTAGAAGAGTGGAGCACTTAGGTAATCATGACAACTTGTTATGAAAGTGTGCCGGTGAGTATTATCTATCACTATATTATTTGAACAAAACTCAGAGAATTACTTTTCTTCAAAGTAATATTTCTCACTCATCTTCTACCGTCACTCCACATTTTTACCTTTCAGTGCAGCAGTTTTGAATAGTTGTAAGTTTTTATTCATGAAGAAAAACATGTTTTAAACAAAGAGTTATATCTCTGGGAAGGGGTTAACCTTTGGTATCTTAAAGAAAAAAAAAAACAAAACAAAGTCCATATTAAAAGAAACCAAACACAACAACAACCACTAATATTAATACTAAAGAGAAGAAATAATTTAAAACCAAAAAAGAACCCCCCTCCCAAAACTAATGTTTAGGTATTTGTAGGAATTTGGATACATTAATTGTAATACATGCTTAGAGTTTCTAAAGGTACAAAAAGGTTTAGTAAATTAGACTTTACAGATACAAAGATGATACATATTATGCAAACAATATTTTCAGCTGTGGAAAAACTGTGTAGTAACTGATAAGACCACCATGTATGCTACATTCCTTTATGGTTCTGGTGGGCTTAAAAGAGTAAGGAGTACATTTTAGCATGGAAAAAGGATTAAAAAATGGATGAAGATTAAACAAAAAAGTAAAAGCAGAAACCAATCATTTACAATGTATTACTGGCAACAAAAACTGTTCCATGAATATTCACAGAAGTTAGTATTAAGTGCCTCAAATAGTAAATTACTTATAAGTTCCAAATCAACTCAAATTCATTTATATTTTACATAAGGATAGGTTTTTACCTACCAACTCCAGACATCTCCGGAATACTGGCGATGTACATGTCCTTGGTGAATTTTGGTTCATTGTCATTGATATCGTGGATTTTAATGATAAATTCAGACTCTGGCTCCACTTGTCTTCCAGTTTTTCTGTCTATAGCCTTGGCACGTAGCACATACAGGGACTTTTCTTCTCTGTCCAATTTCTTTGCAGCATGAATATCTCCTGTATTTTCATCTATAATGAACAGACTGCCAGCCCCATCTCCTGTTAATATGTATTTTAGATTTCCATCTCCTTTATCTTGGTCAGTGTGTAGCTTCAGGGAGGTAGAAAAGAAGAATTCTATAAATATATGTATTGTTATTACAGACCAAATAATACAGCATATATGAATAAGTCTGTACAATCTTGACTATAATTGGGGTCAGTAGTGGTTATCTTCTGTTTGTTGGAGAAATTGCAAATCTGAGACTCAGTCACACACACAAAAAATAACTCTAAACAAACTTATAAGGACACAGGAGGATGTAGAAGATATTAGAGTAGTATTGAAAATGATCAACTTAAAACAAAAAAACCCTTATTTCTTTGAATAGTCCACCCAGAAACCACCAGAAGTTTTGGAGAGGACAGGGGTATAAAACTCCCAAATTGCTATTTGCAAAATAACACTTATCTTCTCATTTTTTCATTGCTCATAAGGCAATCAGTTACCTGGTAACAACATACAATAAATTGGTCTTAAGGATTATAGCTTCTTAACTTCCCAAATTCACTTATAAAAGTTCTGATTTAAGCAACTGTGTTTTCTAGTTGTAGTCTTTTTTTTCCTTCAGAAACATTTCAGCTCAGTTAATTATATCCTTCTGGTCTTATCCACACAGGAGAAATAATTTTCAAGAATACTAGGAGGTAAATATTCAAAGGATCAAACAGGGTTTAACAGTTCTTTAACTACTACACCTCTTCATAAGAGATCAAAATTGCATTCCTCTGAACTTACAGGCACAGATTAATTTGCCATATAGTACCGTTATGATAAAATGCCTATAATGAAAGCCATATCAAGCCAGTGAAACTAACTCAGGCACTAGAAATTCTCACATAATACTCTTTTTCAGAAGTCTGTTCCTCTAATTTCATTTACAGGGTCCCACAGTTCCTTTTTATGAGCATGTTCAGTATGTTTTCCTCAGATATATGTTTACAGTCACATCTGACAGAGATCAGTGACCTGAGTATTTTTTAAATGTGGACAGAAAGAAACTTATCCCAACATATTATAATTTTATTTTTCTGAGTAGAAAATACAGTCTATCATCCATCTTAGAAACTATTGTTCAGTATTATTAAAGGTATTACTATAGATAGTCACTAGAGCCAGATGAAGTTTTTTATGCCACTTGTTTCCTTGTTTCCCTGTTTCTGTACGCCTTCCAGCATTTATCTCCATGTTTCATAGCTAAGCCATTGCATCCTTTTCTTACTTCACCTGTATGAAAGGTGATGGTGCTGGATTTTCTTAAATTTCTTCACTTTGATTTTTTCATTTTGTTTAACACTATATCCTAACACCAATCACCATATGTGACCTGATTATTGTTATGGTGATCTAGAGATAAGAGTGGATGAGATTACTATCTAAACAGTTTTAGTACTTAATATATTCAGTGTATATCTCTAATGAATATCGGTGAAAATTCTTCAGTATTGCATACAATGAGCTGAAAGATTTATATGCAACACTCAAAATATATGCAATATATATAGCACTCAAAAAAAGTCCCTGTCAACTTGCCAGCTCTACAGGTAATTTATAATATAAAATATTGTTTCAGATTTTCAAATTTTAATTGTTCTACAGAGAGCTTGCAGGGCTTCATGCAAAAATGTGATGTGTTATCATAAGTTCACAAAATATTGCGCACTTTATTCACTTAAACCAAGGAACATGAACAGAGACATTTTCCAAATCTTATTTCCAGTTAAAGAATTTACATGCAAAATAGTTTGTGTATTTTTGTTTAATTACTGTGTGTTTATGTATGTGAATGTGGCTCAGATGTTCAGAACGGAAAAAGTGATATTCATACATTTCATCAGAAGTAATCTTTGACGGTTATGGTAACAAACCGTGGATGGCAAACAGTGGATTATCTCACAGTTCTGTAGCATAATTCCATTTCCCCTCAGTTAAGTACCTTGCTCCTTTGCTTACACTTCACCCTCATGTAGCACCCAATATTTATCAGCAAATGGTGGCTATAACATATAGCTGTCTGGTTTCAAGAAGTATTTTATTTGATTATGCATTCTTACTATGTCCAAGGCTAATTCATAACTTCTCTCAAAACTGATGTTATTATACACAGTAGAGAAGATATCAACATTCTCTGGAGGGAAAAGATATCTCATAAATTATCAAGTTCAGAAGTTGGTTTGAAAGGACAAAACAAAACAGAGAGGAAAAAGACAAAATGCTGCCTTAGAAAAGAGTTCCTTAAAGGTCCATGTTTAAAAGTACTTGGCTGTTTCTGATTAATTCCATTTTAGTTTCCCTTAAACTGTTCAACTCATCCAGTTCCCAGCTTTTTGTAATAGAGAGTAACCTTTTTCATATTAGGCAGACATCTAATCAATGGAAGAGGGGAAAATCAATGGACACAGTTAACAAATTATGTAGTTACATGAATGAATTTTCCCCGTTTAGAAGCAAGAAATTTCCAGACTTCATTTAGATTTCATTTTATTTGCAATTTATTTCTGTACTACTATTGTTGCAGAAGAAAAGGGAAAAAAAAAAGAGCGAGATGAGCTACTTATGACTAGCAAGATTTCTATGACTAAATACAGTGAAAACATTTGTTTGGTTGCCTAAATTCAGAAAAGAGGTATGATCTCTCTTGCGGTAAGAGATGAAGGGAAAAGAAGGCCAAAGACACATCAAGGAGAGGGTAAATCCATGTTCACACTGTGGTAAGTACTGTACTGATGCTTGCAGCTTGGATGGTTTACAGACTGCCTCTGTACCATGGTATGGAAAAAGAGCTATTATTACAGACTTCTTACCTCTATTGCTTCCACCTGCACAGTTGTTCCAGCAACTGTGGTCTTCTGTCTCAGACCCTATTTGCCTGTAAATGCCTTCTACAAAGTGTGAACTTTTAAAGTGAAGATATTTTGGTGGATTATTGTGGTCAAATGGACTCTTTAGTGACACTAAATTGATACATATGCATATTTTAGCGGGAGATTAAGACCATTCTGATTTCCACATTGTTGTGGTGAAAATATTACCAGAACACAAGCAAACCTCTTCAAGCATAAAGAGGATATAGTACTGCATGAAGCTGCAATCACAGCTAGAATCCAGATACACATAGGACAGACAGAGTGTAAATACAGAGTTTTAAAATCAGAAATCTTTTTTTTTCAGATTTGTCAAAAACTTAGTGGATAGAAGGCCAGGTGATTGACATCTGACCTGGAGGACAAGTGAATTCATGGACATGCCCAGGCCCAGGCCCAAACACCTAAAGTTCCGAACTCTCTTAACATCCTAGTCACACACTAGAGAGAGCAGAGTCTCCTATCTGTCTCAGCTATTTTTATTTGCTCTCCTCAAACCAAGACAGGGAGGAATGGGAGGAAGATGTAAAACTGAATCTTTCCTTGGCATGGAGAAGCAGTTCTGAGCCCTACAGGTTAGATATAGCTATGATATGTTACCTTTCTTCCTGTGCTCACTGTCACCAACATTGGCTTGTATATCATGCAATACTGAACTTGGATGTTCATCCTCACTTGATATTTACTGTTCTGTATAAGTAGAAAGCCCTTTGTGCAAAAGTCCTGCAAATTACACTAGAAAATTTTAATGTCTTTAGAGTATTTTTTCAATTAATCCTGTAGAATTGTGAAGGTATTTTCATAATCTCTGTAAATTTGCTGTGATAATTTAAAGCGCTTAATTCCTCTTTCATATTATAGTTGCATTAAGCAATTTCTAAGGATTCTACTCTACTGCAGTCTTCTCCGTTATCTCTTTCCACCTTCTCCAGTAAAGTTAGATTGTATTTATATTTACATAAAACAATGAAAACGTTAATGGTAAATTTGTATATGCCTGTATATGTATTTTACATGTTTGGAGCAGTAGCCTATTGTATTGTTTCTGTTAATTTTGGCAGGAAGAGGGTATTTTTGTCATGTGTGTAATTTAAATGTCTTTCTTAAAGGAGGAGGACATTAGGGTTTTTAGAGATATTAGGGTTTAGGACATTAGGGATCGCTGTTTTCTTTTTCTTCCAGTTTCTGGAGGCTGAACAATAAAAACATAAAGTGTAAGTGATGCTAGTTATTTTGGTTTGAGGCTATCACAAGTCAGCAGAGGAAAATTGGAAGCTATAAAAGACAAAGATTTTTTTCTTTCTCTGAAAATGAAGGATGAATCAAGTGTTACATTGATATTGTCTTTTTATACCAAATGTATTTCTATTTAGGGTTTTTCTAAACCACAATGCAGCTGTCTGCACAAATCTCTATTCTTTTTATATCTCATGTGCAATTTATGCTTCAGATAGAAAACATTCCCCCTTACCCACAAAACACTGTATTTTCAATCTCTTAATTCCTGGTACAGTTAAGGCACTATCCACATGCCAGTCACAACTTTTACTCTACTACAAAGTCTTTTCCTTGAGTTTACCTTTTATAACATTGCATTCTTTATGGCTTAAGACAAAAAATCAAGACATGAATAACTTCAGGCTGAAAAACTTTCCAAAAAAAATTAACATTAACAGTTTGACAGCTAGAAAATGTTGAGTTTCGGTTGTAATATATCCAGACCTACTGACTCTGGAAAATGTATAGGGAAACCATAACACACATAGCATAAAAGATCAACTTGATGAAATGTCATTAACTGTAAGATTTAGTATGATTCTTTCAAATATATTTGCATCTTCTTAAACATGAAAGCAATAAGCATAAATACTAAGTAATGGGAAGAAATAGGGAAGCATAAACTAATCAGATGTATCCAAAGTGACCCTTTCTGAAATGAGAGAGGAAAAGAAAATTTATTTACTTTTAGGATTCTTCCAACATCTTTTAATCACAATTTCTAGCTAACCCTCCTGGACTGAAGGAAAACCATGGAAAATATAGGAAAACACAAGCTCTTTTATGTTACTTTTACACAGCTGTGGGCATATTTACATCAAATTTCTGTTAATATATGGTGAATGTACTATGTTATTTATTCTGAAGCTGTAGCACAGAGAAAGATTGAGATTTCCAAGTCTGCCCAATACATATTAAAGCACAAATTGATTTGACCCTAGGAAACTTGACTAATTATCACTCTAAGCTTACTCTTTTTACAAGTTTAAGTAAAGAAGGTTGTGCATATAGAGGTGGGGAAGAAGACAGTATTTATGAAGGAGGATGGATGAGTATTACCTAAACCAAAACAATTTAATTCACTCCAAAAATGCAAGAAGAGTACTTGAAATAAGGGCTTATATTTGTATGATTTCAGACCTTTGTGAGATTTATGGCAGCTAGGATTCAGCACCAGCATTAGCTCAGCCCACATTCTCCTTCATTAGCATTTTAACTAATTAAAACTCTAAAGATATCTTAATAACTGCAGTAGTTCTTCAGTGTGGGTTGTGGTAGCAGTATTTGCACTGCTTTAATTTTTTATTTATGTGTGTTTAATGAAAAGTTTTATGTGTATGCTAAATGGCAATGTATTTACCTGACTTGAATTTGTGACATCAGCACAAACTTCTTAATTAAACAACCAAACTCTGTGCATGATGGTAACCTAAGTGACTGTATATTAAACAAGGCAAATGACATTTACTTTTCTTATCTTCTGTTTTCCAGCATCTGGTTCTTGTGTTCAGCTGTCTATTGTTACAAATTCTCTAGAGACTAATATTGTGAAAAACACTGCTGACATCAGCTGCAGGTGCTAATTTTGACTTAGTAGGTAGGCAAAACTGTTTTTCATTCAGGAATGGTTCAGTAGAATTCTTAGTAGTCTTTTGGTTCTGCTAATACGAACACAATATGGGGAAATTCATTCCCTCTACATACATCTCCCCATACTTGGTGAGGAGTCCTGGAAACCATAGCTGTTTTTCAAGTGCCTCCTTCCCCTCTATACCTTCTGTGCTCTGTGTACTGGATTGTAGTCAAATCTGGAAAAGTGGTTGTGTTCTTACTTCTACACAAATAATTTGTTTTCAGAGCACATAGAATTTCTTCAGGTTTCTCCTCTGCCTGTTCTCCAAATCAACAGCTGGGTTGCAGGTTTTCAGCCTGATGAAGTGCTCATCTTTTTCTTTTTTTATGGTGTGCCATACCCTGTCACTTGACTGTTCCATAACATGAGCTACAGGTTTACAGGAAGTGACTATTGTCATCAGTTATGTCCACAGGTCAGAAATTACCACACCATAACATCAAGTACTGACACTTTAATCAATCCCTTGAGTAGATGGTAAATCCTTCATTATTCAAATACATTAAAAATAAGAAAGGATCTTTGTCTCATAGATTTTTCACTCACCAGAAACTTATGAGTAAAGTCTGTCTCTGTATGTGTCAGAGGCACTCAAAATGCACTGTAGTTCCAAAAGATGTGCACAGAGATAGGCAGGAATAAAAGCTCTGGCCTTGGAAGCAACATGAGTTCATCACGTGGATGGATTATTCCTTACCTTCCATAGAACCAATTGAACTGGGTTCAGTTCTACACTAATAAGCATATAAGAAGTACTCCAGCAGGGGAGAGCAATGACTTGTCTAGCCAAGTACTTTATTTCAGAGGCACTACAAGACACTGGTTTGAGAGAGCATGCAAGTCTGGCCGTGGTAACATTTGCTTCTTTTACACTTCTAAACCCCTCGTCCCAGCATCTACAACTGTTAGATTAGAATATGGATGTTAGAGGGACCAGTGGGAGGGGATTTTTTTTGCTTTGTTCTAGGATTCTGATGTTCTTGAAATTGTCTAGTTACCCCTTGCCCTAACTTTGGACAAGTACAGCACTGATTGAAGTTATAGTGAACTAACCGATGTTATACTGTTCCTAGTTGTGGATCACCCATAATGATCACAAGAATATAGCCGTAACAGGAGTATTTTACTACTCTTATCCACAATTTTATGTGTACATATAGATATATGTATGTATACTTGTATACATACATTTACAGTCTTGTCAATAGATCAAGACTGAATTATTTCAGATGATGATAAAACATAGTGCAAGAGTAATAGAGTAAGATGTTGAGATGTGAGGCGATATGATCAAAGAGTCTTTTTTGGCCTAAGATATGTAAACAGGTTTCCAGGTTTGCAGCACCAAAGAAACAAAACCAGCCTTGTGGCCTGCTAACTCAAAGGAAGAAGATTCCACAATATTCATTTTTCCTAAGCTGTTCAACTATAAATTATTTCCAGAAATAATAAAAATGTTTTAAGTTATTTACATCCTTAAAACCCATTTACTTTTACATGAGTGTGTTTCAGACCTAAAAGTTAGGATTTTGAGCTCCATGCTTATTGATTATGAGCTCTATCACAAAGCTTCAAACCACAGTTTTAAAAGATGTATTTTTCCTAAAATCCTGCTTTGCAAACTGATAAGATAAATATTTTGTGGACATTCTACACACCTCATAAGAAGATATCTGTTATTCCTCAAAACTCATTTCAGAATGTGGTTATTAAATGGTGACTCTTTAAATATGTCAGATGTTTATCTGAAACTAAACTTTCAGATGAATGCTAATGGAAGGTAGGTAAGGCCATTGCTTGACTTAAAGCATCTCTAAAGTCCTTTGCTGCTGCTTATTTATCAGCAAAGTTAACCAAATAAAAAAAGGAAAACACAGACTAAAATTAATTTAATGTATTACACTGTTTCTCTATTCTTCAAACTATATTGGAAATGTAAACTGTCGTACGAACTGAAGGATACTCAGTGGAAGTATACTGTAGAGTTATCTGTCTTGTGCCTTCCTTAGTCTGAGTGCAATTCCCCTGCCATGAGCCTGCTCCAAGACACATAGGTGCATTCCCATCTTGTGGTAAAATCTGAGAAGCAGATTCTCAAAGTTAATACATGAAAGCACAACGTTTGAAATCATAATGGAGTATAATAAGCATCAAGCCTTGAGCCTGTGTTGTTAATGTAGTTTCCTAAGTGAAGCTATAGTTTCAAAAGTATGCTGAAAACCAGTACTTATGAAAGAAATATGTTGCAACATTTTTTGCTTTTTCTTATTTGACACTGATTTTATATTTATTGAAATTTGCATTACCTACTTGTATGGTTCTTTTAAGTCTTGTTTCAAAATACCATCTTTGGAAGATGATTACTCTAATTATGGCAAAGAAAAGGTGGTGGCTGGAATGGTTATCAAAACAGCTTAATTATTTTCCTGGCATAAGAGAACCTGGTAAGTGCAATGCCATTTGGACGGGGCCTGAGACAGGCTTTGGATTCTGCAAAAAACACAGGCTAATGCTAATATTCCACATGAAGGATCAGGAGTGCTCTGTTTTCAAATGGTTTTCACTCTCAATGTGTGTTGTCCTTTCTGCCTTGATGTCTTCAAACAGATAAGCTGTGCCATTATGCTGAATTTGTCCCTGTGCAGTGGCTATTCAGTTCTGCATCTTGCTGTTGTTTTTAGCTGTCTCTGTGACCTCAAATCAGTGTTTCAACAACTCTGCTGCAGATTTCTCCTCAGAGATATATTGATATATCTCATACTTATGGAAGTGGGAATTACTATTAATAATCATAACATCATCATCTATAAGAATTTATTTATTCTTTTTTATCCTCATCAAAGAGATCAACACAAATCTTTTCTTTATCCTGAAGAGAAAACAATGTTATAGTCAATGTTATATATATTCTTATAGCTTTTTAGAAGCATAAAATGATTTTAAACTCTGGGTTTCTTTGTTGTTTCTTTTTCTTTTGCACAGTTTGAAGTTAGATCAGATTTAGCCACCTGAAGTACAAAGACAATTCAGTACCTCTAATAGAATGAAAACAGAATGAGTCTTTCTTGTTTACCTCCGTTAACACTGTTTTTGAAGGACTAAAAAATTTCTTCTGGGATAGATTCACATTTTGTCCTTCACTTCTGCATGTGATTCTAAATCTTTCATATAGAATGGGTGGGAATCAGACTGTGACATCTTCCACCTCACAATTGTTAGCCTCTACAAAGATGAATGAATTTTCATGTTCTGTGAAACTTAGAGAGACAGTTAAAAGAAAAATCAACTCTAATGGTTTATTTTGCTTTCTTGCAACAACTCTTCTTCCATTTACTTCAGAGACAATATATTCAGAAATCCTTGCTTCTATGTCAAATCCCTCTTTGCATTAATTTTATTGTCCACATCATTTGTTTATAGCTAATTAATATAGATTTAAAATTAAATATACAAGATTATCTGTTTTAGTCACTTGTGTTACGCAGAATATACAGTAATTTTTTTCCTTTTTTTAAAAAGAATGTTGATTTAAAGGATCTTCTGTCTCAGCATTTTAAATGCAAATGCTGCAGTGGTACAGAGACAAGGTAAGAAAATATTTTCTATATTTTGTTTTTCATTTGTTCATTCACTCCTATCAGTCAAATATAACTTGACCAGTTATATTTCAACATTTAATGCTCTGTTACTTCCTGGTATTTGACACTGTTTATTCATCACAAACACTTATTAAACTAAAGAAAGCTTACTTCCACAATCCCTGTAAGACTGAACTATCAGGAAAACACCATTTGTAAAGCTCGCATCAGTAGTTGCAACATTTTTAAGTGTGATACAGTAGTATTAATTCCACTTAAGCTGCACAGAAATTGCAAACCATAACTTTTTTGTAAGTCAGATTTGTTCTCAATATTTAGGAACTAAATCTATTTCAGATTTTAATGAGAAATAGGTAGTAACAGCTAAAAGTTCAAGGGGCAAAACCAGCTGCAGGTGGTGAAAACAAACACAAGTTTTAAGTTAGGCAAATGCATTTTATAAATGCTTGAGTAGAATTATAAAAATATCTCAATACTTCTATATTTGTCATTTTTATGTGTTAGGAAAAGTTAAAACAATTATTTGTATTACAAATTCAAATATTCAAGCACTGTTCACTGGGTATTTTTATAAATATTTATTTCTGTTTTTTTTTTCCTTATTTTCATAATGTGCCCTGGTATCTTATTCAATCCAATACTTCCAAGACCTGCTTTTAATCACATGGCTGATTCATGGATGTTTTAATGGTATTCCAGAGCTATTTTATAACATTACATGGGACCACTTCATACATAGAGTTGTTCTACATTTTACAGAATGAAAGAATAAAGCAAAATATACATAAACCAAACATTCAATTCAATCTTATTAATAATTATTTCTGGCATGACCAATTATTTTTATGGCAGAGTTTGGACTTAAACTTTATTCTTGTAGCTGAACCAACCTTTTTGAGATTTTGTTAAGAGTTTGACAGCTTAAACAAGGGAATTGATGTCATTTGTGCTTAAGGTTTTTCTATGGAAATGAGAATACATAAGAACAAATTCTCTTCTGTTAAGGCGAAAACTGATTTCAGTTTATCACCCTGATTGTCATTTCCTCATTCTCCCAATTTGACAAAATTGGTATGATGGCTTCCATCTGAACTAGGCATAATTGTCCTTGTACTGTGAAGCAAGACAGGGAGGAATTTGTAACTTCTGAAATGTTCAGGGAAGCCAGACTGCTTTCTCACTCTTTTTATTACACTCTGCTGTGTAAAAACAGAAAGATTTCAGCAGAGTTTCTCAACCATAGATTGAGATAAGCGAGAGTAGAAGTTAGCCTAGCATGTTTCTGTTGCCATGGCAATACATACAGCAAGGATTTGACTGTAGTTATGTATTTCTATAACTGATAAGAGATCACAGATTCTTCTTTTGACTGATACCCAGCATAGTGTTAAATTGACGGATTACATTGGCTAGACTAACATTCTTCAGTTTCTAGAAGGCTGAAATGTGTGATGATTCCTGCAACGGACAGGATTTTATGTATCAGACACATACAGTAAGAAATACTTGCTGTTCTTGACAGTTGCTCCTCTGACAGCACCTCCTGTCTTCAAGGTGACTATTTGTAAACCTTTCTCTGATAGACAAGATGTTACACAATACCACCCTGTGATACAGTCGAATTGCCTCATCTAAGTAGTCACATATTGATTTGTCCTGATAGGTTTTGCATTCTTTTTATCACCAGGCTAGCAGGTACCAGTAAACCAGAATACAGTCAAAAACACTTCCACTCTTCAGAATCTCTCCCATAATGTAATCGGTGCAATAAATAAACAACATCATGTAATGTATCTTTTGAAATACATTTTTTCTCATCTTCTCACCTTTTTATGCATAATAAATGATTGCCTGCTAACAGATAATTACGGGCCTCCAGCTTGCCCCTAATCTTCTCTTCCCACAGGCTGCAAGGCTGAGAAACACCAGCCTATGAAGTTGAAATAAGAAGATAGGGCTATTTGAGGAAGACCTGATTAGGCCTTTTTGCATAAGGAGTTTGTCAAGATCAAGAGGCTTTTCAGTTCAGAAAAGCCAGATTTTTATTAAAATGAAAATGGAATTTTAAATGGCAACTGGATGTTACCACTGGTGATAGAAGAGATCTCCATTCTCTGTGCCCACTTTGTCTTCAAATCAGGTGTTTTTACTTTGAGCCTTGGTTTTCTTTAGGTTGTCAAAAACCTCAATCCCATCAAACTCCATGGACACTTCACTGTGCAGGCCTCAGACCCATGTTACTGTTGTCCCGGATTACACCCTGAGTGCCCCAAACGCACTCAGGAGATCTCTGGGGAAGAGGAGCTGTGACTAAGCAAAGAGTAAGCATTGTAGTGAACAATAAACTAGACTCTGCATAGAAGCTTTTTCTTCTATTTTGGGTATTTGGTGAGTGTAATTTTTCCACACCTGATAGGAAGA
The DNA here is from genome assembly GCA_013400335.1 of Eurystomus gularis. Taxonomy (NCBI): domain Eukaryota; kingdom Metazoa; phylum Chordata; class Aves; order Coraciiformes; family Coraciidae; genus Eurystomus; species Eurystomus gularis. The sequence continues at coordinate 16,718 of VZZY01015838.1, forward strand.
GCATGGAGGGAGACAAGGAAAAGTATTGGAGAATTATTATTGTTTTGCCTTTATTGAATTGTCCCATATTGGCTTTTGCTTTACAAGTACCTGGGTAATATTTCAGATATTTATGCTATGGATGAAACTGTCAGTTTTGCTAAATTCTAAAAAATTGTCTTGAAAATTCTCCTTTTTCTGTTAAACTCAAAGGCACATAGTTGCCAGTTTTCTTCTTTTTTTTTAAACTTGAAAATCATTGCATACTGGATGCTCTATCTTAGGAGACAGGAGAGGAAGGAAAAGGGGAAAAAACAGGGAACAGGAAGAGTTTGGAATAAACAGTTTGAGAGTTTCCTCATTTTTTATGTCTTTGGGTTTATTCTTGGTTTATGCTAAAACATCCAGTATCAAGATAATCCTAAGTGATCTTTACCTAGTACTTCACTGTATTGACTGTTATTTACCATTAAAAGTGTTCCCTTAATATTGAATGTAGATATACCTTATGATAATATGAACCCAACTTCTTGCTCTGAACACAAGAACCTAAGATTATTTTTTTAGCAGTCTTTAATGTAGTTAAAGAAACAGAAGCTGTCTGATCTCATGACAACTGCTCTATCTGTACCAAGCAATGCCAACTCACTCCTGTTATTTATCTATTTGAAGTCTCTGATCATTGCAGTTGTTTTCAGAAAGGATTCTTAATTTTGTGAAATATGATGTCAAAATTTGAATGCAGAATTCTAGCTTAGACCTATCATTGCAATGTAACATTCAAGATATTTCATATTTAAACTATTTATACTTGGTTTATACATGACGTAATTAGATCAGTATTTTTGAAACTTCAATTAAAAATCAATAAAGATTTTCAGAAGTGAGCTGCTGTCCTTTCTCCAAAAGAAAATAGTCCAATTATTTTTGGAAGATGTAACATTTGTCTTTCACCATTTTCCTTCTTGGACCTCCAACCATTTTTTAAAAGTAGCAACCAAATTTTATTGAAAACCTTGGGTTGTACAACTTCTTGGCAAAAATAAATTTTACTTCCAGCAATTTTTCAGTAAAGTTTACACTGCAACCTTAAGAAAATAAGTTATTTTTTAAAAAAGTAAAGCTATGACTCTTCATTGGTATTTGTAGTTGTTAAGCACGTATCTGGAGACAGAGAGTTGTTTTGGCTTTTTTGTTTGTTTTTAAATTCTGAGATATGACAGGTGTTTGATTACACAGTTTATGATTTGGTCTGACATACATTGCACGGAACTTCACACATCTGCCTGCCAAGATTAGCAGCCTTTGATTAGCAAAGTGCCTGTTTGATATATGGAGAGGCCAGCTTTCATGTAAAAAATGTAACTGAGTGACTTAAAGGAGGAAAAATCTCTTGTCTCTTGGAATCATTTAAGTATATTGTTGCAAAGCATAAAGGACTGAGTTTTCAAAAATGGCTGATGATTTTGATTAGGCCTATTTCTTTCCACCTTGAGACAATTCATAAGGACTGGAGTAAAAGATGTAGGAAATTTGGCATTTTGCACAACTAATGCCCATTCAGTGGATATCAGGTAATTTTTTTAGAAATGGAGACATAAAAAATCAGTATTAGCTTTGGAAAATAAAACTAATAATCCCTAAAAGACTATTTGGTTAGAGCCTTCTGTGCATTTTATTATCTTTAATTATTGACTATTATCTCCATCAACATATTAATACTTATTAAATTCATGTCCCTTTTCTTAGATTAATATCTTTGTGCATTCTTTGTTTAGAAAGTGAGTAAATTTGGTAGACTTTTCTCATAGAAGGTCAGTGTTTTATATTTTGTTTCTCAGGTTTTGCATGGGGCTTAAAGTTAGTAGCAGCTGAGAAGCTGGATTTATGGACCGTTCCTAGCAAAAATAAAGGAGATCCCAGAAACCAAGGAATGCCACAGTCTGATGTAGAGTAATTTGTTTCATTTCCTCAACCCCTTCAGATTTCACAAAAAA
>VZZY01015840.1:2663-21931 GCA_013400335.1 Eurystomus gularis
GGGCTGGGACGAAGGGGTGCTGGTGGGGGACGTGAGGGGGGGTCTCCTGCCTGCTAAAATACAGCGATGGAGGATTTCCCAAGGAGCAAACGAAAGAGGGAAGATGGAGAGGGAGAAAGGGACCAAAAACTGGCCTTGGGGTTGGGGGTAGAGGCTTATCTCCGGGGATGCTTGGGGATGGTCCATCACTTCGGGACATGGCCTAGGGGTCAGGGAGATGTTAGGATGANGAGGGGGGGTCTCCTGCCTGCTAAAATACAGCGATGGAGGATTTCCCAAGGAGCAAACGAAAGAGGGAAGATGGAGAGGGAGAAAGGGACCAAAAACTGGCCTTGGGGTTGGGGGTAGAGGCTTATCTCCGGGGATGCTTGGGGATGGTCCATCACTTCGGGACATGGCCTAGGGGTCAGGGAGATGTTAGGATGAAGGTTGGACTTGATGATCCTAGAGATCTTTTCCAACCCTAATGATTCTATCCCTTGGCATCTCCCAGCCCTGGCCACCACTCGCCTGCTTGGACTCCAGTCCCTGCCCACAGCCCTTCCAGGAGCAGGGGGGCTTTGCTGGGTGCGGGGGGGTTGAAAGTGGTGTGTTCCCCCCCCATCTCGTTAATCTGTAACACGTTGGCCTCCAGCATCAAAGGGCAGAAATGTGGAAAATCAAGCCCCGGGCCCCGGAGCGTGGCCACGGGCGCAGCTCACCGGGATGTTAAAAGTTGACCAGACTTCAAAGTGCTGGATCATTTCCTCCTAACCTCTCCCAGCTGCTCTTCCCATGGGCACAGCTCCGCGCCCTGCCCGGATTTCTGCTGGTCAGCCTTCGAGTGTGGCCCTGAAGTGAAGAAGGGAGGAATGGAGCTGTGTTTTGGGTTGAGGGGGTTAAGAAGTTCCAGAACCTGCCTGTCCTGGGCTGCTCCCTCTTTCCTACTTCTTTGGCTTTTATTTTTTAATTTCATTTGGTTCAGGGATGTGCTGGATGGGAATGAACTGGCCCTACACTACTGGGTGGGCTCCAGCAGGTTCTTCATCTCACCTTCCTCAGCCTCCCTTTTTTAAGGTGGGTTTGTCAACTGGTCCATCAAAGATGGATGGATGGATGGATGGATGGATGGATGGATGGATGGATGAAGATGACACCCTCAAAACTGGGTTCAGTTTTGGGCCCCTCACTCTCAGAAGGACCTTGAGGGGCTGGAGCAGGTCCAGGGAAGGGCAACAAAGCTGGGGAAGGGTCTAGAGCAGGAGTCTGTTGAGGAGCAGCTGAGGGAGCTGGGGGTGTTGAGCCTGGAGAAAAGGAGGCTCAGGGGAGACCTTCTGGCTCTCCACAACTCAGCTAGCTGTGCTGAGTGGACGGTTGGACTTGATAATCTTAAAGGTCTCTTCCAACCAAAACAATTCTATCCTTCTATGACGTGGGAGTGGAAGGGACCACATGTCCCCTCTTTGCCCACACGCTGAGCGAGGTGATAAGCTGGTTCACCCACAGCGGTGTCCGCGGAGGGCAGCAGCATTGAAACGTGAGTTTTGGGCAGCAGGACTGAAACACAAAGTTTTGGGCATCATCTGCATCTCCTGCTCCTGAGCAGGGATGGGCAGCATGCACAGCTCCATGGGTGGCATCTCCAGCCGTGCCGGCAGGGGACATGGTCCTCTTTGGGGACCTGCTGCGGTGACAGCACTGGGGGCAAGAGCTGTGGAGGTCTCCAAGCCCTTCTCCATGGCAAGGGGTGCAATCCAGCACCTCCAAACTGCTGACCCTGGTTTACCATCCTCATCCCTGGGGTGACAGCAAGCAGTGGGTGTGTGGCATCACCATGCCCTGACCAGGAGTGGACCTTTCCCTCATTCCTGATCCCAGCCTTTAAACCTCCTCAGGATGCCATGGCCAGGAGCTCTGTGCTTTAGCCCTGTGATTCCTGGGGATGGTCCTGAGGGTTGACACCACTGAAGAGCTCAGCCACCGTGTTTGGGCTCAGCCAAGCCCTCCCCACTGGTTCTGGGGGTGAAGACTAGTGTTCCAGCAAACGTCCCACCACACACCTCCCCAGGGCTATAGGATGTCACCCTTAGAAATGTTTTTCCATGCGTGGCAGGGTCGTCCTTGCAGCAACACGTCTTTCTAGGAGAGCTCAGGAAATTTCGACACAGGAAATTACACCTCCAGCCCCGGGGAGGGCTTCGGGTCCTCCCGTGGATGCCACCAGAGCGTGACCCCCACAGCAGACCCAGCCAGGGTGATGCTGGCATTGCTCCAGCAGTTAAGAAAGCAAGATCTCAAGCAAGATTGTGCCGTTGCAGAGGCAAAGAAACCACATAGAGAAGGGTTGTCCCAGCTTGGATGCTGGGAGAGTCCCACCAAAACCCCACAGGGAGCACACAAGGTTATATTAGGGGAGAGCAGCAGAGCTGAGGCCCTGCTCACCTCCACAACTTCCCGTTAAATGGCATCAGGATGGTCTATCAGCCCCTAACATATGTTGCTTATAGACGTCAAACTTATTAACACAATAAAACTGCTGCTAAGAAGCTTTCCTGCCTATTTTTCTCCAGGAGAATGTCAGCGTTGGAAGCTCCTGGCTGCCTCGTATGGAAACACTCAGAATTGCTTTTCATGTGGCACCCAGGAAAAGAAACGCAGGAATCACCCAGGGTCCCACCTCCAGCATTTCCAGACCTTGGCTGAGAGGACAGAGAGCTGAGGACACCTCAGAGAGGAGGGTTTAAAACCAGTCCTGGGGTGAAGCTTGTCCAGAGAAGGGCAACGAAGCTGGGGAAGGGTCTAGAGCAGGAGTGTGGTGAGGAGCAGCTGAGGGACCTGGGGGTGTTGAGCCTGGAGCAAAGGAGGCTCAGGGGAGACCTTCTGGCTCTCAACAGCTCCCTGAAAGGAGGCTGGAGAGAGGTAGGGGTTGGTCTCTTCTCCCAAGAAACAGAACCAGAGGAAATAGCCTCAACTTGTGCCTTGGGAGGTTTAGGCTGGACATGAGGAACAATTTCTTGGTGGCAAGTGTTATGAAGGGCTGTCCCAGGCTGGGCAGGGCAGTGGTGGAGTCCCCATCCCTGGAGGGGTTTCCAAGCCGTGGAGATGTGGTGCTGAGGGCCATGGGTTAGTGGTGTCCTGACAGTGCTGGGTTAGCAGTTGGACTCAATGATCTTAAAGGTCTCTTCCAGCCAAATCATCCTATGATTCTACGATTCCATGATTATTTCATCATCCCATGATTTCATGACTCCATGGTTCCATGTTCCATCCCACCTGGGTGCTGGTCCGGGCAGGAAGCGTTCCTCAGGGTGCTGTGCTGGGGTTCTCCTCCCATGCACAACGCTCTGAATCAACGAATCTTCCTCTCGCTGTGCTTTGGAAGTGGTCGGAGGGGGACTCTGGGTGATTCATGTATTTATTTTCCCGGGTGCCATATGAAAGGCAACCCCGAGTGTTTCCATACGAGGCAGCCAGGAGCTTCCAACGCTGACATTCTCCTGGAGAAAAATAGGCAGGAAAGCTTCTTAGCAGCAGTTTTATTGTGTTAATAAGTTTGGCGTCTATAAGCAACATATGTAAATGACTGATATACTGTCTTGATGCCATTTAACATTATGTTGCGGAGGTGAGCGGGAGCCAAGTCTGCAGCATTTCGACTAATACGCGAGGAGCTGCCAATTCTGCCGGGTTTTTTTTTTCCTCCTTTCCCCCCCCCTTTTTAAAAAATTTAAACAAGTTAGCAATCTGCCCGAGCCCAAATAATGACTCGGACCCTTCCGTCTCCGTTGCCTTTTCTTGGAAAATGGGTAAATATTGTGTTCATTTAAGCCCCGCTGGCGGCAGCTCGAGTCCCCGGCGCTGGGATGGAAAATCCCGGCTCGTCCGGTGTCCCGGTCCCCATCCCTGTGGATGGGGAAAGAGGTCGGCGAGGGAAGAGCAGAGCCGCTGCCAAACGGTAGCGGAGGTGCCAATATCTCCACATTCCCCCTTCCCTGGCAGGGGGATTGAAAAAAACTCTCTGAAAAAACAAAGAGAGGGAGGGAAAAAAAAATTAAATATAAAATCCCGCGAGTTTCTCCCTCTCACAAGCAATTTTCAGTTAATTTATGTTGAATCAATGGTTCCTTGCAGTCATATGGATGGCAGGCTCCCAGCCATTATTAGTGTAAACAGATTTGTGAGCAGTATATTTAGCTGTTCCATATTGCTTTTCGGAAATGTGCACATTTCAAAGGCGTCTACGCCGAGAGGGCCATACCCTGCCACGGCTCCGCAGGTGGGGACGGTGCCGCTCCGAGGCGCCCGCGCTCCCGGCCTCCTCTTCCTCGCCCCAGAGCTGGCGCAGGGGGTTGTGCTTGCCCTTGGAGGTAGGAGGGCCTGTTGGCTCCTGTATGTCCCATCTGCAAAAAAAGAAAAACCCTACAAGATGGAGGGTTTGCTGGTGGGGATGGTGTGGCCAGGGACATGCTCGTCCCTGCAGGTTGCAGAGGCTGGATCCAGCTCATGAGGATGTAGTTGGAGATGGTTGCGGCAGAGGAGGTCCCTTGGGTTAGGTGGCCAGCATCGTTTTGATGGTCCTGGGCACCTACGTGCTCCCTGGAGCTCTGTGCAGTCTCCTCAGCTGAGCCAGTGCTCAAGAACCATTGGGGGTGAATGTCCACAGGCTCAACCACCTGTGCTGTCCAGGGTGGGCACCCAACCAGGGACCGTGCTGGGATGTAGGTGACATGTCCACCCATCCATGCCAGGATGGAGGTGACATCTCCACCCAAGGACCACGCTGGGATGCTGGTGGCACATGCACTCAGGGACCACATCAGGATGCAGGTGGCCCATCAACCCAGGGACCAAGAAAGGATGCAGGAGGCACATCCACCCAAGGACCACGCTGGGATGCAGGAGGCACATCTCCCCAAGGACCACGCTGGGATGCAGGAGGCACATCCACCCAAGGACCACGCTGGGATGCAGGAGGCACATCCACCAGCCACACCACGGGTACGGGGCACAGCGGCTGCATCCCTGCCATGCGGGGAGGGACCCGGACCCCCGCCTCCTCCACCTGATTTAAGAGAACTCGTCGTGCTCCGGAGAAGCGCCAATCTCCAGGGGACTGGGGCCAAAATGTAGAATGTGCTAAACCCAAAACGCCCAGATTTTGACAGAAGGGGTGTAAAAGCCCAGCCAGCGGCACCGTGAGGAGCCCTCCAAGTCCCATGGGACGCCTTCTGCCGCGCAGCATCCTTCCTTACTCCCCTTTCCTGCACCCACCTGCCACCCCCAGAAGCGAACAGGATCAGGCCCCTTCCCCATCTCCCCGCCAGCTTCCCCTGCTCGCCTCGCCAAAATAACCCAGAAATACCAAACCCAGAACCCCGCTGCCGGTTCGCACATGCCAGGACGGCGCAAAGCGTCGGTGCGGCCTTCTCCGCCAAGGAAGAAGGGCAGGATTTAGCCCCAGGGGCTTTTGCTATTTTAATTTTTCCTGCGTGCCTGAAAATAGCGAGCGGGCTGGCACGGGCGGCACGGAGCATCGCCAGCTTCCAGCGGCACGGCGGTGAAAGGATTTGGGCGACGTCTCACCATGGCTACCCGGGCCGGGGAGAAGTATGTCGGCTCCGGGGGGAGGGTGCTGGCCCCTTTCATGGAGGAGAAAGCCGCGACATCAGGGCTCTGTTGTTGGATGTCACCGTCTCCCTCCCGCCAGCGTGCAAAATCAATTAGGAAGAATTAGCGACGTGTCAGCGGGTGTTGCGCGGGGAGATTTCGGGGCCCCATCCCGCACACGGGGTCACCCAGGGGAAGGCGGCCGTGTGGCACCCCTCGGCCACCCATCACCGCTGCGAGCCCCAAACCCGTGGTGCTCAGGAGCCCAAATCCAGCCCAGGGTGCTGCTTTCCAAACCCCAGCTCTCCCTGCCTCAGTTTCCCCATCCCTGCCACGGGGCTTGGTGGGACCGCAGCCCCCGAGTCCCGCAGCATCGCCGGCTGGAGCCCGTCCCCACGGCTCCGGGACTGGAAGGGGTTCCAGCAGGACCATAACTCGCTCTGTGCTGCCGCTTTTCTCTTCCCTCCTCTTTCTGTGTGTGTGTGTGTGTATATATATAAAGAAGAAGAAAAAAAAAATCCCAAAGTCTGATTAAAACCCCTTTTTTTTATTCACCTGCCCATCTTTCCTCTGTCTCCATCTCCCATTCTATCCAAACTCATAATTAATCGCTCAAGGCAAAAGTAATGAATGTTAATTGGCCATCTGTACAAAGACTAATTAAAATCTACCATGCTGGGGATTAAAACATACCTATAGCAACTGCCTGAATTGAGAACGAGACAGAGGAGAGATTGAGAAAACAGCTGAAAGGCTTGTGCAAAACGCAATCTCGCTTAGGTGTGAGATGAGTTGCAACTCGGAGATCTGAGATGCTTTATTATTAAATAAAAAAAAAAAAAAAAGGGGGTGGGGAAGAAACTTCTGAGCTGAGCCGGGAGATGGTTTAATGGGAAAAAAAAGGCCGCCGGAGATTTCAAAGGCAGAGTGACCCCAACATTTCGGGTTTGGTTTGGATGAGGATAATAGCCGCCCGCTCCCCCTCCCCGCTGGGAGAAAAATATTACGTGGTGTTTTCAGCTTTTTTAGGGTTTCTGGGTGGGAAGGAACCGCGCCGGGTGCTGGGATGGAGGCGGGGGGAAGAAGCAGCGCTTGAATGTGAAGAGTCGGGGCTGGAGCACTTGGTACCGAGCGATGGGCATCACTGCCCGGCCGGGCTCCCAGCGTGGTGGGGTCTGAAGCTGCATCGCACCCTCAGCTTCCCCGCTCCCTTCTTTGTCCTAAATCCTCAGCTTTTCAGGCCGGCCGCCTCTTTGTTGGGTTTAGGAGTCGGAGGAACAGCGCAGGATGAATAAACCAGCGCTGATTATTTGCAGGGCTGCTGCTTCTCCTCCTCCTCACCGCGGCCCTGATGACCCCCCCCTTGGTGAACACCCTTGATCCTCCATGTGCTGATGGATCCAGAGCCTGGGTCCATCCCACCCAGCCGAGGTGTCCCCTCCGGCGCTGGTGGCGTGGATGGTGGTGGCAGGAGGTGCCCCAGGGGTGGAGGACACCCTGGGTGATGTTGGCTAGAAGGTGGCATGAAGGCTGGACCCTCTCTCCAAACGGGTTGCCACAAGCTCAGGGCAGCTCTGGCATGTGGAAAAATACCATTTTTTTAGTTAAAAAAAAAAAAAAAGCTAAAAGTGTTTTTTTTCTTCCAGCCGAAGCTGGGGGTGGGTTTCCGTTAGGAATCACCGACCTGCACCTCCACCACCTTGTGTCCCCCAGCAGCTCCACACGAGAACTGTCCCCATCTATCCCACGCACCATCTCCAAAGCCACCAAACCACCCAATTTTTTAAGCCCAGATCCCCGGTGCTTCATTCCGAGAGCGGCCGATTGCATCCCCGTACCCAGCGATGGCACCGCCGTCACCCAGCAGCCTTCCCTGGGCCTTCTGGGGGTTCGTGGTCGGGCATCCCCCCCTCGGGCGCGATGAGACTTTACTGGAAGCTCCCGGGCTCGGCTCTGCTCTTGTTTTCTCAGGTTCGGCTGTGTTTACTCCCAACACGGGTGACCGCCGTGGCCCTATTACGGGAGCGGCTGACAGCTCGGCTGACAAGTGTGCTCGCGGCAGGAATGTGAATGTGGCTCCCGGCCTCGCCGCGGTGCCTGGGCGGCAGCGCTGGTGGTGGTGGTGGCATGGGCAGGGTGGTGGGAGATCCGAAAGGGTGGAGAGTCATAGGATCAAAGAATCGGTTTGGTTGGAAGAGACCTTTAAGATCGTGGAGTCCAAGCGTTCCCCCAGCACGGCCAGGGCACCACTAACCCATGTCCCTCAGCACCACATCTCCATGGCTTGGAAACCCCTCCAGGGATGGGGACTCCACCACTGCCCTGCCCAGCCTGGCACAGCCCTTCACAGCCCTTGCCAGGAAGACATTGCTCCTCATGTCCAACCTGAATCTCCCCTGAAGCAACTTGAGGCTGTTTCCTCTTCTCCTGTCGCTTGTTCCCTGGAAGAAGAGCCCGACCCCCACCTAGCTCCAACCTCCTGTCAGGGAGTTGTGGAGAGCGAGAAGGTCTCCCCTGAGCCTCCTTTGCTCCAGGCTCAACACCCCCAGCTCCCTCAGCTGCTCCTCACCACACTCCTGCTCTAGACCCTCCCCCAGCTTTGTTGCCCTTCTCTGGACACGCTGCAACCCCTCAAGATCCTTCTGGGAGTGAGGGGCCCAAACCTGTCCCCAGGATTCAAGGGGTGGCCTCCCCAGTGCCCAGTCCAGGGGGACATTCCCTTCCCTACTGCTGGCCACACCAGTGCTGACACAAGCCAGGATGCTGGTGGCCTTCTTGGCCCTCTGGGCACATGCTGGCTCATCTTCAGCCGGCTGTTGACCAACACCCCCAGGTGCTCTGGGTTTCCCGTGGGATTCCACATATGATGGGGTGCTGCAAGTGATGGATCCAGTGTGGCTTGCTCACCCTTTCTGGTTTAAACTCAGAGCTGAGGATCTGTCAGAGCCCCCCAGTATCCTAATGGGAAGGACGGGGATCCACTGGGGGCTTGGGGAAGGGCTGAGCCATCAGCACAGGAGGGTTTCAAAGCTGGGTGGAGGATGATGGGCTGCAGACACAGCACAGGAGGAGGAGGAGGATGGATGCACTGAACTGACCCAGTGGCTTTGCTGAAGGAAAGGGGACAGGGAGCAGCTGGTGTTGGGACCAGCTGGTGTTCCCAAATCCCAGAGAGCCACGGGAGCAGCCCAATCACAGCCTGCCTCTGGCTTGGCACTCGATGTTCAGGGAAGGAGATGTGAAATGCACCTGGATGCATCCCACGTGGGCCAGAGCAAATGAGACATACTCTGGCTTTGGGACGATGCATTAAAAAAAAATGGGAAAACTCCCATTTCTAGCAGCCCTTTCCCACCAGAGTGGAGGTGGTTGTTGGTCTGCAGGGTCCCGGTCAGCCACCAGTGAATCCGGTGGGTGGAGGTCAGCACCGGGAGCGATGCTGAACCTGGAGGTCCAGCACTGGTCCCAGTTTAATGCCCAGCCCAGCAGGTCCAGCTGCTCTTCCCACGCCGGGTAAAGATGGTTTAATTAATCACAGATCATTTCTGCAATGCCCCCCCATTAACCTCCATAGCAGAGTAAATAATAACTCATTAAAGGCATTTGAAGCTCGCAGGAACAGGACAGTTTACCAGCAAACCCGCTGCTCTTTGGCTCTAAACTGGGTTAATCTGTCATCTCTCCTTACTGGACCAATGGGTCCCTCGTTACACATTAAATGGCTGCTCCAGGGGACGTGTAACAAGGAACAAGTGATAGGACATGAGGAAATGGCCTCAAGTTGCACCACGGGAGGTTGAGGTTGGATAATAGGGAAAATTTCTTCTCCAAAAAGGTTGTGAAGGGCTGTGCCAGGCTGGGCAGGGCAGTGGTGGACTCCCCATGGCTGGAGGGGTTTCCAAGCCGTGGAGATGTGGTGCTGAGGGCCATGGTTTCGTGGCGACCCCGCAGTGCTGGGGGAATGGTTGCACTCCATGATCCTGAAGGTCTCTTCCAATCAAAACAATTCTATGGCCAGCCTGAAGCTGAGCTGGTCCCTCTCCTTGCTTGCCACGAAGACCACCAAAACCAGGGGATAGCATAGAAAGGAGAAGACTAAAAGCATCTCAAAAGGCTGAGAGTGAGGAGCGCGAAGAGTTACAGGCAGGAGGACATGCGAGCAAGTGCTCGGTCTTGGGGAGAAGAGTCGGTGCGAACCGTGCCAGCTCAGCAGAAAGATGTTTGTTGTTCTAACCCTCTTGGGCTGGGTGAACGTCCACCAAATCCCAGTCACGGCCCTGAGAAGACCCTGCAAAGCTCTTGACTTGTTGCACAGAGAGGTGGGAGGTGTTAGGATGGTGCAGGTGTCTCCACAGGCATCTCAGGGGTCTCTGCATGGAGGGGTGGGGGTCCCTGGGTGGGAAACGTGGGCACCACCAGAACTTTTCCCCCCGATGGAAGCACCTTTGCTGATGGAGCAGCTCATTTACCTTTGGCCTCGTGGCCGAAGGCAGCTGCTTGTTTGTGAGTGAGGAAGTTGCTGGGTACTCGGCGTCCTGGCCAAAAGGCCCATACTCAGCATTTCTGGCCACCAGATGGGAAAATAAAGGTCTTCTTCTCCCCTCTGCTAAGAAACCTTTAATAAGGGGCAGAAGAACCTGGCTGCAGCCTCTCACCCCGCTGAGCCAGGGGCAGCCCAGGTCAGCAGCTGAGATTTGGGAGGTCGCTGGGTACACATCGGTTTTAATTTGGGAGGCTTTGGGGGGGATTTAGGAGGCTCACCCTCACCACCATCCCAGGGACCTCATCACACGGGCGGGAACAAAACCCCAGCAGTGACTGTGGCTCCTTTCATAGCCCAGTCCCCTGCGTTTCACCATGGGCACAAAGGGCACAGTGTCTTCCCCGGCATGGGGAGGGGGCTGGGGGGGTCCCCTGGGGACCTAGGGCCAGTTGCTCCGTTGATGTCACCCCTGAGCATCACACACATGCTTCCCCTCCTGCCCCAAGCTGCTCTCAAGGCCATTGCAGGGGTTTTCTGTGGTGCTTTATAGAGCTGGTGGGGAGACACTGGAATTACAGAATGGTTTGGGTGGGAAGGGACCTTTCAAGGTCGTCTTGTCCAACCCCCTGCACTGAGCAGGGACATCTGCAACTAGAGCAGGTTGCTCAGAGCCCCATAAAACCTCACCTGCAATGGTGCCAGGGATGGGGCAGCCACCACCTCTCTGGGCAACCTGCGCCAGGCTCTCACCACCCTCAGCATCAACAGTTTCTTCCTTCCCTCGAGTCTAAATCTCCCTCTTTCAGTTTCAAACCATCACCTCTTGTTCTGTCACAACAGGCCCTGATAAAAAGTCTGTCTCCATCTTTCTGACAAACCCTCTTCAGATGCTGGAAGGCCCCAGGAAGGTCTCCCTGGAGCCTTCTCCTCTCCAGGCTGAACAAGCCCAGCTCTCCCAGCCTGGCCTCCCAGCACAGGGCTTCCAGCTCTCCCATCATTGCTGGGGCCTCCTGTGGCCCCGCTCCACCAGGTCCATGTCTCTGCTGTGCTGAGGACTCCAGAGCTGGCCCCAGCACCGCAGGAGAGTTTTCTGCACACCTCCTGCTCCAGCTTTGTCTCCTCCTTTTTACCAGGGCTCAGGGAGACATCCCACCTTCACCAACAACCATCACTAACAGAAATCACTCCAGCTGGGAAGGGCCCAGCACTGGTAGAACGTCCACCCCAATGCTTTGCCCCCCAGCAGCAAGGAAATTGCTTTTCTTGTAAATACGTGAGCTCAGAGCAAGGCACAGGGTGGGGGGCCATGAGGTCCAAAGGGATTCCCAGAGCACTACCCAAATATCTGGGGTCCTCCAGGGTTGAGCATATTAGCCCCTTGGATACACTCACCACGTGAGCTGTGAGCTCCTGCCACTGGAATTAGGAGAGCTCAAAACTTCTCTTTTTTTTAATACTTCTTTTTCTCCTAATTGAGTTTCTGGCATCGTCCCATGGCTCCAAGACATGGAACCTTAACTAAAAAAAAAATCAGTCGTCATTGGGACCTGTGATTAGCAGGGGCAGAGGGAGGAGGGATCCTGAGCTTGCCTCCTGCTCCATCCCACCAAACAAGCCCCTTGCTCTTCCAGAGGCGGGGATGCTCCAGGCTTCGTTACCCGGTCTCAGAACGCCCTCAGCTGGTCACAGAAAATGCTACAAAAGGGATTTAAAAGGTTTCCTCTCCTTTCGCCATTGAATCTCAGCACCCATGGGTGGACAGATGTTGGCCAGACCCATGGGACACGGGAAATGGGCACGATCCCTGGGCAGGGGATGCTAGTACCTGGGGATGCTGGTACCCAGGAGATGCTGATGCCCAAGGGAAGCCCTGAAAGCATCACCGGCATTTCTCTCCAGGCAGAGCTCTGCTCCTGAGCAGAAATATTGTACCAGCACTGGTGTGGGCAGCAGGAGTAGGGATCATGCCCCTGGGCTGGGCACAGGTGAGGCCGCCCCTCGAATCCTGGGGTCAGTTTTGGGTCCCTCACTCCCAGAAGGACATTGAGGGGCTGGAGTGTGTCCAGAGAAGGGCAACAAAGCTGGGGAAGGGTCTAGAGCAGGAGTGTGGTGAGGAGCAGCTGAGGGAGCTGGGGGTGTTGAGCCTGGAGCAAAGGAGGCTCAGGGGAGACCTTCTGGCTCTCCACAACTCCCTGACAGGAGGTTGGAGCCAGGTGGGGTTGGGCTCTTCTCCCAAGGAACAAGCAACAGGAGAAGAGGAAACAGTCTCAAGTTGCTTCAGGGGAGATTTAGTTTGGAGCTGAGGAAGAATTTCTTGGTGGCAAGGGCTGTGAAGGGCTGTGCCAGGCTGGGCAGGGCAGTGGTGGAGTCCTCAAACCTGGAGAGCTTTCAAAGCCGTGGAGCTGAGGTACATGGTTTAGTGGTGCCCTGGCAGTGCTGGGTTAACGGTTGGACTTGATGATCTTGAAGGTCTCTTCCAACCAAAACGAAATTCTATCCTTCTACAGAGCAGGAGTCATAAGCTCAGCGCATCCCTGGGGATTACAGAGCGATGCCAAACACTTAAAGACACGCACAGTGAGATGAAACCCCTACAAATTACAACATCCAGGAGACAGCTTGGAGCACAAAGTGTGGAGTGGTCATGCTGAAGACAAACTTACCCCACTGAACTGCAAGCACGTGGTTGCTTCACCAGCAAAGTTCAGCAGCGTGAGCCACAGCACATCACTGCAGCCGCAGGATTCACACTTGGGATCTCCTTGATGTTGGTAACAGGTTTCCTCTTCAAGCAGACGTAGTTCCCTGGTTGAAGGGATGGGGACACCAAGGCTGATTTTTGCTCCTGCTGCTTGTGGGCTGGCCCTGGGCACCAGAGAAGTGTAAAAAGTGACCAAGGTCCCAGCACAAATCAGACATGGACCTGTTAGAGCAGGTCCAGAGGAAGCCACTAAAACGGTCAGGGGGCTGGAAGCCCTCTGGTGGGAGGCCAGGCTGGGAGAGTTGGGCTTGTTCAGCCTGGAGAAGAGAAGGCTCCAGGGAAACCTTCTTGTGGCCTTTCAGGACTTCAAGGGGCCTGTCAGAAAGCTGGGGAGGGACTTTTGAGCAGGGCCTGTTGTGACAGGACAAGGGGGGATGGTTTGAAACTAAAAGAGAGATTTAGACTGGAGAGAAGAAGAAATTGTTGATGCTGAGGGTGGTGAGAGCCTGGCGCAGGTTGCCCAGAGAAACTGTGGAGGTCCTGCCCGTGGAAGTGTTTAAGGCCAGGTTGGTTGGAGCTTGGAGCAACCTGGTCTAGTGGGAGGTGTCCCTGCCATGGCAGGGGGGTTGGAACTAGATGATCTTTGAAGGTCTCTTCCAACCTAAACCCTACTATGGATCAAATCCAGTGTTTCATTAATGTTGTGTGCAGCAGGACCTCCTCTCTCACAGAGAAGTTTGAGCTGGAGAAGCACCTAATTTCAAGTGGCACCTCTGTGATACCACAACCCCTCATGCAGATGCTCCAAGACACACAGAGCTGCTGATACACCCCCAGCCACTGGAGGGTGGTCAGACCTCAACCAAGCTCATCCAGTCCAAAAATAACCCTCCTCTTTGGATTCCCAGGCTTTTAATGAGTCTTACCCTGAAGAACCCAGCTGCATCTCCCACCCGGCTGGCACCAAATGGTCCTTGTGCCCCATCCCTCAGCACCCACCCACCTCCTCCTGCAATCTGGGGCTCCTCGAGCCTTTCTGGCGGGGACTCTTTCACCTTCAGCCCAGCCTCTGGACAGCCACAGCCCATGACCCTGCAGGGGAAGGACTTGGGCCCACCAGCTCTGATCACTGATGCTGGTTTTTTGTAGACAGTCAGATCCCAANAAGAGAAGGCTCCAGGGAAACCTTCTTGTGGCCTTTCAGGACTTCAAGGGGCCTGTCAGAAAGCTGGGGAGGGACTTTTGAGCAGGGCCTGTTGTGACAGGACAAGGGGGGATGGTTTGAAACTAAAAGAGAGATTTAGACTGGAGAGAAGGAAGAAATTGTTGATGCTGAGGGTGGTGAGAGCCTGGCGCAGGTTGCCCAGAGAAACTGTGGAGGTCCTGCCCGTGGAAGTGTTTAAGGCCAGGTTGGTTGGAGCTTGGAGCAACCTGGTCTAGTGGGAGGTGTCCCTGCCATGGCAGGGGGGTTGGAACTAGATGATCTTTGAAGGTCTCTTCCAACCTAAACCCTACTATGGATCAAATCCAGTGTTTCATTAATGTTGTGTGCAGCAGGACCTCCTCTCTCACAGAGAAGTTTGAGCTGGAGAAGCACCTAATTTCAAGTGGCACCTCTGTGATACCACAACCCCTCATGCAGATGCTCCAAGACACACAGAGCTGCTGATACACCCCCAGCCACTGGAGGGTGGTCAGACCTCAACCAAGCTCATCCAGTCCAAAAATAACCCTCCTCTTTGGATTCCCAGGCTTTTAATGAGTCTTACCCTGAAGAACCCAGCTGCATCTCCCACCCGGCTGGCACCAAATGGTCCTTGTGCCCCATCCCTCAGCACCCACCCACCTCCTCCTGCAATCTGGGGCTCCTCGAGCCTTTCTGGCGGGGACTCTTTCACCTTCAGCCCAGCCTCTGGACAGCCACAGCCCATGACCCTGCAGGGGAAGGACTTGGGCCCACCAGCTCTGATCACTGATGCTGGTTTTTTGTAGACAGTCAGATCCCAAAAGAGGACCAGCTGAGAAGATGAGATGGTTTCAGCAGCAGCACGTCCATCCAGTTTTGACAGACCACCTTCAACACCACCAGGTGCTGTCAAACCCCAGAAAAACCACCCCCTTGCCGGTGAGGTGAGCAGCAGAGGAGGGGTTGCTAATGAGTTTCACAAGCATAGAAGGGAGATGAAACCAAGCAGCAGAGTAGCTGGCGAGAAGTCTTTTTTGAGCTCAACAGGATCAAGTCAACACAGAAAGAGTGATGAAGCCCTGGAACAGGCTGCCCTGGGAAGTGGTGGAGTCACCACCCCTGGAGGTGTTAAAAAAAAAGTAGACTTGGCACTTCAGGACACGGTCTCGTGATCACGGGGATGCTGGGTTGATGGTTGGACTTGGTGATCATAGAGGTCTTTTCCAACCTTAATGATTCTAAGAATTAATGAAATGGCTGAGAGAGGGAAGAAGAGGACTCCAGGAAGGGATGTTGGTGCCTTGTTGGATGAAGACAGTGCTGAACCCAGGATTCCTCCTCCCACCACCCCCAAAATTTATCCACTTCTAAAGATACAGCAGAAGGCCCAGACCAGACATGAAACTTTAATGATTGTAGATCCAGGTGGACTAAATCTGAAACATAAGGTTGAGACAGAGGCCTGCAGGAAAGTCACTGTTCTTGAGCAAAGAGGGACACTGGGCATTTCCAGGGCATGGAGGGGCGGCCACTGTGCTTCAGATCGGCCATCCTGCACCAACACGTGATGCAGATCAGCTGCTTTCTAGAAGGACAAGTCTATGATGGCCTGTGCCTCCTGGAACCTGATGAAAAAATGAGGAAAAAGCCCCACAAATAATTAAAAGGACAACTGAAGAGGGGCTGGAGCTCCAGATCCAGGCTTGGACCCAGAACCTGCAGGCAGGAGCACGGTGTAAAGCTGGGGCTGCATCTCCGATGGGTTCTATCCCATGCTGCACTTGTGCGCAGGTTTATGTAAGCTGGTGACACCAGCCAAGGACCCCAAATTCACATCTCCTCCGTGGTCACCTCCTCATCCTGGAGATTTATTGCCTTTAGGAAAAAAAAAGCACAGGGACGGTCTTTGCTTCAGGTCTTAATGCACAAACCTCACACTGAGGTGATCTCAGAACCACAGGAGAGCCTGGACAAGCCACTGGTGAGACGGGACGGAGAGCCAGGTCTCTGGGGTGACAGTCACCTCCTCTGGCCCTGGGAATGACTCTTCTGCCCTTGAGTGACTTGCTGAGCACACAGCTCCTGCTGTGCAAAGGGGACAGACACAAGGACACAGCTCTGACACCCTACTGTTGGCTTCTTGGAGACCTTCTGGGCTGGCTTTCTGACCTGGCCTTGCATGCCCTGGCACCTCCTTAGCTCACACACACTCCTGCACAGGAGAGCTTTAAGAATTCCATGCACATTCCCTTGGAAAAGCCACCTCTGCTCCCTGCTCCTGCCGGTGGGTGACTAGAAGGGCTCGGTGAAGCAGTAGCTTCCCCCCATGCCCACCAGGGCACCAGGAATATCTATAAGGCACCCAGAGGTCCTCTCTTGAAAGCTGCACAAACACCTAGGACTCAAGCAAGGTCACTAAATACACTGGAGGCACCCAAGACATGGCTCAGCAGAAAGCAAAGCAGGAAGGCAAAGGTGGAAGCAAGAGAAAGTCAGATGTTGTTGAAATCCACGTGGGCTCCAGAGTGGAAGGTGTCCTCCTCCAGGAGCTTCACCAGCTTCTGGGCCGACACGGTGCAGTCTATCAGCTGGCCGCTCTCCTGCAGGCTTTGGAAAAACTGGCGCATCTCAGGGTCTCCAGTCTTAGTCCGGGCCAAGAGCTGCATGTCTGTGTCCAGAGGACCTGGGGAAAGAGGAACAAATAAAAAAAGTCATCTAAGGAGAAGCCAAAAATTGGGGCTCATTCTCCCTGTGCACCTGGTTCAGCTGCAAGAATCTTTCACGCACAAAGCCAGGAGAAAATGAACAGCAATTAATGAGCTCTCCTCACCCGGGGCGTAGTTGAGCACACGGACATCAGGCTCCTCCAGTGCCAGCACCTGGAACATCATGTCCCGGGAAGCCTTCCCGCTGCAGTACAGCGCCCAGTTCTTGAAGGGCTTTATGGCACAGAGCGAGGAGATGTTCACCACCGTCCTCCTCGAGCCGGGCCGCTTCCCGAAGGCCTGAAGGGCGGTGGAGGTGAGGCAAAGCGCCGAGGTGATGTTGAAGGCAAAGTAGCTGTTGATTTCCTCTGGGTCAGTGAGATCAAGGAAGGATTTGGAGATGTCTCCCAGGGAGCCTAGGAAGGAAGGACAAATGAGTTAAGAGTAGTTAAAGATGGGTTCAACAACACAGCAGGTCTCTTTCGTTCCTACTTTTCATAAGATCATAGAATTGTTCTGGTTGGAAGAGACTTTTAAGATCATGGAGTCCAACCATTAACCCAGCACTGCCAGGGCACCACGAAACCATGGCCCTCAGCACCACATCTCCACGGCTTGGAAACCCCTCCAGGGATGGGGACTCCACCACTGCCCTGCCCAGCCTGGCACAGCCCTTCACAACTCTTTTGGAGAAGAAATAGTTCCTATTATCCAACCTAAACCTCCTCCGGCACCACTTGAAGCTATTTCCTCTTGTCCTATCCCTACTTCCACATGCAACACTCCACCACAGACAGAAGCGAGCAGCTTTGCTGGCCCAACCTCTCGCAGGACCTCCTGGCAGAGCGAGGAGCTCAGCACAGCTCAGCTCTGCTCATCGCTTTCAGGTCACCCACTGAACCAAGAGCAGTGACACAGGACACAGACCTGCCCTGCCAAAACAAACAGCTCCCAACCTCCAGCCTGAAGTACAAGGTCCCCGTGGGCCACCATGTGCTCTCCTCCACATGCCTCTTTCGCAACCAAGGCAGTAAAAGATGAAACTCTTGCAGCCCCTCTTACCTATTGGTCTCATTTACAGCGATAACAGGTGAAAAAAGGCACTAAAGCCAACAGATATCAATGATTCCACATGAAGCACCCACAGGAGAGGACTAGAAGTTTTTCTGAAGGTTTGTACTTGGGGAGCAGAGTGGTAGGATGGTGCAGAAGAGTGATCAGCAGGTCCTACACCATGAGCAATGGGTTAAACCTCACAAGAAGCAAAGCACCACAGTCTCAGCACTGAATTGGCCCTGGGCTGCTCTCCAAATTTATTACAGGATCATAGAATCACAGAATGACAGGTTGGAAGGGACCTCAGGGGTCATCTGGTCCAACCTTTCAAGGAAATAAAATAATAATTAAAAGAGGTTACGTAAGATGGGCCAGCACCTTGTGGAGCTGAGTCTGAGAACCGTTCAATGGAGGGGAATCCACCACTTCCCTTGGGAGACTGTTTCAATTGTTCTCATTGTGAAGAGCCTTCTGGATTCCAATTGGAATCTCCGCAGGAGCAATTTGCATCACTTCCCCCTTGCTTTTTCCATGTGGAAAACACTTAATTATTACTTTAATAAATAATAAGATTTGAAGAGGGTTCATAAGATCGGGAGAGGGTGAAATCACTGCTGCTCCTATGGTTATTTACTCGGTTTGGTCATCTGCTGGCACCTAAAGTCCCATCAATCATAGAGTGGTTTGGGTTGGGAAGGGACATTTCAAGCTCATTGAGTCCAATACCCTGCACTGAGCAGGGACATCTGCAACCAGAGCAGGTTGCTCAGAGCCCCGGCCAACCTCACCTGCAATGGTGCCAGGGATGGGGCAGCCACCACCTCTCTGGGCAACCTGGGACAGGCTCTCACCACCCTCAGCAGCAAAAAATTTCTTCCTTCTCTCTAGTCTGAATCTCCCTCTTCTAATTTCAAACCATCATCCCTTCTCCTGTCACAATAGGGCCTGATCAAAAGTCTCTCCCCAGCTTTCTGACAGGCCCCTTGAAGTCCTGCAAGTCCACCAGAAGGTCTCCCTGGAGCCTTCTCTTCTCCAGGCTGAACGAGCCCAACTCTCCCAGCCTGGCCGCCCAGCAGAGGCCTTCCAGCCCTCCCATCATTGCTGGGGCCTCCTCTGGCCCCGCTCCACCAGGTCCATGTCTCTGCTGTGCTGAGGACTCCAGAGCTGCCCCAGCACTGCAGGGGGGTCTCCCAGAGCGCAGCAGAGGGGCAGGATCCCCTCCCTGCCCTGCTGCCCACGCTGCTGGGGATGCAGCCCAGGAGGACGTTGGCTGCTGGGCTGCACTCGCACATCTCTGGCTCAGCCCCAGCTCCTCACCCCCAGCACCAGGCCAAGCCCCGGCCCAGCCGGTGCGGAACCGAGGGAGGCACCGGGCCCGGCGGAGAAGGGGGGGGTCTGTTACCGGCGTTGTTGACGAGCAGCAGGCGGCCGTGCCCGGCTGAGCCCAGCACCTCCCGCAGCGCAGCCGTCGCCCTCCGCAGCCCCTGCTCGCAGCCCAGGTCGGCGGCCACATACTCCACCCGCAGCCCGGTGCCGCCCCGCAGCTCGGCC
>VZZY01015840.1:23117-34714 GCA_013400335.1 Eurystomus gularis
CTTCTCTTCTCCAGGCTGAACAAGCCCAACTCTCCCAGCCTGGCCTCCCAGCAGAGGCCTTCCAGCCCTCCCATCATCTCCATGGCCTCCTGTGGCCCCGCTCCAGCAGGTCCATGTCTCTGCTGTGCTGAGGACTCCAGAGCTGCCCCAGCACTGCAGGGGGGTCTCCCAGAGCGCAGCAGAGGGGCAGGATCCCCTCCCTGCCCTGCTGCCCACGCTGCTGGGGATGCAGCCCAGGAGGACGTTGGCTGCTGGGCTGCGAGCGCACGGGGCCGGCTCAGCTCCAACTTTTCCTCTAACAGCACCCCCAAGTCCTTCTCCGCAGGGCTGCTCTCCAGCCCTTCATCTCTTAGCCTGCCTTGATACCAAGCCCAGATACCAGACCTTGCACTTGGCCTTGTTGAACCTCATGAGCTTCATATGGGCCCACCTCTGAAGTCTGCCGAGGTCCCAAAAATGGTCTCTCAGCCCAAAGAATCCTAAATCCCTTTTGTAAGAATAAGTACCTTTGTGCACAAGGATGCAGACAACTTTGACAGAGGGTTTTTGCGAGGGGTACCTGGTCTGTGTGGAATGAGCTGGCAGCTGGGCTTGGTTTCCCAGCTGTTAAATCGCGAGGACAGATGGTCCCGGTGCTGCGTGAGCAGGTAACGACGCAGAGTTTCACTCTATTAAGCACTCGCAGACTGGGCTGAAACCCTCCAGCGTTCTAATAAAGCATTAAAAATTCATGGCATGGCAAAAACCCAAGAGTAATATTTGTTTTGCTAAAGCGCATCTTACACATTCGGTAAAATTAAGATCATCAGCAAAAAAATAAGACAGCAAACGTGTATTTTTTTCACAAGTAGCTTCTTGATGGCAGAGCTTGCTTCAGCGACTGCCAGTTCCCCCCTTCCCATTTTGGCAGCTCCAATCTCCGCATCCATCACGCTTCTTGCCCTGGTTCCCAGCCTGGCACCGCACCTTGTCCCGCGTAGCTGCGCTGGAGGCAGAACTGGGCCAACTGGGAACAGCCATGGTTTCACTGGACTTTCCTTCCAGGAGGTGGTTTCTTCCATCTGACCTATGCCCAGGCTACGCCGAAGGGCGTTGAAGTGGGAGCAAGGGTCTGGGAAGCAGAGTTTTTTTAGCTGATAGAAGTTGTTTGTGCTAATAGTCACTAAAAATAACAAATCAGGAGGGAACTGGTGGAGGGAAGCAGCCCGGAGCTAGACGTGGAGAGCAGAGCTCCAGAGAAATTATACATCCCTAAGACACCTCCTGATGTCCGATTCTCTCCGTGTGCCCAGGATGTACCTTGCACAGCAAGCTGAGGCTGATGTGATGGATCTTTCTGGCTCCTTGTCACTGCAGCCTCAGCGAAACGATTTCTTCATGCTCACGGTGCTGACGTGTGAGCCCACGTAACCTCCTGATGAGTTCAAGCCCTGACAGCTCCATCTGCCTGGAGAAAAGAACAAAAGCTCATTACTTGTTGTCTTGTCGCTCGCTCCTTGAGGACATCCCGCTGCTGGGTTTGCTCTTCTGGCTCAGACACATCACTGAGCCAGGCCAGACGCTGTGTTTTGCTGGTGTGGGTGTCTGCTTCGACCTCGGATGGGTGGACTTGTTCTCTGTGACTTCTTCAGCTTCACCAGTGACAATACCATCGGTTCTTCAGTATATATAATCTCAATGGGGACAGTCTGTTCAGCAGGGCCTGTTGTGACATGACAAGGGTTCACTGTTTTAAGCTAAAAGAGGGAAGATTTAGACTCGATATAAGGAAGAAATTTTTTACAATGAGAGCAGGTTGCTCAGAGCCCCGGCCAACCTCACCTGCAATGGTGCCAGGGATGGGGCAGCCACCACCTCTCTGGGCAACCTGGGCCAGGCTCTCACCACCCTCAGCATCAAAAATTTCTTCTTTAAATGGCAGCTGCAAAAATTAAATTAATATTGGAGAAGGGCATGGAGAAGAATAGAAATTTAGTGCAATGGGTAAGAACCAGTGTATTTGGGTTGGACTGCTGTGGAGGTCTCTCAAGAGAATATGTTTTGAAACGTAAATGGTTGCTCTTGGCTGAGGATTTGAATAGCACGTCAAGAAATAAAATATTAAAACAACTAGTGCATGGAGTAAGTGAAGTGCTGGGGCCTGAGCTGTGGGCCCCAAGTTGGAGTTGACCTGTGAATGAGTCACAGCCCAGCAGAACGCTTTGGTTTTTGACTATTGGCTTCATGTTCCACAGGCAGAACCTGGCCCACCTGTGTCTTTGTGGCTCCACCCTCACCCAGGTGGTCATGGTTGGGGTGGTGGGCCAGGCCAGGGCTATTTTAACCAGGAGCCAAGTAGTCAGGGGAGCTTCCTGTTGGGTGTGGCTTCTGTTGGGGCTGGGTGCATCTTGCTGAGCTCTCATGGTGGTGTCCTTCCATGTGAGGGGCTGCTGAGGAGCCATCTCTGTCCGTTGTGTCCAGCAGGCGATGCTGGCACCACAGTGGGCAGCGGAGAAGCTGAACCCACAGGAACTTAGGGCAGGACTGTCTGGAAGAGGACTTCTGAGGGGATGTTGCTGAGTTCAGCGCTGGCCTGTGTGATCAGGGAACTGATGGCAGCATCAAATGATGACGGCTGAAGCAGCACAACAATAAGGAAGAATGGGAAGGGCTGTGCATTGTAGAAGGTCATCACCGGATTTTCTGAAGTGATGTAAGATGGCCTGAGAAGGTGATAGAGCTGGGAAAGCCTTTGCAGGTGACCTGTTGTACAGATGTGACTGAACTCCAGGGACGCCTTCCCTAGTTAGTGACAGGCTTTGCCTGACTGGCATCAGATGAGCTGTAGAATCACAGAATGGTTTGGGTTGGAAGGGGCCTTAAAGATCATCTGGTTCCAACCCTCCTGCCATGGGCAGGGACACCTCCCACTAGACCAGGTTGCTCCAAGCCCCATCCAGCCTGGCCTTGAACACCTCCAGGGATGGAGCATCCACAGCTTCTCTGGGCAACCTGTGTCAGTGTCTCACCACCCTCATAATGAAGAATTTCTTCCTAACACCTAAGGTAAATCTACTTTCTTTTAGCTTCATCTGCTCACTACACTCCCTGCTCAAAAGTCTGTCCCCATCTTTCCTGTAGGCCCCTTGAAGTCCTGCAAGGTCCCAGGAAGGTCTCCCTGGAGCCTTCTCCTCTCCAGGCTGAACAAGCCCAACTCTCATCCTGGCCTCCCAGCAGAGGCCTTCCAGCACCCTGATCATCTTTGTGTCCCTAAAATTTGAACTCTTTCCACACCATTGGGTGGGAAGATGAACAGAGATGTACCAGAACCAGTGAGAGCAGCAGTCATTCTCTTAAAAGATGGAAGATGCTCCATTTCCAACCTGTGCACAATGGGGACACTGGGCTCTCAGCACCATCCTAGTCCCCTTAGAGATCTTCTGCTGCTGCTGTGGACAGACCCCAAGGCAGTCTTCTGTGCCAAGACAACATGATGCAGGCAACACTTCTTCACAAAGCAGGAGGCAGATGAAGCTGGATCCAGAAGAACACACATCCTGAAATTACAGACATCATGAAACTCCCAGCTCTTCATCCATCAGCATCAGGGCTTCCCTTGTAGCTCAGGCTGTAGTGGAGAGAACCAGCACTAGGTGTCATCGGCATGTAAAATCTGGAGGGACCTGCAGGCAACCCCTGAGCCCGGGGACTCTGAGAGGACAGTGAGAGAGCTGGAGGCTTCAATCCTGGCTGGTACAGGGCAGGGAGAGGAACAGCCACTGGTGCGGGGCAGCAGAGAAGTGCCAGGGGAGTAAAATTTCTCCTGGTGGTGCTGAAACGCCAATGCTGGGGTCGTTCAGCCTGGAGAAAAGGAGACTCAGGGAAGACCTTCTGGCTCTCCACAACTCCCTGAAAGGAGGTTGGAGCCAGGTGGGGTTGGGCTCTTCTCCCAAGGAACAAGCAACAGGACGAGAGGAAACGGCCTGAAGTTGCACCAGGGGAGGTTTAGGTTGGAGATGAGGAACAATTTCTGGCTGGCAAGGGCTGTGCCAGGCTGGGCAGGGCAGTGGTGGAGTCCCCATGGCTGGAGGGCTTTCAAAGCTGTGGAGATGTGGTGCTGCGGGACGAGGTTTAGTGATGACCTGGCAGTGCTGGGGGAATGGTTGGACTCAATGAGCTTAAAGGTCTTTTCCAGCCTAAATGATTCTATGATTTTAAATATTTACTGATGTATTATTGTAACCGCCAGATTATCCATCATTTGGGGTTGTACCTGTTGGATTTATGTGGAGAAGTCACCCGAGCTGCTTTGTTGTGGCACCGATGCTGTTGGTGCTGGACTATTGTGTGTGTGTGTGCTTGCAATGCTCTCAGCAGCTTCTGACAGATCTAACAGGGCTCCCTCAAATCCACAAGAAGGCAGGAGGGCTTCCAGAGGGGGAAAACCCACCCTATGTGCAGCTGGGGTGGTGGGGACACCATGGACTGGTTCTCCTGAGCAGCAGCTGCTGTAACGCTGCCAAGGCTCATGGGTGTTGGAGAGGAAGCTCTAAATTCCTTCTGCAAAGAACTGTTAACAATAGCTTTCAGGAAGAGCCCTGGGTATTTCTGCCAGGCGTTACCACCCAAGAAGGGCAGGGCTTGAAGTCGTGCAAGGTTGCCCTGTAGTCATCATTGCCATGACTACTGACGGAAGGGAGGACTGTGGTTTCGCTCCTGAGCTCTGCTGCTTGTTCCAGTAGCCCAAAGGCCACCCCAACTGTGGGATCTCATGTTCAGCGGCTAATTGTGTGACCTCCCGAGGACAAGACGCCGTGGATGCCAGCAGATCTCTTGCTCCACGCTGCAGGGCTGCTCCCTGGCTGGGTTTCACTGCAGCAAGGATAATGAGGATGGGCTGAGAGGCACAGCAGGAACCTCGCTCCTGCAGCTATCTGTGATGAGAAGAGGAGCTTGCAGAGAGGAAATCTCCCCTCATTATGGACTAGGACTAGTCTCCCTCCTTCTCCTAAATCATGATCCCTTCTGCTGCTGCCATGGGTGAGCCATGAAGCCCCAAGCTGCAGCAGAGAGCAGGACTCAATGCTTGTAATGGTGCTAACCACTTCCTGGGGTACATGGAATAGAAACACATCATGCACCGCTCAAGCTTAAGGGTGAATGTGTCCATCCTTCTGCTTCTTCACAAGGACAGAGAGACCAGCCCTCTCCTTCACTGCCCTGCTCCCTGCCAGCACCGCCTGCCCAGCTTCAGCTCCAGGTTCAGGAGCAGCTCTGAACTTCAGAGCAGGATCCATCTCTTTGGTCTTCAAATCCTGCCTACATGCCATGCCATGTGGGTTTGGGCAGGCCTTCAGGAATCCCAGTACAGCTTGCCAAAAGATCTTCACACCAGCGTTGCCACCAGTGATCCCTGTCCCTGTATTTAACTCAACCAAAAACTTAGATTTGAAAAATCTTCCTCCAAGCCAGAACTCCGTGGCTGAAGTCCATCTTGCCACTGTTTCAGTCTGTCCCGAGCTATTAATTTCCTGTGTTCAGGAAAAAAGATATAACAAAATGCCTAAGAAAACAAGGGATCGTGATTAGAAGCATCAAGGTACATCCCACACAGGGCTTTGGGAACGGTGTGATAGCATCAGAGAGGCTTAGAAATTTATTTCAGTCCTGAAAAGTGAAGTAGAACAAGATTTTAAGCCTAGGGGCTGGAAAATGGGGATTTATCCTCTATAAATATGTTGTGGAAGACTGGATTATTTTGGGGTTACCAGTACCTGGGGGGCAATAAACCACGCAGAGCCTGGTCTAGCTGAGGGTACCTGCCTGAGAGCAGCATGACCATGGTGGAATCACCGTATGGAGTCCCTGGCTGCTGCCGCTGCTGTGGGTGGCATCAAAGTGTGTGGGATGGTGGCAATCAGAGCAGAGGGAGCTGTGGCCCTTCACAGAAGCTGCAGCTGCTGACAAGCGCGTCTCCCACCCTCCATACAACCAGGAGCAGCCAGCCCAGCTCCCTGTGGTTCCTTGCTTCCTCTGCCTCCCCATCCCAGCGCCAGCCCTTTCCCCTTCTCCTGGCGAAAGGGCAGCCAAGCCCCAAGTTATTCACCATGGAAAGAGCGAGACTGCATTGCACAGGAGCATGGCGGGTGCTTTCGGTTGGCACCGCGGTCCAGAAGTAGGGAAGGTGGCTGAGGGAGGAAGGATAAATGAAATGCAGGCACCTCTCGGAGCAACGCAGGTTGATTTATTCCCCTGGGGTTGAGGTGCTAAAGGTCAGCCTTTGAGAAGGAAATGGGGCTGCTGCACACCCAGAGCAAACAGGGCTGACTGACTTGGTGTGCTTAGTCAGCACCCGCTGCGTTCTTGTTGCTTCAGAAATACCATGTGCCTTTCCTTGTCCAGCTTCAAGCCTCAGAGAAAGCAAACGCTGAGGATGCCCAGCTGAGTGTGAGGTTATGGCCAAAGGGTTGGTGAAGGCTGAAGATGGGGTGGGGAGCAGGCAAGGGCTGGGGATGCAGGAGGAGAGTGTGGAGGCAACTACAGCAGCTCCAGGACTCCAGTCCACACCCCAGAAGAAGGGACCTGCCCAGAGAGGTTTCTTCAGATTATCATAGAATCATAGAATGGTTTGGGTTGGAAGGGACCTTGAAAATAATCTAGTTCCAACCCCCCTGCCATGGCAGGGACACCTCCCACTAGACCAGGTTGCTCAAGGCCTCATCCAACCTGGCCTTGAACACTCCCAGTGATGGACCATCATCCACAACCCCCCTGGGCAACCTGGGCCAGGTTCTCATCACCTTCAGAGTGAAGAACTTCCTTACATCTAATTTAAAGCTCCTCTTCTCCAGTTTGAATCCATCACCCCTCTTCCTGTCACTACAAGCCCTTGTAAAAGGTCCCTCCCCAGCTTTCTTGCAGGTCCCCTCCAGGTACTGGAAGGCTGCAATGAGGTCTGCCCAGTGGCTTTTCTTCTCCAGGCTGAGATGTTCCACCCCACTGATCATCTTCATGGTCCTTTTCTGGACCTGCTCCAACAGATCCATGTCCCTCTTGTACCAGGAGCTCCAGAGCTGGACGCAGTACTCAGATTAGCTGAGTGTCTAATAATGCGGTGGATGAGTCCACAGGTCCTTGCAGGAGGTTGGTCCTCCAGTTCAACAGTATCTGTCCTTGTTTGTTCCTTTCTTCTTGCTTTTAATTCCTGGATCTGTTTTGTAGCCCCCTCATTTTGCTGTGAAATGTTTTTCTGAATGCCACTGGTGAGACCATCTAGGAGAGGAGCTTGGCGTGATGCCCGCCGGTCGTCATTTGAATATAGGTGTGGTCAGAAGAGTGTGGAGGCAACTGGAAGAGAGGAGAAAGGGGGGTAAGGAAGCAGAGAAGCCAATAGACCTTGGAAACAGCTCAGCAAAGTGACAGCATGAAATGAAAAAGCAGAACAAGCACAATAGGAAAGAGATCGTTAAGGTTAAAAAACCAAAGAAAGTAATTCTGGTGGTGGTATCACTCCAGTGACATGGCAGGATTACAACTGGTCCGGAATTTGGGAAGATCCCAGGTGCTTTGCAGTGACTTGTAGACAGTAGTGATGGTGACTTTTTATTTTGGCAGCTGCAGATAGAGGCAGAACCAGCAGCCCCAGGTAACCTGCACCTGAGGCTATGGAAGAGCTTCTCAAGGTTTCTGACCTCTTCCATCGATTTTTTAGGAAGCTTCGGAACACCGGGGAAGTTCTGGAGGACTGGAAGACACTCCTGAGAGGGCAGTAATTAAAAGGAAGAGTTTTTAAAGCCCCATCAGGCTGTTGTCAGTCCAATAAAACCCAATTAGATGGAACTTCATTAGTAGGAAATGAAGGGAACATACAGGAGTCCATGGCAGCCAGCATGGTTTTAAGGGAAACAGAATCTGTCGGGCAAGCTCAATATCATTTTTTAATGAGCTTCAGAGCTGGCAGCAGACATCTCCGATGCGTTTGTGTTGGTGCTGCATGGTGATTTCATTAATAAACCGGATACAAACACAGCGTGCTAATGTCGGTGACTGGGAAGAATAAATAGAAGTTCTTGTGGACAGGTTTTCAAACGGTACAAAGTTGGTGTGGCAGCAAATAATAAGGGCCAAGTCCCAGGCTCCTCAGCAAGCCAGATGCAAGGAATGAATATTCATGTGAAGGTGACCAAATGCTACGTGTCCTGGGACAAAGGATGTAGCTTTTCTTACAGAATGGAAAATTTTATCCCAGGTGGCAGTGACCTGGAAAGAATTGAAGGTGACAGTGGGTTATCAGCTGCACATCAGCCTCGGTGTGACCCTGGCTGGCTGATGGTACCTGCGATGGTACCGGCAAAACATTGAGGGGGAGCAGGGGGATTCTCTTTGTGCTTGTTACTAGAGCCACTGCTCTGCCCACAGACTAAGGAAAATCAGGGAACTACTGGAGAGAGTCCAGCACAGGCTGTGAAGATGCTGAGGGGCCTGGAGCATCTCCGTGCCCAGGAAAGGCTGAGAGCCCTGGGGCTGCTGAGCTGGAGAAGAGAAGCCTCAGAGGGGAGCTGATCAATGCTGAGCAAGAGCTCAAGGGCCCATGGGGGGCAAGAGGATGGGGCCAGACTCTTGTCAGTGGTGCCAGTGACAGGACAAGGAGCAACGGGCACTGAGGATTGAACCTGGCGTTGGTGTCATTCATAGCAATCCTCATCCTGTCACTAAAACCACGAAGGATTGTTGTCAGCCACTCAGTCTTTGACCGCTGGTGTTTAAGCCTGTTTCCGAAGCTCACTGAAGACAACGTGATCATTAGCACTGACTTCAGGAATATTGGCTCAGTTCCCAACAGCACAAGCCCCTGTTAATTTGCATGAAACCAGTAATCTTCTTAGCCACTACCAGCGGTAGATGGTGGCATCACACACCGAGCAGAGCATTATGTATTTCCTGTAGCCACAGGTAGCTCATCTCAATGGCCTGAAGTCCCAAGCAGTTTAAATCACAAATGATCTGCTCCTCGCAGTGTTTTGCCACAGGGGCTTGTTCTTTCAGTTGTGGAGCTGGAAGAAGCACCGACCTTCTGCCAAGGCCGAGCAGGTGGTGGAGGTAGGCACTAAATGTGCTGGGGACGGGCAGCACCAGGCTGCTGGGCTCTGGAGTCGTCCGGATTTCTGATTCCTATTTTCATCCTCTGCCCTTCCACCACTGATGTGTCTCTTTACTTCTTGGTCCTTGGAAAGTGTCTACCAGGTCTCCATGGTGACAGATGTCCTCACTGGTGTTAACACATCTGAAGCAACATCTGTCTGGTCTTGCATGACTCTGTGTTTGGCGACTGTAAGCATGATGGGCAGGGGCTGGTGAACTTCACATGAACTAATGAAGGTTTTGCCAAGCTCTCCTTGCCCCTCCTGTCGTGGTGTGTCATGTTTTGGGAAGTTCTTTTATCCCCTTCTCATTTAAAATCATAGAATATTTTAGGTTGGAAGAGATCCTTAAGATCCAGTAGGTGCAATCTCAAGTGACGGGTTATTTGGGCAATTCCAATAATACAGCAGTAGATACTTAGAATAATTTAGCCTGGAAAAGTCCTTTAAAATCATCAAGTCCAACCGTTAACCCAGCACTGCCAGGTCACCACCAAACCATGTCCCTCAGCACCACATCTCCATGGCTTTGAAACCCCTCCAGGTCTGGGGACTCCACCACTGCCCTGGGCAGCCTGGGCCAAGCCTTGACAACCCTTTCAGGGAAGAAATTTTTCCTCCTGTCCAACCTAAATCTCCCCTGACACAACTTGAGGCTGTTTCCATTTTTCAATTAAGTGATGATCAGGGATATTCAGACCAGCAGCGTTCAACTGTAGCAGTTCAGCGGTGAGGGAAGCCAGAGATGTCCTCATACAATTGGCATAGTTTATTTAGATCTCAGAAGATAAACCAGCAAAAGTAAACGCAGAAACCCTCGGTGGTGTCTATAGCCTGGCCTCATCCCTGCTCTTCATCCCTACCATGCCTCTGGAAAAGCATGGGATGTCCATGCAAGGATGGCTCCACCACACCTGATAATGTGTGGCTGGGAACGGGACCCTTCCAGCGTCATTTTCACAACACAGAACAAAATAATGATAATAAGCAGCCGCTTCTGAAGGAGGGAGAAGTGCTGGGAGCTGCAGCGTTAAACCTTGAGGAGACCTTGACATCCAAGGATGTTTCTGGGGACTGGTGGTGTTTTTTGGAGGAAGTGCAGCTTGGAGAGGACATGCACTGCAGCTCAGCAGCTAGTGGGACATTTTAGGATCATGCTGAAAGGTTCAGTGTCAGTGGGGAGCCTTCTTTGGGACCACAGTCAATGGCACCTTTTCAGGGTGGAGGTGACATCATTTATGGGGCTAAGGGACAGGATGGGGCAGGAGGAACAGAGGTTCATCCCTCATGGGGCAGGGGGGTGCCTCTGATCAGGGCAATGACACAAGGTCACTCCTGCTGGGAGGTCCCCTCATGGAGGGTGACAACAGTGTCATGGCCATGGGGCTGTGTGCCCTCACAGGGGAGGACGTGGAGTCAGTGCCATGGGGCAGTGTCCTCTTATGGGAGATATCACTGCCATGGTAGCTGCGTCCCCTCATGGAGGAGGACATGGAGGCCCCACCATGAGGCTGTGCCCCTCTGAGAGGTGTCAAGGCCATGGGACTGTGTCTGCTCAGGGGAGATATCGCTGACATGGTGGTAGTGTCCTCTCATGGTGGGCATCATGGCCATGGGGCCGTGTCTCCTTACGGAGCAGGATACAGGGATCCTGCCATGGGTCTATGCCTCTGGGAGGCATGGGGCTTTGTCCCCTCATGGTGGGTGTCATAGCCATGGGGCTGTGACTCCTCCCAGAGGAGGACATGGGGTCACTGCCATGGGGCTGTGCCCCTCTCAGAGATGTCGCACCCACGGGGCTATGTCCCTTCAGGGGGATGTCATGGCCATGGGGTTGTGTCCCCTCATTGGGGGGTGTTGCTGCCATGCTGGTTGTGTGTGCTCATGGAGGAGGATATGGGCTCACTGCCATGGGGCTGTGTCCCCTCATGGTGGTCATCATGGGGAGGTGTCGAAGCCATATGGGGCTGTGTCCCCTCATGGAGGAGGACAGGGGGTCACTGCCAGGGGGCTGTGTCCTCTCATAGTGGGTGTTGTGGCCATGGGGCTGTGTCTCCTCCCAGAGGAGTACACAGGGATCCTGCCATGGGTCTGTGACCCTCTGGAAGGTGTTGAAGCCCTAGAGCTGTGTCCCCTCCGGGTGGGTGTCATGGCCATGGGGCTGTGTCCCCTCAGGTGGATGTCATGGCCATGGGGCTGCGTCCCCTCAGGTGGGTGTCATGGCCATGGGGCTGCGTCCCCTCAGGTGGGTGTCATGGCCATGGGGCTGTGTCCCCTCAGGGGATATGCTGCTGCCATGGTGGCTGTGGAGGAGAACGCCGGGTCCCTGCCGTGGGGCTCTGCCCCTCCGAGCCGTCTCAAACCCACGGGGCTGCGTCCCCCCGGGGAGAACCCGGGCAGGCCCCGCCACGGCGAACACCTCCCCTGCGGGGCCGCGACCACGACGGGGCGGATCCGCCGGCTCCGCTGCCGGGCCCT
>VZZY01015840.1:35109-72828 GCA_013400335.1 Eurystomus gularis
GGCGGTGGCGGCTCTCGGGCGGGCTCTGCCCCGCTGGCCTCAGCCCCTGCCCGGGCCTGCGCCGCAGCAGCCCCTCGGGAGCTCTCGGGGTGCCCAGCTCGGCAGGGCGCTGCCAAAGCGGGGCAAGGAGGCAGCTTCCCAGCCCTTAGCCCGCAGTCTGTCAGGGTATGTTCTTATAAACCATCGCCTGGCTTTTCCTTTTTTTTTTGGGGGTCGGTTTCTGTCCTGTGGCTAATTGCGTGGCCACGGGCGCAGTTAGCATCCTGACGCTGCTATGAGTTAATGCCTCTGTTTGCTTAATGGAGCCTTTGTTCTTCTGTTAAGCATCTTCTCTTGCAGTGGTTCTCCTTCAGCTGGGAGAACTCCCAGCCCAGCTCTCCTCGCGCCCCAGGAGCGCGGATGGACGTGCCCGTGTCCCCAGCAGCGCTGCCCCTTCGCTTGTCCTTTCCCTCCCGCTGCTTTCGGCGAGCCTGGGTCTGGTGTTTCAGCCTTTTTTAGGTGTTTCTTTGGGGTGCTGGGATAAGATTTTGCAGCAGTGGCTTCTGCCGGGGCGTTCACCTGGGAGACCTGGTTGCTGGCTGTTTAAGCGAAGCCTGTTTCTTGTGAGAAATCACCTGATTTTTTTTTTTTTAATGATATTTTAGCTAAATTATGCCCATCTAAGACTGATTCTTGCTTGCCAGACCACATACTATTCGCATCGCTGTCCTGGTGGAAGCCGCGTGATGGCAAAGAGACACCTCACCCCTCCTTTAAGACAGAAGTTCTCCAAAAATCTTTGTGTTGAACCCAGAACGCTGCACTCGTGGTGCTGAGCACAGGCGTGCGCGTTCTCCCCTGGAAAGTTGATGGTGCAGATGGGTTGAGGGTATTGATAGCTCCGTGCCACCAAATGGATCAGGGCTGAGAGGTGGAGAAGGACAGAGGCGTGTGACCAGAAATATTCGGCTTAAAAATCAGACTAGTTGTGGTGTTGCAGATGGGAGCTCGGCGCTGAGCTCTGTCGCTTTTGGTGGTGGTGAAGAATGGTACCTCCTTCAGCACCCAGCACAGGTGGTCTCACCATCTTCTTCCAGCTGCCCTGCATCAGCCCAGGAGCTACTGAACTGGGAATCGCAGGCCAGGTGGGAGCGGTTGAGGGTAAACTGGAGCCTCCCACCCCCTCCACAACAGCCCTTGGTTTGGTGTCGATAATGAAGTTTTACAGACTTGTGGTTTTAAGTGACTCGTGGGGCTGTCTTTAAAAATAGCTGGGTTTGAGCTGCTTGACTTGCAGCGGTACCGCAGTGCGGGGCTGAGACTTGAAATGGGAAAGCTTTGAATTTGTGGAGCAAGAGAGCAGTTACTCTGGAGTTGCCCATTTGTTCATTTGTTTTGACTTTTTGCAGTTTTCTCCCCGGTGAAACCTTTAAACTGAATGGCAGGAGATGCCTCGAGTTCTGTTTACTGACAAAACTGGTTCGAATGTTTGGAAAGTGCCAGAGTGAAGAGTGTGGGTGGGGTTGGTTTGGGTGTTTTTTCCCCCATTTCATAGACCTAAGTGCGGTTGATCTTGTTTCTTAGTATTAAGGTTAAACGGGGAGTTGGGCTTAATGTCTCTCTTTGCATACAGGCAGAAGAGACACTAATAAGCGTCTGGAGCAAAGAAAGGTTTGGGCTTTGCTGACGTTAACTCATTAGGAGAGTTATTAATGATCCAAGCGCAGGCAATACCTGCGCCAAGGGTTTTTAGAGTTGTAATGGGACCTGCTCAGCGTAAACATGATGTGCCGGAGAGTCCGGAAAAGAGGACGATGGAAACTTTTTAAAAAACCAAAGTGACTCACTTCTTGTAGGCATCACGGAAGAAATGTGTCTTCAGGAGCCAGGCTGGTTTCCCTTCTAGGAGCAGCGGTTCAGAAATAGGCTGAGATTTTCTGCTGAGATTTGAGTTTTTATCAGTTTTCTGCCTCAGCAGGGCGAGATGTTCCGACCACGGCCGCTCTGCGCTGTCCTGGCACAGCACTCAAGGCTGAACTGCCACTATCAGAGGGTGGCGGAGGGGTTAAGATGGTAAATTCAAGGTCCAACTAATTAATCTGTCTGGGTGGGTTTGGGTCCCGCCCATTGGGGAGAGCTAGAAAAATAGCAAGTGTAGTAATTCTTGCCCTGGGGCAGGGGAAGGACGAGATGCCTTCTTGAAGTCCCTTCCAGCCTGATTTTTCTGCTCTGTTCTCGCTGTGATTCTGGGAGTCAGTGGCGTGGGCTGGGAGTCTGTTGTGCCGGGCGCCCTGCAGATGTGGGACGAAGCCTTCCCCTCCTCAAGGAGAGGCCTTTTCATTCAAAATATAAACCAGGAGAGGGGGGAGCGTGAGGAACCCTTGCAACAGCCTTGGTTGGTGTGATGAACTGGGCTGGTCTTGTGTCTTGTGATGCCAGTGGCTCCGATGAGAGGTCTCCTCTCATTTAAACCTCAGAGTGAATGTCGCGTTTGAAGGACACCGAGCGAGTTCAGCGAGTCTTTGCGGGGATCCCCTCGAGTCTGCGATGCTCTTGAATCAAAAGAATCTGCTTCAGGATGTCTTTCCTGCTATTCAACCTCTACTAATTATATCCATTGCTCCTAATTCCACTTCCTTCTGCTGTTCTAATTCCTCTTTTTTTTTTTTTTTTTTCCCCTTGTGTTACACTTTTTGGTTTTACAGAGCATTTTTTGATTCCCTCTCTGTACCTAGGCTTCTACAAATCACTCAATTCTGCAGGATCAGATAACCTTCAAGGGGAAAAGAAACTTGTTCTTGCTGAAAACCAGCTCTTGGCTAAGCTGTGCCACCCAAGTGCTCTAACTTCCATTACACGCCGTTGACTGATCAAGTTTGTTGCTCTTTGGTGAGGTTTCTGTCCCCTGCAGCCTTTTTTGTAGTGATGGGAAAGTAGTGATGGACTGAAGTGTTCTACGGGGATTGGTTATGATAGAAGTTGTGTTAAATTCTGGGCCCCTCACTCCAAGAAGGACCTTGAGGGTCTGGAGCGTGGCCAGAGAAGGCCATGGGGAAAGGGTCTAGAGCGCAAGGCTGGTGAGGAATCATAGAATCATAGAATGTCAGGTTGGAAGTGACCTCAAGGATCATCTGAGGGACCTGGGGTTGTTGAGCCAGGAGAAAAAGAGGCTTAGGGGAGACCTTCTGGCTCTCCACAACTCCCTGACAGGAGGTTGGAGCCAGGTGGAGGTCAGTGTCTACTCCGGAGGAGCAAGTGATAAGATAAGAGGAAATGGCCTCAAGTTGCACCAGGGGAGGTTGAGGTTGGATGTGAGGAACAATTTCTTGCTGGCAAGGGCTGTGCCAGGCTGGGCAGGGCAGTGGTGGAGTCCCCATCCCTGGAGGGGTTTCCAAGCCGTGGAGATGTGGTGCTGAGGGCCATGGGTTAGTGGTGACCTGGCAGTGCTGGGTTCATGGTTAGACTCGATCTTCTTAAAGGTCTCTTCCAAATGAAACAATTCTATGCTATTAAATAGAGTTTACTTCATTGTGTGGCCGCTGCTGTCTGTCTGTCTTCCGATTCACTTATTTCCTCCCTTTATTTTCTCCGTGGCTCTCTGCATCTGATGCCCCGTGTTTTGTGCTGTACCCCCAGATCATAAGTGACGGACTCAAACCCCTGCAGAACAATGGCAGGAGAAACAGGGAGATTATCTTGTGTGACACCCCACAGACGTGGGCTGTATAACTGCACCCACGTCTCCCTGTGCTCAGCCTGTCATCTAAAGACGAGCCCGCCTCGTTATCTGAATTGCTAATCGTTTAACCGAGTTCTGGGTTGCAGCCTGTGGACCTTCTACTGTCCTTTCCCTTGCTCCTCTGCAGCGTTCTTTAACACCCGGTGTC
The DNA here is from genome assembly GCA_013400335.1 of Eurystomus gularis. NCBI lineage: Eukaryota > Metazoa > Chordata > Aves > Coraciiformes > Coraciidae > Eurystomus > Eurystomus gularis. The sequence continues at coordinate 38,976 of VZZY01015840.1, forward strand.
TTCTCGTGGTTAAAATACAGGCTGGGATTTTTCAAGTCACTTCTTAATCTTCTTTTCGGTTTTACAGCTTGAGCTCTGCAGGTCTGTCGCTCTCAAAACCCCTTTTCTGCACTGGCAGCTTTTTTTTTTGACGTGGGGGAAGGATTTTTAAACAGCGTTCGGCGAATTCCAAGAGCCTCGTCTGGCCATGTTGATGTAGTTACAATATTCCTGCCGTCTCCTCACCGCTTCAGAGGCAGGTAGAATTACATCGGTACCGTGGTAGCCTCCTGCTCGGACGCTGAGATCGGAGCAGGTCTCTGTTCCCCGGCGTTATAACTGGAATCGTTACTTCATGCAGAGTTGCTTTCTTGGGGGCACACGTTTATAGCTCTGGGTCTGAAGTGCTGGAGCCCAAGTTGTGGGCCCCAAGTTGGAGTTGACCTGTGGGTGAGTCACAGCCCAGCAGAATGTTTTGTTTTTCCTATTGGCTTCATGTTGCAGAGGCAGAACCTGGCCCACCTGTGTCTCTGTGTCTCAGGTGTCTCTGTGTCTCTGTGACCAGGTGGTCAGTGGTCAGTGGTCATGGTTGGGGGGGGGGGTCGGGCCAGGGCTATTTTAACCAGGAGCCAAGTAGTCAGAGGAGCTTCCTGTTGGGTGTGGCTTCTGTTGGGGCTGGTTGCGTCTTGCTGAGCTCTCATGGTGGTGTCCTTCCATGTGAGGGGCCGCTGAGGAGCCATCTCTGTCTGTTGTGTCCAGCAGGCGATGCTGGCACCACAGTGGGCAGCGGAGGAGCTGAACCCACAGGAACTTAGGGCAGGACTGTCTGAAAGAAGACTTGTGAGGGGATGTTGCTGAGTTCAGCGTTGGCCTGTGTGATCAGGGAACTGATGGCAGCATCAAATGATGATGGCTGAAGCAGCACAACAGGGTCGTGCTCCTCAATGCCACATGCACCAGTACAGGGGNGATGTCCTGGAGTGCCTGAAGAAGAGTGTAGCCAGCAGGCTGAGGGAGGTTCTCCTCCCCTTCTACTCTGCCCCAGTGAGGCCACCTCTGGTCCAGTGCTTGGCTCCCCAGTTTAAGAGAGACAAGGAACTACTAGGGAGTGTCCAGTGCAGGCTACAGAGATGCTGAGGGGCCTGGAGCATCTCTGTGCCCAGGAAAGGCTGAGAGCCCTGGGGCTGCTGAGCTGCACAAGAGAAGCCTCAGAGGGGATCTGATCAATGCTGAGCAAGAGCTCAAGGGCCCATGGGGGGCAAGAGGATGGGGCCAGACTCTTGTCAGTGGTGCCAGTGACAGGACAAGGGGCAAGGGGCACCAGCTGGAACCCAGGAGGTTCCATGTGAGCAGGAGGAGAAACTTGTTTGGTGTGAGGGTGTGGGAGCCTGTCCCAGGCTGCCCAGAGAGGTTGTGGAGTCTCCTTCTCTGGAGAGATTCCAAATCCACCTGGGACACGATCCTGGGCCCCCTGCTCTGGGTGAGCTGCTGGAGCAGGGGGTTGGATGAGATGATCTCCATGGGTCCCTTCCAACCTGCCCCTTCATGCTTGTGTCTCCAGCAGCACGGGTTGCTGGAGAGGACGAGGAATTCCAAACGATTACGGCTGCCTGATTTCATGGTTTGTTATTCTGCCAGCTTTTGTGTCATCTGCAAATTATATCATCAGTCTTTTGTTTGGTTGGTTTTTTTTTCTTCTTTTTAGGTATATATTTGCTTTTGAGATTGTTCCTTAGTGGTTGAGATCTTTATCAGTTATGTTGGGTCTTGTCCTTACCGTAGCCCATCAGAGAACTGAGAAATGGGGTTTCTCAGGTGGCGATTAATCATCCAGTCTGGGCTTTTATACAGAGTGAGATTTTTAATAGGAGGTTCATATCCCTCTGCTAATTACGTGTGTTGGGAGAAATTACAATGCTGTTAAACCCCAGAATGAAGTGGAGCACGCCTGGTAGGGGAGTGTTTCTACGAAGCAGCTCTTGACAGAGATTAAAGTAGGGCTGTAATTAAGCTCTGTTCCTTCAATCCGTTATCAACTCTTCCATGGCCTTGTCTGTGGCTAGTGTTCCTCTGGATGACCTAGAGCTACCTGGCCGACCCCTTCACCATGCTGGCAGCAGGACGTGTTCATCCCCTGCCTATAACCCCCCCTGTGCCCAGGTTCAGCTCAATGGTGGAGCCAGAGGTCCTCAACTGCCTATTTTTGTAGGATTCTGGGTCTCCTGGCTTGAACTCTTGGCAAGTAGTGTTATCATTAGGGACTAATGGCTATAATTAACCTCATCTCCCATGGGGATGTCACCTTAGGTCCTTCTTGGTACCCTCAGGTGCTGGCTGGCTGGGGGTAGCGTTGAGACACTTGAGATGGATGTGTGGGAGCCAGAGGTGCTATTGCTGCAGCTCATCTTGCGGACATCTCGGGTCCAGGCTGGAGCAATGGGACAGTGCAAGTAGCAGCAGCTTGTCTGAGATCCTGTCTCCTGAACCGGCACTGATGGCCTGGAAGGAGGATGTTCTTCAGTTTGTTTTCTTCTATAGTTTCAAACAGAGCTGAGATGGAACTGTTACAGACACGTTCCCATATCATTCAGGTTTCTGGTGCTGAACTTAGCAAACTGGGGCTTTGCTCTTAGACATCAACTTGTGGATGGGGTCCAGCAAGTACATGTGGTGCTGAGGGACATGGTTTAGGGGTGACCAAGCAGTGCTGGGTTAATGGTTGGACTCAATCTTAGAAGTGTCTTCCAACCTAGATGTTTCTAATTGCTGGGGCTCTTTCTTAGCCCCTCTGAGCTGCCTGGTGTCTTCTTAGCTGAAAGTTGCCACGTTAGTCCCAGCCCTGTGGTAAACCTGGTTGGAAAATGGATCTGGATGGAAAAACAACCCAGCTGAAAAATGTTTTGCTTTAATAGAGCTCTGCTTCAAGGTGTTTTGCTGTGTGGTAGCACAAATGACTGTTTCCAGCCCCAGTTGTTTGGGGATGAGAGCGAGGGACTTGGTGATGGCAGAAGTCAAGATTGAGTCTTGCTGGATTTATAAAAGCTTGAGGAGTTTGGCCAATGAGACACTAACCTGCTGTGTCATTCCTAGTCCATAGTCATGGGCATTAACGTGGTCTTGGTCAAGCTGCCTGTGGTTGAGAACATGTTGCTTCTCACTCTTGGGGCTATGGGGTGTATTTTGATGGGCCACACAACCCCCCCTGCTCCTGCCTTGAGTTACTTTTTCAGCTAGATGGGTTCATCCTTGCTTCATCATGGGCTCATTTTCCAGCGTCTCAGCATCTAGGACTGGCACAAGGGTTTTGGTGGCAGGTTACTGTGCTATTAGACATCTAACATCCATGAACTTGGACATGTCCTTCTTCTGTGAGCTGCTTGCACTTCCCTCACCTGGTAGAAGTCTGTTTTACTTGGCTGGGGAGCGTAACTGGTCTTCAGTGGGTCAGATGAGCATGGAAACCAGGATGCAGTGAGGAGCAGCGGCTTGAGTCTCCTGGGTTGGGTGCTAAGGAGGAAGACTGGCCAAACTGGTCCTAATCTCTGCTGCAGTGGGTGAGATGAGGGTAATGGTCTGTGCTACAGATGTGAAGTGAGGAGCAATGACAAACATCTGGCTGAACAGCTTCCCTGTTTGTATTTCGGAGCGGAGGACTGGAGGTGGTTCAATGTCCTTCTGATAAGTCTTGGGGCTACCTTTACTGGTGGTAGGGGGCTGCGATTGCTGTGGGTTGTCCTTCAGCCGAGCCTGCCTTGGGTGAGGAGAGGCAAAGGAGACCCTTGGGATGAAGTGGACCTTGCCTTACACATGCTGGGGCTGGTTAAGAAGGGCCTCCTCAAAGTCCCAGGCCCAGTAAGAGCTGAAGAGCATCATACATGGTATCTGTAAAAACACCCTGAGGTTGAATACTGGAGAACTTACATGTAACAGAGCTAAAACGGAGCTGAGTTATTCTCCTGACTTTGCACCCTTTAACTACACCTTTGAGTCCCATCTCTACAAGTCCCTTGCTTGATGTACGGTAGTTGTGAAATGCCAACTGGCAGCAGAGCAACGCCATGAAGACACAGCACAGACCGTCTGGACACTAACTGTTGGCCGCAGAGCTTGCTCAGGAAGCTGCTTATAACAACTGTAAATTGTCCACTAATAAAAGCCTCACAGGGTCTTTTGAAGCGTCTTTCAGCCCATTCTCCTGCCACCCAGACGGGGAAGCTGCAATCTCTTGTAAACGAGCCTGGGCCTCTCTTCATATGTACGTAATTAAGTGTCTTTTAAAGGACAGTTCATTGCGGTACCGCTGGAATTATGTTAGTGCTCGCTTCTGGTGAGGCTGGTGCTGCTCAGCTCCACGTTTTTTGGTGCAGAGCAAAAAGTATCAGCAGCTACTCCTGGGAAATAATCCGGTGTCAGCATTAACGGTCTGGCAGGAGACGAGCTGGTCTGGCTTAATGTGTAGAGCTTTGCCAATCTCTGCCTGGAGGTAGGCTTTAATTAATTAATCTCAGGTTTTACGGGTGCTTTCTCATCTGCAGCCCTAAGGTTCTGCAAACAACATTGAGATGGTGAATCCTGATTCACACAACCCTTTTTATTTCCGTCCTGATGCAGTCTGATGAGAACAGCTTGTGAGAATGTGCTGCTCCATTATTTATACCTTGTATTTTCTTGGTGTGTTTTGTTGGTTTTTTTTTCCTCTCGCAGAAGTACGTTCCTTTCTGGAACTTAATGAGTCACTGTCAAAGGCCAGATTGTCAGATGCCTGTTCCTGTTCCGTGGGATGTGGTCTCGTGTCTGGGCTCTCGGCAGCCTCGCTGAATTAATTTTCCTGCTCACCCTCCAAGCACCTTGTCTGCGATAGGATAGCAGCCTTGTGAGCTAAAAAGGGATATTTCCCTCAAATCTTTAAGGAAAGGCTGCTCTGCTAATCCGTCTCGGCATCTTCTGGAGTTGTTGCTGAGTGTGACACTGGAACAGGTTGCCCAGAGAGGTGGTGGAGGCCCCATCCCTGGAGAGGTTGATGGAGCTCTGAGCAACCTGATCTATTAGAGATGTCCCTGCTGACTGCAGGGGGGTTGGACTAGAGGACCTTGGAAGGTCTCTTCCAGCTCAAACCATTCAATGATGACTTCGCAGTATTTCATCTCGAGCTGGCAGCCGAGCTCCTTGAGGGCCTTCTGCTGTCCTGCCTGTAGAGGTTGGCAGGACAGTAGCAGCTTGGGGACTCCTCTGTTGCTCCTCGATAGGCAGAGTTCTGTGGTGGTTAAGTCTACCTAGGCTGTCCTTTGTCAGGCTCTTCCTGATTCCACTTTTAGTGGTTTAAAGGATATTTTTTTATTGTCTAGAAATAAATAAAGCAAGCAGCCGTTTAGCCCCTGGCTGCAGAAGCCTAATAAGACCCACTCGCTGCATCCTTTTCCCCAAAGGAGAGCAAACACAACCTTTGAGGAAAAAAAACTGAAGCGGCTGGGATTGCTTCATCTAGAGAGGACAAGACGGGCACATAATTCGTCTTCAGATGCAGGACAGGCTGTTGAGAAGATGAAGAAAAGCTCTTGTTTCATGTCTGAGCTCAGGCTGGGATCTGGGCTCCAACTGCAGCAGTGGGGATCTGGGATAGATGCGAGGAAGTGCTTTCAAACGGATAGCTGAGAAAATCGTGAAAATGTTTGTCCTGGTCACATCAAAAGCTTTTCTTCACTGTCCCGTCTCGGAGGGTAGTGAGGAGTGGCTGCTTATCAAACGAGATACGGAGCAAATACAGCCACAAGCTTCTAGTATCTGGCAGGCTGTGCTCTGGAGACTTGAGGCACCGTTTGTACCAGCGGCTCTCGGTACAGGAGCTTTCCATGGATCTTTTCTCCGCGACTGTCTCGTCAACATTTTAATCTGCTGCCGTTCTCACGTGGAATGATGTTTCCCGTGATGAGCTCTGCGCTTTCATTGTGTATTTCTTTAGTGTTTAAAATTGGGGTGGTGCTTGTTTTTGTTAGGACAAGGTCTAGGCTGTCACGAAGGATTACAAGAATTAGTCATATATTTTTCTTTTTTTCTTTGCCTCTCAAGCTGAAGGCTCTTAATCGATTTGTTCTATTCTGTTTTGAATGGCTCGTTATCCCTGTTGCTTTTCCCGGTAGCTTTCCTCAGGCAGCCATCACCTTTTAGCATGACGCTGGGAAGATCAGAGCTGCTCGTGGCAGATTCACGTCTTGAGCTGCGTTAAGCGGCACAGGGATGTTTTCTGCTTTGTTTTCTCTGGCAGTCCCTGTGGTGGGAGCCAAGGCCAGTCCTTGGACACTCCAAGGCTGCTGGGATCTCTCCTCCTCGGTGGCAGTCGTTAATTCGGAGCCCCTCGCCGTTGGTGTGTTATTGTGTGAGGGGTTTGTCCCCGGTTCCTCCCCTGCAAGGGTCCTGCTTTATGCTGCCGACGCTGAGCTCGACTTGTCATTTTGTCACCTGATACTCAGTGTTGTAAGATCCGTTGCAGCTTTTTGCTTTGGAGTGAATCCAGCTGAATAGTTCTGTGTCCTCTGTGAAATGTCATCTTGATGTTCATCCTCTTCTCCATTGTGAAACGCCCTGAACTCGGGGGAACGTCAACCCAATTAATCGTCAATCAGTCTTTTTTTATTCCTTTGAATTTTCCCGGTGCTTTTAACATTCAAGTGCATTGGGTTGACCAAACCCCCCTCGTTAACAAGTTAACTCCTTCAGAGAGTGCTAGTGGGTAAGACATATGAGTTCCACCAAAAGAAGCTGTTGTCTCCTTTGCTCTGTTGTACTTTTTGCGGTTGCTATTCCATAAAAAAGACTTTGACTCTGCCCGGTCGTGTTTAATGCTCTGTAGCTTGCAGGATTCTTCACACACTGCAGAAGAAATTTGTGTCATGTTTTCCACCTTCCACTTCTCTCGTGGTAGCCACAATGTTAGCAGTAGGTTCTTGCTGATGGTGTTGGTGGCCTGGCAGTTTTATGTGACGTACTTTTGCGTTCTGGAGCAAACACAGTGGTTCATTTTACTGACCTGATCTAAGTATCTCGTATTAACTGCTCAGTCTGAGGCAGCAGGAGAAATTTCAGGGTAGAAATTCCTTATTTCCACCCGTGGGATGCAGTAAACTGTTTTTCCAGTCTCTCCACTGTAAAGAGTTTTCCTGAAACAACTGCCATTTCCTTGCTTGCTCTGGCAGGTTTCTGGCTTTTGATGTTTGAAGAATCATAGAATCGTTTTGGTTGGAAAAGGTCTTAAAGATCATCAAGTCCAACCATTAATCCAGCACTGGCAGATCACCACTAACCCATGTCCCTCAGCACCACATCTCCATGGCTTGGAAAGCCCTCCAGGGATGGGGACTCCACCACTGCCCTGGCTAGACCTGGACAACCGTTTCAGGGAAGAAGTTGTTCCTCATGTCCAACCTAAACCTCCCCTGGCACAACTTGAGGCCGTTTCCTCTTGTCCTGTTGCTTGTCTCTTGGGAGAAGAGCCCGACCCCACCTGGCTCCAACCTCCTTTCAGGGAGTTGTGCAGAGCCAGAAGGTCTCCCCTGAGCACATGCACTTGGCTAGTTTGAATTTTTGTGCTTTCATTTTCCAGAGTTGGAAAAATTTCCATGTATTCCTTGAAAGTCTCTTCCACTGCTCTTCAACCATGGTGGCTGAGGGGTGTGTGTGCATGAATGTTGAAAGCTTTTTTTTCATAGTTAGGCTACTGCTGCCTTAGAGCTCATAAATATGTCTCTTAAGCAGTTTCATTGCCACCCACAAGCATTTAATACTTCAAACTGTTCCTTTTTAATTTCCTTTATGGGTAGGGCAGAAGTGAAGCTGCCCGCTGGTTGTCTTCTTTGTGGTGATAGGCGCTGGTAACGATTTTCTTCCTCCTCCCACAAAGGCTTGGGTGTTTTACTCCGAGTGTTGCAGAGAGCCCAGTGTTAATTCTGAACCCTTCAAAGGGTTGGAGCAGAAGAACTTTCTTCTCTAGGTTGTCCTGCTTCTGCTGACAAAACCCTTTGGCAAACCTAAAACTTTAGTCTTGCAGGGCTTCTTCATTTACCTACAGAGCATCTTGTCTGAAGGGTTTGAAAAGTAGGGTGGACACATCTGTCGGTAGCGGGTTAGGGAAGGTGGACCTTGTGGTGAGGACGGAAGTTGAGGAGGTTGCTTCTGGAAATCCCTTCCGTGTGAATCAATAGGATGCTTGACTTTGCTTCTTTGGTCTATCTGGTCATGAGCTGAGGTCCAGAAGCAATACCTGGCCTGGCCCTGATGGCCTTTCAGTAGTAGGTGGTGCTATGCAGTGTGGTCCTAACACAGAATCCCAGCATGGTGGGGTTGGAAGGGACCTCTGGAGATCATCTCATCCAGCCCTCCTGCTCCAGCAGGTCACCCAGAGCAGGTTGCCCAGGATCGTGTCCAGGTGGGTTTTTGTAGATCTCTGTAGGAGACTCCACAACCTCTCTGGGCAGCCTGGGCCAGGATCTGGCATCCTCACAGGAGAGATGTTTTTCCTCTTGTTCAGATGGAACCTCCTGGGTTCCACTTTGTGCCTGTTGCACCTTGTCCTACCAAGGTCCTTATGCCCATCGTAAATTTAGTGCGGTATTTTTGAGGAGCTCAGTGTGTCTCTAGCCTCCTGCTGAAGCTCAGCTTACTCTGCTTGTGCAGATCAACTGCCTCAGGGGTATGACACTCATGGTGCTTCCTGTAAACATGTGTCCAAGCTTCTGGGGAGAGTTTGTCCCACTTTTACTGGCTTTGAGGGGCTACCAGAACAGCTCTTCTCAAGAGCATACTGCCACTGGAGTGGTTCCTTCAGCCCAACTTCGGCTGCCATCCTTTGTTGGCCCAACTGTAGGCTGGGTTAAATGTTTGGTCCCATTCTGTCTTTGTCCAAGGTGGTTCCACCTCCAGTACTGTTGGTTAAATGCCAGGTTCTTGAAAAATCTGAATATACAAGTCCAGGCTTCTTGATTTCCTGTGACCTTACCTTAGGAAATAACATCCTCTACTAAAATCTCTAGCTGCAGTTTTAGGTCATGGTGAAGAACTGTTTCTTTGTAATACCCAGCCTGTTTTCCAGAATCGAGGATGCACGGTGCTCCTGTCTGCTGGAACTTCCTCTCTCCGCTTCCAAATCCGTTTTGCTTTGGAAAATCACTGTACGGATAATTAGCTGTCCTGCTGGGCTGGCAAGACACACAGACACACACGGAGTTGTGCTCCTTCAGTTGCTTCCACACAAAGGAGCTGAGCAGCGTTAGCTGGGGCAGAGCAGCAGCTGAGCAGATCCTCTGCTGCTTCCCAGCCAGAGCTATGAAGAAAGCTGAGGATGGGGCTGGTCATAATGGTGTGAACTGGTGCCTTTGGCACTGCGGGCGCCAGTGACGGAAGGGCCCAAATCTGCAGAGGTGGCTGTTTTCTCTGACTGGTGTCTGTGTGACCAGCAGCTTGAGGGGAGGATCCTGCGCCTCTGCTCTGCTCTGGGGAGACCCCCCTGCAGTGCTGGGGCAGCTCTGGAGTCCTCAGCACAGCAGAGCCATGGACCTGCTGGAGCGGGGCCACAGGAGGCCATGGAGATGATGGGAGGGCTGGAAGGCCTCTGCTGGGAGGCCAGGCTGGGAGAGTTGGGCTTGTTCAGCCTGGAGAGGAGAAGGCTCCAGGGAGACCTTCTTGGGGCCTTCCAGTATCTGAAGGGCGCCTGTCAAAGATGGAGATGGACTTCTTACAAGGACTTGTAGTGACAGGACAAGGGGTAATGGGTTCAAACTGGGAGAGGGGAGATTTAGATTGGGTGCTTGAAAGAAATTCTTCCCTGTGAGGGTGGTGAGATGCTGACCCAGGTTGTCCAGGGAGGTTGTGGATGCTCCATCCCTGGATGTGTTCAAGGCCAGGTTGGCCAGGGCTTGGAGCAACCTGGTCTAGTGGGAGGTGTCCCTGCTATGGCAGGGGGTTGGAAGGAGATGATCTTTCAGTACCTGAAAGGGGCCTATAANTGGAGGCCCCATCTCTGGAGTCCTTCAAGGTCAGGCTTGAAGGAGCTCTGAGCAACCTGATCTAGTTAGAGATGTCCCTGCTGACTGCAGGGGGGTTGGACTAGATGACCTTGGAAGGTCTCTTCCAACCCAATGTATTCTATGATTCCGTGATCTTTAAGGTACCTTCTGACTCAAACTGTTCTAGGTTTCTATGATTCTTCCCAAAATCCATGTAGCACATCAGACTCTTATTTAGCAACCTGTTACCTGACCTATTTTTTAATAATTTACTTCTGGCCTGAACATCCAGTGGGTTGTGAATGTGCCCGGTGTTGTCACTGGTGTGGCAGGAGCACATGAGATGAAGGGCACAGGGAGAGGCTTTTAAGGTTGCTCTGGAGGGCAACCTGACCTGCTCTGACATGAGGACAGTGGGCAGACAGGACTGTCACAGAGCTGATTTCACTCTGCGTTGCCTGCTCAGGGTGTGGTGACACGTCCCACCCAATAGATAGCAGTGCTGGGAACACACGTGTCCTTGCATGCCCTGGCTGGGTGAGGAGGAAGCCTCAGGATCTGCCCTTGGGTGTATTAATAGAGGGGAATTAGCTCAACAGTTGTGCGATGTGTGGCCGGGTTGTCTTAGACTCCTCAGCAGCTGCTGTTCAACAAAAGAAAGTGTTTCTTGTGTTCCATCCAGAACTGACACGTGAGAGACCAAAGCCTCCTTGAGCTCAGGTGTCCCAATGGTTCCTTCTACTCATTTTGTGCCAAGAGGGTGAGGGTGCTGGTAGAGCTGCACCAACCTCATCCCTCCTCTGCACCCCTGGGCCAACCCGCTGATGATTCATGAGCATCCCAGAGGAGCTTTTATTTCCATCTTGGCACTGCGATAATTCCTTGCTTCCCTTCCTGCGACAAATAAAGCTCCAGACGTCTCTTCCAAGCTGCTCGCTGGCCGCGGCCCCCCGGGCAGTCAGTACCTTCTGCGGATGTCGGGGCCAAGGATGTTGACACCACGGAGCAGGGTGTGTGGCTGTGACTGACGCTCAGCTCTGCGCTTGCTTTGAGCTCCAGGCTCACAAGAGCAAGCCAACAAAACCTCCTCCTTAAAAGCTGTCAGTGATGTTCAGAGATTTGCCAGGTCTTCCATGAAGGGTCACTGGGAAGCCAAGTGGGTTTTTTCTTCTTTTTTTCTTTTTTCTATGGCCATCCAAGAGGAACAGAAAGGGAAAAGAGGAGTGTAAGGAGCAGTTTTATTTATTTTTTTGTTTTTTCCCCCACTCTCTGCTGAGTAATTAAGAGCTTGAAAGTAAGATAAGCTCCTGGAAATGTGGAGGCAGCTCTTGGCAGCGTTTTGGGTGATGGATGTTCTTGTAGATGTTGCTTTCAGGCTGGTATCTCCATGCCCAAGTGGATGCAGACTTCCTCACTAGTAGATATGATCTCCTGGAAGGTGGTACCTGTTAAGAAAATATTTTCCAAATATCACTGTTCGTAAGCTAGCCTTTGACTTTCCTTTTGGGTGGGTGGTTGTTGGTAGATGGTTGAACCATCTCATGAATCCATTTCCTTCTTTCTCTGGCTGATGTGGGCACCAGAAGATTATAATCGGACTTTGTTAGAGAAACGATGCCCTTCTTGAAAGGAAATACATTGGTATCATTCTCAGCCTGCCTTTTCCCTGGCAGTTACCATAATCTGGTTCTTCTTTTATAAGCTGGTGTGGTGAAGCTGAGCCGGGTGGCATGTACATGTGTGGAGAAGACAACCAGAGCTCGTGCCCTGCAGTGGAGGCTGCTGGAGGACACAGAGCTGGTGATGTGGTTATGATAGTGCTTGAGTAGGAAGGATTTGGCCAGGGCTGGGGCGAGATCCCAGAGCTGGTGTGGGTTATGGGACATTAGGTGAACAGTCTTGGGATGGGGGTGGAGGAAGATGGTGGCTTTTAAATTCAGAGCAAATTTAGCTGTGGTTTTGGCTTAGAAACCAATCTGGTGAGGTCTTCCTGAGCGAGTGAGATGTTGCCTTCAGTAGAGGTAGAAACTCCGTGCTCAGCATCTTCAGTGAGGATGTGTGCCTGTAGATTAACCCTTCAAGCTTACAGACTTTGTTGTTAATCACTTCTTAAAAGGAGGTTGAAGATCTGCTTACCAAGAATTCCTTCTGAATCTTCTGGAGCCAGAAGATCCATCTTCTGGGGCTTCCTGAAATCAGAGAGGGAGGTTTACCTTTCTTCAAAATGGTGCACACCTGTAGAGACTTTCCACCTCTGGCATCAGGGTGAAGCCAAATGTGTTTATGGGGCTCTTCAGAGTTAAAATCACCTTCCCATGCTGCAGGAAAGATGCAGGACTGAGAGCAAAACATGATCTGCCAAAGACCGTGAGTGGGAAGCGAGAGCCCACTGTGCTATGCAATGCCATGAGGACAGTCTCTGTCCTGAGGGACTGTTGGGTTTTGGTGTCTTCTGTTTACTTTTATAGATTTTTATAGATGTACTGGGCACTGGTGAGGTTGTACCTTGAGTACTGGCTTCAGTTTTGGACCCCTCACTCCTAGAAGGACATTGAGGGGCTGGAGCGTGTCCAGAGAAGGGCAGCAAAGCTGGGGAAGGGTCTAGAGCAGGAGTGTGGTGAGGAGCAGCTGAGGGACCTGGGGGTGTTGAGCCTGGAGCAAAGGAGGCTCAGGGGAGACCTTCTGGCTCTGCACAACTCCCTGAAAGGAGGTTGGAGCCAGCCTCTTCTCCCAGGGAACAAGTGACGGAACAAGAGGAAACGGCCTCAAGTTGTGCCAGGGGAGGTTTAGTTACGATGTGAAGAACAATTTCTTGGTGGCAAGGGTTGTGAAGGTCTGGAACGGGTTGCCCCAAGGAGTTGTGGCTTCCCTGTCCCTGGAAGTGTTTAAGGCCAGGTTGGATGGGACTTTGAGCGCCTCATGTAGTGCAAGATGTCCCTGCCCTTGGCAGCAGGGGTTGGACTAGATGATCTTTGAGGATTCCTTCCAACCCAAACCATGCCATGGTTCTGTGGAACAAAGCAAGAGAGACTAAAGCCATGCAGTGAAGGTTGTCTTTGTGACCGCTCCTCTGAACTGTGGCACAGCACGTTGTGGTCCTGGTATGATATTTTTTTTCTTGCAGTGCAAGCTGGAAATACTATCACTGATCTCGGATGTGTAAATTGAGATATTTATGACTGGAAATTGGAGGTTGGTCCTGTCCTTGTGCTCATTGCTGCAGCTGGGGATTTATCTTGCAGTCCCTGGGAGTCTGTGTGAACCCTCCAGCGCTGTGGTGGTCGAGACTGCCTGCTAGCAACGGGGTATCACGGCTAGGATACCACAAAATAATACATAATTGATATAAATATTGGTTTTTTTCATAAGCTGGAGCAGATTTGGGGCTGTGCAATACTGCTGGGTAGATGGTTCCTCCGTGTCCTCCTGCTCCTACCTGCTAGCAACTTCTCTAGTGAAATTACTGCATCTCCTACCACCTGGTCTAGTGGGAGGTGTCCCTGCCATGGCAGGGGGCTTGGAACTAGATGGTCTTTGAGGTCCCTTCCAACCCAACCCATCCTGTGATTCTATGAAATTACATGTTAACAAAAAGGTTTTGAATTTATCCATTGACCAAAAAAAATCTCCGCCAACTCAACAGCTTCTTTCTCCATTCTCTGTCACATGTTGGTCCTGCTCGTTTGCTTCTTGGGTCAGAAGCAGCGACTAAAAATGAACTTTTAAAAACTGTTGGTATCATGCCATGAATTGTTGCGTGCCAGACAAAGTTGCGTGCGCTTTATTTTGAAGAGAATTCCAAAATAGGTGCTGGAAGGGAACTTGATGGATGACACATCCAGGGAGCGCAGTAAAGTACGTCAAGAGTGTTTGTGTTGTTCTTTTATAAAAGCCTCGTGTGTCTTAAGGGGAGTTAACTCCTTTGTCACAAACAGTTGTAATAGGAAAAAACCCACCAGTTTTTATTATCATTTTGTGGACCTGCTGTCTATTTGTCCATGATTAATCATCATTTCTCCTTTGGATTTTCTTTTTTAAACAGAATATATGAAAGGGTGAAGCTGATAACAAAATATTCTCTCCTGGGCAGCGCGATCTCGCTTCGTTCCTCTCCGATTCTCCCAAATAACAGAAATCCACACAAAATAACCTTGAAATAAAGTTGTGTTTTGTTCTTTTTCTTAAAAACACTGGTCTGGAGATAGAGGTGAGGTCAAACGCTGGCTTTCTGACAACTAGATCCGAAGTCCTGTGAAATGTCCTGTGGCTGGACGCAGAGTGTGGCGTTGTTTGGACTTCAAGCTTGTGTCTTGAGGTTTGTCTTTCTTGAGAGAGTCTCTGTGTCTTGTCCACTGTGAGACTTTGGCCATGCAGGTTAAAAGCTTAATTTTATCTTGAGCATTTTTAGTGCTGTTGCTCGAATCTGGATCTGGTCTGGAGTGGGATAGGCGGGATGCTTGGAGTCTGAGGTTAACTAATCCGCCTTGGGCTAGTTAGGCAGGGCTTTCATTTTTATTGGAAACTATAAGTAACAGTAATTATCACAATACCTAAATGTTAATCATTGTTCATTAATTGTTAATAAACAGCAGAGCCAGGGAGGGGATCCTGCCCCTCTGCTGCGCTCTGGGAGACCCCCCTGCAGTGCTGGGGCAGCTCTGGAGTCCTCAGCACAGCAGAGACATGGACCTGGTGGAGCGGGGCCACAGGAGGCCATGGAGATGATGGGAGGGCTGGAAGGCCTCTGCTGGGAGGCCAGGCTGGGAGAGTTGGGCTTGTTCAGCCTGGAGAGGAGAAGGCTCCAGGGAGACTTTCTTGGGGCCTTCCAGTATCTGAAGGGGATGTGCAAGAAAGCTGGAGAGGGACTTCTTAGCAGGGCTTGTAGTGACAGGACGAGGGGTAATAGATTCAGTCTGGAAAAGGAGAGGTTTAGATAAGATGTAAGAAAGAAGTTCTTCCCTGTGAGGGTGGTGAGACACTGGCACAGGTTGCCCAGGTAGGTTGTAGATGCCGCAACACTGGAGGTGTTCAAGGCCAGGTTGGATGGGGCTTGGAGCAACCTGGTCTAGTGGGAGGTGTCCCTGCCCATGGCAGGGGGGTTGGAACTAGATGATCTTTAAGATCCCTTCCCACCCAAACCATTCTGTGATTCTGTGAAGTGACAATTGAATTAGAAGTGCAAAATATAAAGGACTTAGGTGCTTAGGTGCCTGTTACACTCTCTGACTGTACTCAGAGTCCTCAGTGTTTGAGAGGTAATCACAACAAACCCATGTCGAATTGCACACGTGGCTACAGCTCCAGTGCAGCGGCTGCAAGGGGTGGCGAGGACAGAAAAATAAATGGAAGCTGGAAATAAAAGCAGGAAGCACAACTTGAGATTCAACCTGCCTTGATCCAAGTGACGTTTATTTGAAAAACAACTTGCCTTTGAGTGTCTGGCAGCGTACACAAAAATAAAGCTCCTTGTCGAGAAGAGAATATAATCCAAAACAAAGAGTCCTGATGGGAACAGAGCCCTTGAAAGGTACTGCCAGCGGGGATTGCTTGTAGAAATCCAGTTGCTTTTGTGTTTGCACCCTCTGGAGCTTGTGATACGAGCTGGGGCTGAGGACTCGGGATGACTAAGGACTAGGCTGCTCTGCTTGCAGCCTTGGGGCTGCAGGGCTCGGCACGCTCAGATCTTCAGCTTGCTTTCCATGGGGGACAGAACCTGTGGAGAAGCCAAGTCAACGCTGAAAGTTGGGACGGGGTAGGAGACAGGTCTAGTGAAAGGAAACCACCTCTTGAGATTCAGATTGTCTGAACACTTTACCTGCTAGCTGAATGTCACGATGCTTGTAGCCCCAAAATGTGCTGTTTATTATTTCTCTGTGCTTCTAAGTCTTGAATGAGAAGATGCTTCATCCAAGCTCGGCCTCAGCGATGGAGGTTGTGATGAGAGCAGCGAGACTGCCTGGAGGTGACTTCTCCGCCTCCTAAAGCAACGTGACATGAAGCTGCAGAAACGAGCTGAAGCTGCTCTTGAGCTTGAATTGCCCCCAGCTTAGTTTATCTTGTGTGTATTTTCTCTGTGCAAAGTACAGACAGAAATTCAAACGCAGATGTGCTTTGCTGAAGGGCTGTGAGTTTTTTTCCACGTTGGGATGGAATCTCCTCGTCTGAGTTAGGAGAACACGGCTCTCTGTGTCTTAGACTAGCAGCGCGTTATGAGGCTGTAAGGAGCAGCCCTGCAAAGCCTAGTTCAAAACCCAGCGTGCTTACATCCTTCTGCATAATCTGTGTGACACTTGAGCGCTTTAACAGGTCTTTTTTATTCTGTGACTCAGTCTTCTGGGAGACCATCCGCTTCCACAGGGCTTTCTGCTGCAGCCCTCCTGAGCGAGGGGACAGATGAAGCCCTCGTAGCTCTGCAAGCAGTGTGACCACCCCCATTTTCTGCTCCATTTCTCAGGAGAACTAGCTAAATACACAAAGATTCCCAGGATTACGAGGTATCTTAAAGCGTTTCTTCAGCTGTTGCATCCAAAGGTGTTTTTCTTCAGTCTGTATGAATTGGTGAAGGTTTGATGCATCCCTGCTGCCCACAACTCCCGCTTTGGCTGAGAGAAACACAACCAGGGACGGTGCAGATGCCCCAGCGATGGGAAGACCGAAGGCTGTCCCAAGGGTTCAAATTACACAATCTCTGCTGAGAACACCATCAATTGCCGTGTCCAGCGAGGGGCTTTTGTGACCTGACCATCTGCTCACCAGGGACTGCACCAAAAACCCACAAACCCCCATGAAAACCCCTCTCACGCGTTAGAAATCAGCCTGTTTGGGAAGGCAAAATACCAAAAACACTCCTGCCCTATTTTCTATTTAGTAAACTGTTGCCCAGGGATGATTTTCATCATGGAAATCTTTTTTTTTTTTTTAATTTCTTTTTTTTTTTCTTGGCCACCTCTTGCAGCATGTCTGCGTGAATGGGGTGGTTGCAGCCGGTCCTTGAGCTGTAGTGGGCTGAGTGTTGCGGTTCTCCAGCAGAAACACATCACAAAGTGTCAAAGCTTTGGAGCCTCTTAGTGTTTGCTCAGAAAAAAAGGTATAATAAAGGAGCAATGTGTGTATTTTCGGTGTGTGCTCGGCCAGGAGTTTTGGGAGAAGCTGGCTCTGCGAGCTGGGGAACAACACAGCGACATTCCCATCCGGAAGCTGAAAAATGCCGTGAAAAAACCAACGACTTAAATGTTGGCAGAGACGCAGAATAAAAATGCGCCGTATTTAGGGTAATTGCGTTTTGGAATGGCTTTGCTGAAAGATTATTTTTAAGCTTTTAAAGATGAGATTTACGGTCCGCTTGCCCACCGTCTGGCAGGAGGGAAAGAAGTAGGTGTGTTTCTGGAAGCTCGCAGGCTGGTCTGCGTGCTCGTTCTGGCAGGGTTGGTAATTACCGGTCTGTTAATTTGGAGCCTTCAGGAGGTGTTGTTTAAACTGAGCAACAAGAGAGTGCAGAGATAAAGCAGCTCTGCCTGGGAGGTGTCCCAGGGCCGCCCGCCGGAGCTCCTCAGGACCCTTCGCTCAAAACTCACTGGTATCAGTCTGTTGGGGGGCTTCTTGTGCAGCATCTCTTGGTGGTCTGCGGATGAGATGAGATGGACCGACTGGCCTGCACTGCAGCACACAAATGATTTCAAAACCAGAAATAATTGCCTTTCTGGAACCAGTCGGTCTCACACTGCTGAAACAAAGGACTGAGGTAGGTGGTGGAATGATTTAGTGAAGCTGAGGGCAACCAGGTTGCTCTTTTTATTTATTTCATAGAATCACAGAATGGGTTGGGTTGGAAGGGACCTCAAAGATCATCTAGTTCCAACCCCCTGCCATGGCAGGGACACCTCCCACTAGACCAGGTTCCCCAAAGCCCCATCCAGCCTGGTCTTGAACACCTCCAGGGATGGAGCATCCACAACCCCCCTGGGCAACCTGTGCCAGGGTCTCACCACCCTCAGAGTGAAGAACTTCTTCCTTACATCTAATCTAAATCTCTCCTTCTCCAGTTTAAAGCTATTAGCTTATAAAGATTTACTTATTTTAAGTGCGTATCTTGAAAATAATGAGGCATTCCAGGCATTTCCCCATTCCTGGTGGGTCATTTCCTCTTCCATAAAGAGGAAACAGAACTTCTTCCATCAAGAGCACAAGCAGAACTGTTGAGTTCTGGCATCATGACTCATGGCCTCCCTCTGCTACCAAATTATATAGATGTGATTTTATACAATTAGCTCATTAAATCTCTGCTGCAAGCTGTTCATGTGAATACTTCTCCTCCCCTTCTCTTTCCTGGACAATAGAAGTTTTATTTTTATTTTCCGAGCACCATGGCAGTCCAGATTCATCGGGTTAATCCATAGTGTCACCTCTTTGTTCCTCCTGTTGCTTGTTTAATGCAATTGAACACCAAGTTTTGTGGTTTCCAGCAGTTACATATAAGCCTCTTATCTACTCACGTGTGTATGTATGTATGTGGCCTTTGTCCACAGGTCAATTGTATGAGGTGGGGTTGGGCTCTTCTTCCAAAGAACAAGTGACAGGGCAAGAGGAAACAGCTTCAAGTTGTGCCAGGGGAGGTTTAGGTTGGCCATGAGGAACAATTTTTTTCACGGCAAGTGTTGTGAAGGGCTGTGCCAGGCTGGGCAGGGCAGTGGTGGAGTCCCCGTCCCTGGAGGGGTTTCCAAGCCGTGGAGATGTGGTGCTGAGGGCCAGGGGTTAGTGGTGCCCTGGCAGTGCTGGGTTAATGGTTGGACTTGATTTTAGATGTCTTCCAGCCAAGACAGTTCTAGGATTCTGTTGTAGATGCTGTGGAGCCTGACCCTTCTCTTGGCTCTAGAGTTGTGCTTTTCCCACGTGAAATTTCGCTAGACTGGATGTTTCTCTGAAGTCCTCCCCATCCTTGTTTTCAGGCTGAAGCACAAGCTGGAACGCTGTTTTCCACTTAGACTTTCCGCTGCTCTTTAATGAGCTCCTGGCATGCTTTTTTGAGTTGCCTTAACGTGGATTGTATTTTTAGAGCAGCTCATGCTTGCAGCCGCTACGGCCGCGTAAGATAATTCCTCAGTTGTGAGCTTCACCGTCTGAACTAGCTGCAAATAGCCATTCCCAAGGGGCTCCGTGCAGCTGCTCCGGTGACCTATGTCTCCATTCACTTGTGCTCCTGGGAGCTACGTGGGGAGAGGTTATACTGGGAGTTTAGTGGAGCATCTCCACTGTAAGGCCAGGTTGAGAGAGTTGGGCTTGGTCAGCCTGGAGAAGAGAAGGCTCCAGAGAGACCTCCTTACTTAAAGGGGTCCTGTAAGAAAGATGGGGAGACTTTTGAGCAGGGCCTGTTTTGACAGGACAAGGGGTGATGGTTTGAAATGAAAAGAGGAGAGATTTAGACTAGAGAGAAGGAAGATGTTTTTGGTGCTGAGGGTGGTGAGAGCCTGTCCCAGGTTGCCCAGAGAGGTGGTGGCTGCCCCATCCCTGGCACCATTGCAGGTGAGGTTGGCCGGGGCTCTGAGCAACCTGCTCTACTTGCAGATGTCTCTGCTCAGAGCAGGGAGTTGGACTAGACGCCCTTTAAGGTCCCTTCCAACCTAAACCACTCTGTGATTCTATGATTCTTTGGCCTTTTTTTTTTTTTTAACTCCTGCAGCTGGGATGGAGAAGATGGGCTGGAAAAGGAGAGGGACAGTTTAGGAACCTGGATCAGGTTTGGAGATGCACAAAACCAGGGGCTCCTGAATTCTGTTGCTGAGAGCCTGATTTATATTTACTATTCCATCTCTCCCTGAGCCAAGCTGGGGTTTCTCACCCACCCCAAGGCTCTGGGACGTGGGCTTCAGTGTATCTGGGGTCTGTCCTTTACTGTCTTGGGTTGCTGTGAATAGTTTTCTTTTGACCTTCAAACTGCCTCACCAGGACTTTGGTCCAAACCCAGTGTCTCCTGGAGAGGCAGGAGCTGCATTAATTTCATAGAATCATAGAATTATTGTTGTTGGAACAGACCTTTCAAATCGAGTCCAACCCATAACCCAGCACTGCCAGGGCACCACTAAACCGTGTCCTTCAGCTCAGCACCACATCTCCACGGCTTTGAAACCCCTCCAGGTCTGAGGACTCCAGCATTGCCCTGGGCAGCCTGGGCCAGGCCTTGGCAACCCTTGCGTGGAAGAAATTGTTCCTTATGTCCAAACTAAACCTTCCCTGGTACAACCTTGAGGCTGTTTCCTCTTGTGGTATCACTTCTTCCATGGGAGAAGAGCCTGACCCTCACCTAGTTCCAGCCACCGTTCATGGAGTTGTGGAGAGCCAGAAGGTCTCCCCTGAGCCTCCTTTTCTCCAGGCTCAACCCCCCCAGGTCCCTCAGCCGCTCCTCACCACACTTGTGCTCTAGACCCTTCCCCAGCTCCATTGCCCTTCTCTGGCCACGCTCCAGCCCCTCAAGGTCCTTCTGGGAGTCAGGGGCCGTTGTCCTTGGCTGGCACTAAGCCAATCTTAACTAAACCAGCGAGTCCTTTCAAAGGCTTGCGACGTGCCCTAAATTCCTATCTCTTACTACTCCAGGCATCCATTTTAGCTGGATTTCCCATGTGGAACGTGTGAGCCTGGGCAGCTGCTGGCTTGAGGCGGGGGAGAGGGACAAGGCCCTCTACAAGCTGAGAAGGTGGGACTCATAAATAGTCAATTGTCCTGATCTAATCAGGAGCCCTATTTTTACACATCCTGTGCCGCGTGTGTGGTTTTTTTAACTCGAAGCAGCGTTCTGTGGTGTTTTTCCCCTTGCCCACTTCCCAAACAGGAAAAGTCAGGACTTTATTTTTTCCTCTCAAGGAAGACATCTAAACTGCTGCTGAGCGGCACCCGTATTTTGACAAGCCAAAGGTGTAAATATGTGAGAGATGGGGTTTGACTCTTTAATCTTCACACAGGACGGGGCTTAAAGAAATCTCCTGTGCAGGACGTGGTTCTTGAAACTCCCTCGATGGTGGTTTCCACGTTTGCTGTGCGTGGCTTGGAGGTGAAGTGGCTTTGCAAGCTGGTCTTCCTGGGGAAAATGCCCTGGGATAAGAGGGTTTATTTACTGCCTAGAGCGATGACGTGCGTGTGGCAAACAGCTCTTCTGCTGGCTTATCACCGGGAGAATTGCTCTTGCATTAGGCTTGTGATGCTTTTGAGCATTGAAGGTGTGTTGGGAGGGGATGCAGGTGGAGAGAAGATCCCTTGTTCTCCTCCAGCACCTCTCACGCTTCTCTTTCCCTGCCTAAAACCGTGATAAAGTCGGGAACTCATTGAAATCCCACCGAGGAGATAGTTTGGGAGCACCCTGTTTGGGCTGGATGAGATGTTCCTGGATGTAGGAGCTCCACAGTGATGCCAAGTGCTTTGGGAATCACTGGGCTGCTCTATAGCATGTGTTTATGAAGGAGATCTGATGGCCACGATAGAGCTTCCTGACCCAGAAACGCTTGGGTCCAGTGGTAACAGCAGCTCCACAGCCCCAGGGCTGAAGAAGAGGTTTAGGAGCAGGGTCCATCAGGCAGAGCTCCTTGCTGGAGGCAAAGCACCCTGCAAAACAGAAAAGCTTTGTGCATAATTTCTTTGTTTTCTCTGTGTGTGTGTGGTTTGTTTGGTTTTTTTTTTCTTCTTCTTAATTTCCCCTTTGGGGACACCAAGGTCCTTTGAAGCAAATTGGCTCGAGGCCGGAGACATTACACGTTGGCTTTTAAAAATTCCTTTTGCACTATCAGTTGGACACAGCATCCTTTGCTTCCTGTCCTCAATAGCGGCTGAGAGTCGCTTTGTTCTGCCTTAGCGATAGCTGTGGTTTGAGGAGCACGTGGAGCTCAAGTCTGGAAACTCTCTAGGAACCCTTGAGAGCTGCTCCCCATCATTTGGAGTTCTTAGTTTTACTCTGTTAAATGCACTTGTGGGGTTTTTTTTGATAGTGTTATTCTGTGAAATGCGCTTTAGACTAGAATAATTCTGCTTGTATTTTGAAATAGTTGGAAATCTGTTGCTGGAGAATTGCAAGCTCAGAGCAGTGACGGGCAAGTGGTGCTTCTGTATCCATGTTGTTTGTATGAAATCGCGGTGGCGGGTGCCAGGACCCCACTCGGGAGTGTTGAGAGAAGAGATCCTGACTCTGGAAGCTGTTGGGAATGGGGAGAGAGAAGGTCAAAGTGGTGACTGCTGAGGTGGAAGGGTGAGTCTCAGTGCGTGGAGTGAGGCACCTAAATCATAGAATCATTAAGGTTGGAAAGGACCTCTAAGATCCTGAAGTCCAACTGTCAGACTAACACTACCATGACAACTAAACCATGTCCTCAAGTGCCATGCCTACAGGTTTTTTGAACATCTCCAGGGATGGTGACTCCACTACTTCCCTGGGCAGCCTGTTCCAGTGCTTGACCATGTTTAAAGGTATCACAAGAGCAGCCCTAAAATAAGTTCCTTCTATTGGTCACCTGAACAGTCTGGTCAAAGGACCACCTACATTGCTCTGCAGATCTTTTGATAGTGAGATTTTGATATTGAGAGCAGTGCAGGGGAGAAGGTTTTGGGGATGCTGGTGGGTGAGAAGCTGGAGCTGAGCTGGCACCATGTGCTTGTAGCCCAGCAGCCCATGTCCTCCTGGGCTGCATCCCCAGCAGCGTGGGCAGCAGGGCAGGGAGGGGATCCTGCGCCTCTGCTGCGCTCTGGGAGACCCCCCTGCAGTGCTGGGGCAGCTCTGGAGTCCTCAGCACAGCAGAGACATGGACCTGCTGGAGCGGGGCCACAGGAGGCCATGGAGATGCTGGGAGGGCTGGAAGGCCTCTGCTGGGAGGCCAGGCTGGGAGAGTTGGGCTTGTTCAGCCTGGAGAAGAGAAGGCTCCAGGGAGACCTTCTTGGGGCCTTGAAGTACCTAAAGGAGGCCTACAAGAAAGCTGGGGAAAGACTTTTGAGCAGGGCCTGTTGTGACAGGACAAGGGGGGATGGTTTGAAACTGAAAGAGGGAGATTTAGGCTAGAGAGAAGGAGGAAATTGTTGGTGCTGCGTGTGGTGAGAGCCTGGCGCAGGTTGCCCAGAGAGGTGGTGGCTGCCCCATCCCTGGCACCATTGCAGGTGAGGTTGGCCGGGGCTCTGAGCAACCTGCTCTAGTTGCAGATGTCCCTGCTCAGTGTGGGGGGTTGGACCAGATGCCCTTGAAAGGTCCCTTCCCACACAAGCCATTCTATGACTCGATGGTCTGCCCTGTCAGTCTAGTGCTACATGTGTCTATGGTTGTGGCCGTGGCCTTTTAGCTGCATCTCACCCAATGGATCCAGAAGAAAAGCAAAATGAGGTGATGCAGATTGTTACTGAGTACGCTGAAGTTACCACCTCAATTTTTGTTTGGCAAAGCACAATTTTTATGGGCATTTTTCTTAGCTTTCTGAAAGCTGCTAACTTGCTGTTCTGCTGCCTAATTACACTAAAGAACTGTGCAGATGTAATTTTTTCCCTCTTTTATCACACGTTTGGTGGCTGCGGCTGGATTTGCAGCCTTCACGTTGGGAGTAGCTTCTCTTGGGTGCAAGCAGCGATGAGAGACTCTTGCTCCATGCAGAAGAGGCTTTTTGGAAGTTGTGCAGCCAGCGTTTCCCCACTTTCTTCTCTTTTAGGACAAATTCTACGAGGTAAATTCACAAAACCCTTCATAGGTCTGGGAAAAAAATTCACCTTGCAAGTCTATGTTCACTTTGCTTCAGGAAGTCCTGTTAGTTGGTTGCTTCCAGGCTTGGCTGTATCCTGATCTTCAGTTGATGGAAGAAATTAAATATTTTCCACTCTCCTCACCCTCTATCTCTTGGATTTCTCATAAGAATTGTTTGGATTAACCTGTGAGAGTGATTTACATTGGAAGAAGTATAAATATCCGTGTCCTAGACACTAAGGATTGAGAAGCAGTGGTGCTTTTTCGCAGCTCTTCAGTGAGTTCAAAATACTTTTAATCACGTTGTTGTTGTTGTGGTAGCTGAAGGTGCCCGAGGATTGGTGGAGCTGCGCGATAACTGGACAACCCTGGTGTTAAACGGGGACTTGTAAATTTTATCGTACTGTTTTTCCCCTCCCTGCACCTCAGAAGGCTGCACTGCAGCATCGAGAGGTGGTCCCGGGGTGGTGGCTGATGGACCTGTGATGACAAATGCACCTTTTCCGTAGCTCTCCTGGAAGTGTTGTCTTGAGGCTCTTCTCTTTCCCTGAAATTACAGAAGCATAGAATGGTTTGGGTTGGAAGGGACCTCAAAGATCATCTAGTTCCAACCACCCATGGGTCCCATGGGCAGGGACACCTCCCACTAGACCAGGTTGCTCAAAGTGCCATCCAACCTGGTCTTGAACACCTCCAGTGATGGAGCGTCCACAACCTCCTTGGGCAACCTGTGCCAGGGCTTCACCACCCTTATAGGGAAGAACTTCTTCCTTTAATCTAAATCTCCCCTTTTCCAGTTTGAACCCATCACCCCTTGTCCTGTCACTACAAGCCCTTGTAAAAAGTCCCCCCCCAGCTTTCTTGGAGGCCCCCTTCAGGTACTGGAAGGCCACAAGAAGATCTCCCACTGATGCTACTTTGGCTCCAGGTCTCCCGTGCAGGCAGCGAGGTGGATTTCCCTGCTGGGTATCATTCATGGGAGCTTGTCCTGCTTCACCTGGCTTTCTAAATCCATGGTACGGTTTGGCTGAGCTGTGGAGAAGAGGGAAGTTTATGGGGTTTGGGGTGTGCTGCTGCGTAGCCTCAAGTGCTGGACCACCAGGACCATGAGACTTGGTGCTCTCCCAACCAAGGGCTGCCCTGGCTTCTATCATTTTGGGTAGTGCTGTTCAGGACAGGCATGGGCCGATGTCTTGTGGCTGTGTTCAGCCTCCTGTCCTGACTATCTGAGTAGCTTTCTGCGTTCTTAAAAAGAAAAGGTGAATGAATTTATCTGCTCTGACTTTTGCACATTAGAGATCATAAATTCCTGAACCAAGGCCGTGACCTTCGCTTCAGCCAGAGCCGAAGCTTGGCATTGAGATTAGGTGTCCTTGTGAAAGATGCTGTGGTGGAAGGTTTGTCTTTCTCAATTCTTTATTACCAGCGGATTACTCTTCTTGCTTGCAAACCCTGCCTTGTTCCTAATGGGAATTTGCCCGGCTTCGGTGCCTGGGTGGACCGAGTCCCGCCGCTGGAAGCACTCCTGCTAAGTAATATTAGTGATTAAATAGTAATTAATCCTAACAGGTCAAGTTACTCCCTACATGGACTCCTTCATTCTTCTCTTTAAGCCAAACAAATGGAACTTCTGAGGTCACTTGGAGGGCAATCTATCAGGGCTTTAAGTCAGTATTTCAAAAATTGGGTTCAACTTGTCTTTTCTCGTTGAGTTTTTGGAATAAACCTGTTGCATCAGGTAGTGCCACCAGCAGTGAGGACATGCTGTTGTATTCAGGGCATGAGCATTATTCTTAAATTCAAAGCATTTCATTAGAAGCGAAGACTTGCTCTCCAGTCTCTTGGGTGATATTGCTGCAAATCAGTGTGATTCCAGTGTCCTCTAGCATGTGTCCGCAAAGAGCCAGGCAAAGGATGGATCTTCTAGATAGCATCGTGTCATGGCAGTAGGTGTTTTTGGGATAAGTTTGTCTTGAAGGTGTTGCAGCTCACCACAAACAGTAATGCTTGGGGTGGCTGTGGTTGAGGGAAATGTGTTGAGTTTAGACCTAGATGGACAAGTGCTGATAAAATAACATCATGAAGTTCATCAAGGCCATGTGTGAGGTCCTGCGCCTGGGTTGGGGCAACCCTTGGCATCAACACAGGCTGGGGATGAAGGGCTGGAGAGCAGCCCTGAGGAGAAGGACTTGGGGTGCTGGTGGGTGAGAAGCTGGAGCTGAGCTGGCCCCGTGCGCTCGCAGCCCAGCAGCCAACGTCCTCCTGGGCTGCATCCCCAGCAGCGTGGGCAGCAGGGCAGGGAGGGGATCCTGCCCCTCTGCTGCGCTCTGGGAGACCCCCCTGCAGTGCTGGGGCAGCTCTGGAGTCCTCAGCACAGCAGAGACATGGACCTGCTGGAGCGGGGCCACAGGAGGCCATGGAGATGATGGGAGGGCTGGAAGGCCTCTGCTGGGAGGCCAGGCTGGGAGAGTTGGGCTTGTTCAGCCTGGAGAAGAGAAGGCTCCAGAGAGACCTTCTTGGGGCCTTGAAGTACCTAAAGGAGGCCTACAAGAAAGATGGGGAAAGACTTTTGAGCAGGGCCTGTAGTGACAGGACAAGGGGGGATGGTTTGAAACTGAAAGAGGGAGATTCAGACTAGAGAGAAGGAAGAAATTTTTTGCTGCTGAGGGTGGTGAGAGCCTGTCCCAGGTTGCCCAGAGAGGTGGTGGCTGCCCCATCCCTGGCACCATTGCAGGTGAGGTTGGCCGGGGCTCTGAGCAACCTGCTCTAGTTGCAGATGTCCCTGCTCAGTGCAGGGTATTGGACTCAATGAGCTTGAAATGTCCCTTCCCACCCAAACCATTCTGTGATTCCATGAATCAGATCCAGTGTTTCATTCCTGACTTCATTAGCGTTCTGCTCAGCAGGAGATAAGCCCCTCACTGGTTAAGCCCGGCACTCCCTGCCTTTATACACTGCGTCACATTTTTTTATCTATAAATTATGTCAGTGCACTGAACTGTCTCTCTTGATCTAATTCTGTGTTCCCGAGCTGCTCCTGAGCAGTAGACTTGACCTGCCCTCCCAGTTCCTAGAGGAGCACACGCTGAGAAACCAAAGCCTTTATACCCTTAGTGAGCAACAGTTCACCAAGTGGTCTCCTCTGCGGTGAAGCTAATTTGTCCTTACGGGTTTTGGTTTCGCTTGCTCAAGAGAGGTTTATTTTTCTGGCCGCCCCGGCTGATGTATGGCTCTGGAGATGAATGGTTGTGGCCATCTCTGTCTGATGCTGAGAACAAGCTCGCTTTGTATTTTCGGTTTTAACTTTCAGCATCGGCTTTTAATTAGGGTTTCATGGAGCTCTGATGTAGAAGGCTGTCTAGTCTAATAACAGCAGCGATAAAGCAGAGGTGAAACCTTGCATGTTCTTGAGACTGCTACTTATTAGGAGGTCATTTGAGCCAACTAGTAAATACTTGTTTTGTCAGTACCTGGTGCAAGTAGAAGCATATCCCACGTGTTCTCTTAAAAACACTCAAACATACTTTTTTTATTGTTAATATTTATTTTTAAATCTATTTTTTTCTGGTTTTGTAGCCAGTTCAGGCTTGTAGCTCTTCAAACTTACGAGGTGCCCTTGGGAAAGGAGTAGTAAATGTTGATACAGCTCCCACAGGTTCTCATTATGGACTTTTTCTGCCCAGAGCTGGAGATGAAATTTTGGTCTGCTGACAGGGATGCAAATGGAAAGCAGTGATTATAGAATCATAGAATGGTTTGGGTTGGAAGGGACCTCAAAGATCATCCAGTTCCATCACCCCTGCCATGGCAGGGACACCTCCCGCTAGACCAGGTTGCTCCAAGCCCCATCCAGCCTGGCCTTGAACACCTCCAGTGTTGGGGCATCTCCAACCTCCCTGGGCAAACTGTGCCAGTGTCTCACCACCCTCACAGTGAAGAACTTCTTCCTAACTTCTAATCTAAATTGACTGGAAAGTTTGAAGCCATTACCCCTTGTTCTGTCACTCCATGCCCTTGTGAAAAGTCCCTGCCCAGCTTTCTTGTAAACTCCCCTCAGATACTGGAAAGCCATGATGACGTCTCCCTGGAGCCGCCTTTTCTCCAGGCTGAACAACCCCAACTCTCTCAGACTGGCCTTGTAGGAGACACGTTCCAGCCCTCAGATCATCTTTGTGGCCCTCGTTAATTCATTTAGTTCCCCACAGGGCAGCAGGTAAGGGGAGGATAATACAGGCTGGCTGGAGCAGGGGACTTTGCTTCAATGTTTTCCACCAGATGAGTGCTTGGTTATGGTTCCAGGTGAGGGGTGGACTGTCCTTATCCTGCTGGATGGGTTGTGTCCCAGGAACTGATGAATTCCTGGGTCTCCTGCCCTGCTGTGGCATCCCAGGACTGCTCTTGTGTGCTGAATGAAGGAGCTTTGGGTCATCTGGTACCTTGGCATTGTGGTTGATTCTTGATTAACTCTGGGTAAATCTAATTGGATTGTGGATTTACCTTGTCACCCCTTGGCTTGGTGGAGCGCTAGCTGGGGCTGGCAGGGCTTGGTGTGTCGGGGTGTCTTTGGCTTGGTTTACCTGCAGTGTGCCCAAGTGGCCAAGAAAGCCACCAGCATCATGGCTTGTGTCAGCTCTAGTGTGGCCAGCAGGACTAGGGCAGGAATCGTGCCCCTGGACTGGGCACTGGGGAGGCTGCACCTTGAATCCTGGGGTCAGGTTTGGGCCCCTCACTCCTGGAAGGACCTTGAGGGGCTGGAGCGTGGCCAGAGAAGGGCAACAAAGCTGGGGAAGGGTCTAGAGCAGGAGTGTGGTGAGGAGCAGCTGAGGGAGCTGGGGGTGTTGAGCCTGGAGCAAAGGAGGCTCAGGGGAGACCTTCTGGCTCTGCACAACTCCCTGTGAGGAGGTTGGAGCCAGGTGGGGTTGGGCTCTTCTCCCAAGGAACAAGTGGCAGGACAAGAGGAAATGGCCTCAAGTTGCATGAGGGGAGGTTGAGGTTGGAGCTGAGGAAGAATTTCTTGGTGGGAAGGGCTGTGAAGGGCTGTGCCAGGCTGGGCAGGGCAGTGGTGGAGTCCCCATGGCTGGAGGGGGTTCCAAGCTGTGGAGATGTGGTGCTGAGGGCCGTGGGTTAGTGGTGCCCTGGCAGTGCTGGGGGAACAGTTGGACTCAATGACCTTAAAGGTCTCTTCCAACCAAAACAATTCTACAATTCCCAGGTGCTGAGCCTGTGGTGGTAACCCTGGTTCTGGAGCTGGTTCCTCGCTGCTCCATCCTGTTCCCCCTGCCTTCAGTTACCATGCAAAGCGTGGGTGGGAAGTGTCGACTTTGTGCTTGCAGCTGATGGGAAGGATCTTTTGAGATGATGTCTGAAGAGCACTGGCCAGCTGTGATCTAATAGCACTGACGTGCAAATGACCCTTCAAGCTTTGCGATCACTCTGGGCTCACACGGTAAGTTGTGGTGCTTTGGGGTTAATTTTGGTGGTGGCAGTGTTGTGTCACTGACTCTTCTGAATTTGACTTGGTTTCGTGAAAATTCAGGAATTCTTTGGTGCCATCAAGTGGCAAAATTCGGTATTGTTGCTTGGTTGAGATGACTCAGGAGGAGCAGAGGCTGCAATTAGGAACAGAGATGTTGCTCAAAACTTCTGTGAGATGGTTTAGGATGTGTCTTGTGTGGGAAGGGTAGAACATGGAGGTATCAGGAATGATTTTGCCTCGTGAGGTTGTTGGGGTTTACGTTGTTTGCTCCTCAGCAGGTTCTGAACATTTAATTTCTTACGTTAAGCTTTGAAGAACAGGTTGGTCTAGAGCACAAGTGTGGTGAGGAGGGAGTAGAGGATGCTCAGTAGGCCTGACTGAACCCAGCCTTTCTTTGACAGCAGTGCTGAGGATGAAGGATGTGGCCAAACATACTGTATTTTACCCTACAAAGGACAGCCCTGGTTCTGTGCCTTTTCCTCTTCCCACTCCATGGAATTCCCTTTTTATATAAAAAAGCACTGCTGGAAATAGCCCATTTATTGCACTTTGTAGTCCCAAAAGCTGCATCACGTGTTGTTGGGCAAGGGAGGGATGGAGACGGGATTTTCATGCGATGCTTGACGTTAGACAAATTTGGGTTTGCTGTTTCTGATAAAGAAATCCCACCATGTTTTGTAATCCCAGTTCCCTATTTCAAATCTGGAGGACAACAAAGCTGGGGAAGGGTCTAGAGCACAAGTGTGGTGAGGAGCGGCTGAGGGAGCTGGGGGTGTTGAGCCTGGAGAGAAGGAGGCTCAGGGGAGACCTTTTGGCTTTCAACAACGCCCTGACAGGAGGTTGGAGCCAGGTGGGGTTGGGCCCTTCTCCCAAGGAACAAGCAACAGGACAAGAGGAAAGGGCCTCAAGTTGCGCCAGGGGAGGTTTAGGTTGGAGATGAGGAAGAATTTCTTGCTGGCGAGGAATGTCAGGGGTTAGCCCAGGCTGGGCAGGGCAGTGGTGGAGTCCCCGTCCCTGGGAGAATTGAAAAGCCTTGTAGATGTGGTGCTGAGGGACATGGTTGTGGAGTCTCCTTCTCTGGAGAGATTCCAAACCCTCCTGGGCAAGCCACTCAGGGTGACTGTGCTTTAGCAGAGGATTGGACAAGATGATCTCTACAGGTCTCTTCTGAATTCTACTGCTCTGGGATTCAAATACCAAAGAGATTTGAGATCTTCCAAGCTGGTGGCATTTTGTTTGGGTCACTGTTCACAATCTATGTATCATAAGTAAAGGGCTGTTCAACACAGAGCCCTCATGGAAGGGATGCCCAGCAGCTGTAGGACGAGCAGGACCATCAGTGTGTTAAGTTGCACAGTCCCTGTGATGAGGATTTACCTTGTGTGTGTAGTGAGCTCTTTGATTGAGAAGTGGGACTCTGTGTAGGTCACTTGGGTGTCATAGTCCTCAAAATGGTGGTCAAAAAGCCAACTGCTGACTCCCTGGCCCTTCAGTCCTCCCTGACAGTCTGGACTCCCTTCCGAACTGTGATGAGAGAGAGGTCAAAAGGTATGAATGTCAGCACTTGCCCTCATCTGGTGGTTTCAAAATAACCTAATTAGCCATAATCCTCTCACTGCTTGAACTGCACACTGGTGTTATGATCCTGTGATGGATCAGGCTTGACGTTCACCTTGTCTACAAGTTTGCCTCTGCTAAACCCATGTCCTTGTGCCTCCATCCACGATTGCAGTTGGTCCTGCAGTCTGGTCCTGTCTGGACCAGGATGGGAAAATGCAGAGTATCTGCAGAGACATGGTCCTTTGTTCAGGCTTATCACACTGGCCGAGAAGGTTTAATTAAGACTCCTTCAATTCCTAAATAGGATTTTTGAACTAGGGACATTTTTCCTGATGCAGAAACCCCTGCTTTCTGCCAGAGGACTTTGTGGGTTTTGAGCACAGAAAGCATTTGAAGGACAACATGCCTTAGATGTCTTCCATTCCCAGGCATAAACCCATGACCGCTTTGCCTTACGTCCCTTGAGGCTGGACTTATGTGCTGGGCTGTGCTCAGTGCTATGGCCCAAGAGCGTTTGTGCTCTCAAGGAGTCTGAGGATAACGAAGTGCTGTGTGTCCTTCAGCCACACTGAGGTGAGGGTTTGCTTCTTATAAGAAGATCTTTGTCAATAATCTGGATGAGGGGATTGAGGGCACCCTCACTAAGTTTGCAGATGGCACCGAGTTGGGGAGGAGTGTTGATCTGCTTGAAGGTGGGAGTATGTACAGAGAGAGCTGGCCACGCTGGATCAATGGGCCGAGGCCAAGGGGATGGGGTTTAACAAGGCCAAGTGCTGGGTCCTGCCCTTGGGTCACACAACCCCCTGCAACGCTCCAGGCTGGGGGAAGAGCGGCTGGAAAGTTCCGGGTGGGAAAGGACCTGGGGGTGTTGGTTGACAGGCCGCTGAAGATGAGCCAGTGTGTGCCCAGGTGGCCAAGAAGGCCACCAGCATCCTGGCTTGTGTCAGCACTGGTGTGGCCAGCAGGACTAGGGCAGAGTTCAGCCTGGAGAAAAGGAGGCTCAGCAGAGACCTTCTTGTTGTCAAGAACTCCCTGAAAGGAGGTGGGCGTGAGGTTGGCCAGCGCTCTGAGCAACCTGCTCTAGTTGCAGATCTTGCTTCTTAGTGCAGGGGGGTTGGAACTAAGGGATCTTTAAGGTCTTTTCAGCCCAAACCATTCTATGATTCTTAATTGTCTGGATATAAAAGGTGCTACTCTGCCCGCCGTGTCCCTTGCCTCTATTGAAGGTGGTGGAATGTGACAGCGGTAGTAAGCTCAGCCTGCACCTTCAGACAGCCAGGCCTTGATATAAGTGGTTGATGTTATCAACTGTTGACAGATTAATGACTTTCTCAGCTTGAAAAAGTCGTTGCTTGGGTTCAGTTGCGATACGCAGCCTTGAAATGAGAAATGTAACATCTCAAAGCTTAGGTTAGGCTTTCTTCAGGAGCGTTTTCTGGATGGCTTTACCGGGAAATGGGTAAGGAGGGAACGGAAAATTTCTTGATAGTTCAAGAAGATGACATTAGTGTGCTGCCTTCATCATCAGCCGTGCTTTCAGATGGACATCATAGAATCATTTTGGTTGGAAGAGACCTTTCACGATTAAGTCCAACTGTGCAGATCCTTGGCAGCGCTGGCTTAAATGTTTGGCTTGGGTAGTGCTGCATTTTGCTTGGCCTCTGCTCTGCTTATCTGTTACTTTTGGATATCTGTGAGGAAAAGGCCTCAAACTGCAGTTCTTCCACCCTTGCCCACAGAAGCCAGGTCAGATAGGAGGGTCTTTTTTCCCCTTCAGCTTTGCTGCTGCTGTTTTGGGCCTGTCATTGGTGGGTTTTTCCTCCCTTGCTTTGTGCCATGTATCAGCTTCCCATACCCCGTATCTCAACACTGCCAAACCCATTGCTTTGGTCGCCTGGCAGGTTCTTGCAGGACCACCAAGAAGGCTCTGGTGCCGTGGCAGAGCCTTGTCACCATCCAGAGACGGAGGTTTTGTATTTATTTATAAAATCTATATTGCTAGGAGAAGGTTGGACTTGATGACCCTGGAGGTCCTTTCCAACCATAACGATTCTGTGATTCTGTGATCTGTCCCCCCTTCTATCCCATAAAAGCACAAACACCACAAGTGCATCTTTCAAAAGACCTCACAGTTTATTTCGTGGGTGCTTAATGCTTCTGAGATGTGTGCCACATCCCGAGATGGGTTCATCCAGCTTGGGATCTCCTTACGCCCATCATCTTGTGTTCCCATCTCTCCCTTGCTTCAGGGTTGTCCTTGTCATATAATGACACATCCCATGAGTGGCTCCTGAGTTAGTGGAGCTACCTACATCTGCCCAGATCCACAGTGACCTCCCAGAGAAAATGGTAAGGCTTTCAAATGGCAAAAAAAGAAGGAAGAAAAAATAAAAATAGAAAAGCTGGATTTAATTAGAGTAAAAACTGGCATAATGAACTTCTTTAAATAGACTGAGGCAATTAAGAAGGAATCAGTCAGGCTGGATGAAGTTGAGTCCACAAGCAGTGGCTTCTAGAATGTGGAAGGCAGCAGTAAAATGGGTCGAGGCCTTTTTATTCCTGTTTAGTGTGGCAGGAAATGCTGCCTGGTTCCTTGGTCTCCATGGTCCCTGGGAAGCCCTCTTCGTGCCCCTAGCATCTGGCAGCTCCTTGCTGTAGGTGTCCAGCTCAGTTCTGCCTTCTCAGGTTGCTCAGCCAGGTATCTTAAAGCGGTGTGAAGATCTCCTGTGTTAAAGGCGTTAGCTAGGATGAGTAGTGGTTGTATTCTTCCTTAAAAATTTGTCACGCTTGGGACCTGGGGACCTCGTCTGGGGACTGGCAAGTGTCTTGTGTCCTGGTTCTTATCTCGTGCTGGAGAGTTGTGTGGAGAGTAATTTAATGAAGTTCAGAAAGGGCAAGTGTAGGGGTCCTGCACCTGGGAAGGAATAACCCTCTGCACCAGTAAGGTGGGGGATTGACCTGCTGGAAAGCAGCTCTTTAGGGAAGGACCTGGGAGTGCTGTTCACCACGAGCCAGCAGTGTGGCCTTGGGATGCATGAAGAGGAGTGTGGCCAGCTGGTCGAGGGAGGTTCTCCTCCCACTCTACTTTGCCGTAGAGAGGCCACCTCTGGAGTATTGTGTCCAGTTCTGGGCTCCCCAGTTTGAGAG
>VZZY01015840.1:72884-111001 GCA_013400335.1 Eurystomus gularis
AGCTTGTGGAGTCTCCTTCTCTGGAGAGATTCCAAAGGTGCCTGGACACGATGCTGGGCCCCCTGCTCTGGGTGAGCTGCTGGAGCAGGGGCTTGGATGAGATGATCTCCAGAGGTCCCTTCCCACCCAACCATGCTGGGATTCTGTGCAGAGCTGTGACAGCCAGAGCAGTGCAGCCTGTACCATTGAGTCCTCTTCCATTTGCTCCAGTAACAACCCTCTTTGGCCCTTATTTCCATTTAGGCGGAAATAAAGAACAAGATAAATGTTTACCCTACACGTAGCTCAGGATTTAAGAGGTTCCCATCAGCGCAGTCAATACCTGGAATGTTCAAACTCGGCTTTCAAGGCTCTCCTCTATATTTAGAGCTGGAATTTGTGCTTAGCTCAATGCAAAGCCTCAACAAGCACAGCTCTGGCTTCTCACTGTGAATTTGTAAAACCAGCTCAGAACAAATGTTTTTTCTCTTCTCTTTGTGTGTGTCTAAGAGCTCCCTTCTCTGGTAGCTATGCGGCGTTGCAGCTGCTCTAGCTTTTGTAGCTCCTCCCTGCTCGGTTGCTAGTAAAACCATTTCTCATTTATTTGCAATGATTGAACGAGTTTGATACACGCTGTCAGGTCATGGGCATTGTTAGGAACCGCAGAATGAACGGATCTTGCTACAAGACCAACCGTGCTTCCATGTTTGCACGTAAATATTATGCCATATTCCTATTTTTTCTCCATGCTCTCATGCTGTTAATTGTAGTAATTAAAGGAATGAAGGGTCATGTCCTTGGTGTGCTGTGAACCAGCAGTGCTGGTTGATTTCTGTCCCCAAAACTCTTGGTTTAAGTTGTAAATTGTCTTTGAATGTCATCACAGAATTGTTTATGTTGGAAAAGACCTTTAAGATTGAGTCCAAGTGTTAAGCTGGCGCTGCCAGGGCACCACTAAACCATGTCCCTCAGCACCACATCTCCACGGCTTGGAAACCCTTCCAGGGCTCGGGACTCCACCACTGCCCTGGGCAGCCTGGGGAGGCCCTTTCCATGAAGAAATTCTTCCTCATCTCCAACCTAAACCTCCCAAGGCACAACTTGAGGCTGTTTCCTCTCTGGGAGAAGAGACCAACCCCACATGGCTCCAGACTCCTTTCAGGGAGTCAAGAGCCAGGTCTTCCCTGAGCCTCCTTTTCTCCAGACTGAACAACCACAGTTCCTGGCTCTTTGAACTCAACCCAAACATTTACTCAATGAACCAATTCTTTGCTCAAGCTTAAGTTCAGTGAAATGAATTGTAAAGGTGGTGATCATTTGGAATGGGGAGATGTTGACTGGAGCAGAGGACTAGGGTTTGAGTGTGAGTCGGCTCCGCGGTGACAGTTGCTGTTGGATGGTGATGGTTTGGGGGTGGGTGAATGTGTTCCGTTCCTGAGCACGAGGGAGTCTCCTCACTGTTGAAAGCAATTGTTGGCAACTGGCTCCTGCAAATGGGGGAAGAGGAAAGGGTGAAACCCTTTGGTTTAGTTTGTTTGGGGTGTTTTTGGTGGGTTTTTTGTTTTTGATGGTGGTGCAGGCGGGTGTGCGGCCTCGTATGTCTTTAGGGTCAACCCCATCACTTTCCTAGCACGGTTCAGTCTTGCACAAGGGCAACTTCTGCTCTTTTTAAAAGCACCATTTCTAGAAAGTATGTACTAGGACAAGTTGTCTGCATGTTGTGGTTGGCTCTTCTCTATGCCAAAGCTGCTTTCGTTGTTGCTTGGAGGCTATTTTATTTAGGGGGTGGGAGTAGAATGAGGGATGATGGAGATCATAGAATCACAGAATGGTTTGTGTGGGAAGGGACCTTGAAAGGTCATCTAGTGCAACCCCCCTGCACTGAGCAGGGACATCTGCAACTAGAGCAGGTTGCTCAGAGCCCCGGCCAACCTCACCTGCAATGGTGCCAGGGATGGGGCAGCGACCACCTCTCTGGGCAACCTGGGACAGGCTTTCACCATCCTCACCAACGTCAAAAATTTCCCTCTAAATCTCCCTCTTTTACTTTCAAACCATCACCCCTTCTCCTGTCACAACAGGTTCTACTAAGAAGTCTCTCCCCATCTTTCTGACAGGCCCCTTGAAGTCCTGCAAGGCCACCAGAAGGTCTCCCTGGAGCCTTCTCCAGGCTGACCAAGCCCATCTGTCTCAGCCTGGCTTCCCAGCAGAGGGCTTCCAGCCCTCCCATCATCTCCATGGCCTCCTGTGGCCCCGCTCCAGCAGGTCCATGTCTCTGCTGTGCTGAGGACTCCAGAGCTGCCCCAGCACTGCAGGGGGGTCTCCCAGAGCGCAGCAGAGGGGCAGGATCCCCTCCCTGCCCTGCTGCCCACGCTGCTGGGGATGCAGCCCAGGAGGACGTTGGCTGCTGGGCTGCAAGCGCATGGTGCTGGCCCAGCTCCAGCTTCTCACCCCCAACACTCCCAAGTCCTTCTCCGCAGCGCTGCTCTCAATGATGAGATGATATTACAGGAGAAAAGGAACTTTTTATGGTAGGTGATTGCATGGCAGAAGCAGTTGGGGGTTAACTACCTGTGTTTGCTCTCGTCTCGTGTTGAGGACCTCGCACAGCTCAGACGTGCTCAGCTGATGGACGCAGCAGCTTGTGCTGCTCCAACATCACACTCCAATTTGTTGTGCTCAATGCTGGCTCGCTTTCTTGTCTTGCTTTGGGGACTGGAATAACTGAAAGCTGAACAGCTGTGTTCCTGAGGTGAGTCAGAGGAGGGCTGACCTGGTTCATGGTCTGAAGTTTTTGGTGGCTTACTGTGGTGAAGGTAAAGCTTCCTTGGCTTTGTGGTGCCCTGGGCAAAGGCCCGGTGGCTGAAGCGCGGTGGATTTCTGGTGTGGCTACAGCTTGTTGTGTGGCCATAGGCATTCCAATGAGTTCTTCTGTGCCTGTGTTTGCCAGGGTGTGAAATACAGGATGCTTCCCCTCAACGGGAAACTGGGACAGACTGGTGTCCATAAGGTGTTGTGGTAGCTTCTGACAGGAGATGGTGTTTGAGATGGTGCTTTAAGGGTGTGCGGTTGGTTTAAGGTCTTGTTTTAATATATACACAACTCAAGAAGTATTCTGCTGATCCCAAAATGCCTTGCGATATCCTTGGTAACGTTGTTCTCCCAGGAACGCTATGGAACACACGCTTCCGCACACCTTTACCAGCAGGAACCACCGCTTCCAGGTTGCCATCCTCATCTCCAGCACAGCGAGGTCTTGTGAAACCATGACCTGAGCTTATTCAACCAGGA
Organism: Eurystomus gularis; assembly: GCA_013400335.1. Taxonomy (NCBI): domain Eukaryota; kingdom Metazoa; phylum Chordata; class Aves; order Coraciiformes; family Coraciidae; genus Eurystomus; species Eurystomus gularis. Next base: position 76,155 of record VZZY01015840.1, read on the forward strand.
GGCTTTTGGTAGCTCTGTTCTTCAGGCTTCGGTTGTCTGAGCAAGCTTTCTTCTTGTCGATGCTGCGTCTGGCTTCAGCTCTTACGAAACCCACCACAGTCGGAGTCTGGATCGTGCGTCAGCGTGAAATACTTGGCTCCGGCCTCTCTGCGTGACAAGTTCAACTCGAGGCCTTCCAGATCATGAAGCTGGCCTTGCTTTAGCTGCCTTCACGCTGCAAAGCCCGTTCTGTGATGTTTGACAGTTGCTGGGCTCTGAGGGAAGCGAGGCCACAACGCAGTTCAGTCATCACAACACAGGGTGGCGGTACCACTATAAGGTCTGGTGGCCCAAAGGCTGGGATCACATCGGTGTTTAGTCGCTGTCTGTTTGGTGGCTCTGATTGACCTTACTTTGTGTGTGTTTGCTTCTTCCAAACTCCCATCCTTTGTGCTTCGTAAGCCACAACCTACTGAGCTGGCATTTGTGGAAGAGCTGGTGAGACAGGTTGAACAGTAGCAGTCATCCCACGGGCTAAGGAGCCCCCAGAATTTCTGGTAATGGTTAAATCGCCCCCATACGTGGCATGTGTGACTTCACCTTCTCAGTCTTTTAAACCCTGTTTTTAATCTTCCTCTTGATTTGAATCTGTGTTCTACATCTTTTTTCTTCTGGCTGAACAGGTTGCCCAGAGAGGTGGTGGCTGCCCCATCCCTGGCACCACTGCAGGTGAGGTTGGCCGGGGCTCTGAGCAACCTGCTCTAGTTGCAGATGTCCCTGCTCCCTGCAGGGGAGTTGGACTAGATGACCCTGAAAGGTCCTTCCCCAACCCAAACCATGCCATGATTCTGAAAATGTTGGCTTGGTGAGGACTTTAGCTGACTAGGCATTGGTCCCAGGACCAACCTTATTTCCCAGATTTCCCTGAGTATCCCACTCTCCCTCTGGTTTTCCCACTGTTTCGAGTTTGTCTCTGCCTCAGAGCTCTGTGACTCCTAAAACACGTTGCCCTAAAGCCCTTTTAGGGATCACACAAGTTCAGGAGCAGAACATTTCTTGGTGTCTCCTCTTAGTGGTCTGTATTTCCCTGGAACTGGGAAGAGCTTTTGGGCACCTCTGGGCACTCCTTGTTGTTTGCTCAGCTTTGGTAAGGTCAGTTTTGGTGTTGGCAGAGGTATCTTCCTTCCACTTCTCGGCCTGATGTGTTAAGCACTTGCCAGCACATCTTGCCTGGGATTTGCTTTCTTTGTGCTGGTTTTTTGATAAATAGTAGCCTGAAAGAGATCTTAGAGCATGCTCCTGCCTTCTGCTTCACCCCTTCCTACGCTGCTGATCCTCCAGCCTTTTTGGAAGTGTCCTCTCTAGCTTGGATGGCACTTGACTCGCCAGTCTCCTTGGGACTAAGCAGTCTCCTCCACTGTAGAAACATCCCATATCCTACAGCTCCCTCCTGAAGGAAAGCAGAGCAGAAGAGCAGCTCTTCCAGGCTCAGAGGACTGGCCTGGCTTGACCTGAGTCTCTTCCAGCCCTTGATCAGTCTGTGAGCAGACAAGGAGGAGGAGCTGGAGAAGCACCTGCACTCAGGCAAGGTTGAGTCTCGTTGTGAAAGGCAAGCCAGCCCCTGAAAATCAACACTGCAAAAGAATTGCCAACAAAACCACTTCCCACTGCTTTTTTTTTTTGTCAGCTCATGGTGGTCACTTGAAGCAATCCTTGTGGAAGCCTGGGTGTAGGGTAGGTGGAAAGCCGGGGTAGCTGGACCTCCCTCTTTAAAGCTGGCTTGCAAATCAACAGGAGGTCTCGTTCCAAGAAAAAACCACCTTATAGGATGGTGTTTGTGCAGCAGTTAGGAAGCTGGGGGTTTTATTTTTATTTTTTTCTGTTCTTTAACTGAATTATAACGTGCTTGTAGGCAAGTTACTTGTGTTTCTGTTACCCAGCTCTGTGTAGCTCTTCCTTGTGTTGGAACTGCAAAGCGTTTGCATAATCAAGGTCACATAAATGTTCAAAATACTGAAGGTGAAGACGTGATTTCAACCTTAAGCTTTCTGCTAATTAAACACTTATCAATGACATGATGGAAAATCACTTCCCAGTGTCCGGATGTCTTCTTATCTTTTCTTGTACTGATCTGCTGGAGCTGAGGCATGAGGAAGTGAAGTGTACGCCAGAGTAAGCAAAACCACATCTCATCATTCTTGTTGCTCTTCTTTCCAAGTGTTTAAAAGCTCCTTCCTCCCAGGCTGGGGGAGGGATGGGCTGCCTAGACCCAGGGAAGAAACCTGGAGTTCATCCCAAATGTGTGACAGGCTTTGTGGTCATCTCCCTTCCATCCCAGGAGGTGGGTCAAGAGGGGTGAGAGATGCCAGCACTGGTTCTGTTGCCATCCCATTACCCTCGCTTAGGTGGTGTCTCTGTTGAGGTCCTTGTTACAAGATGTGATAGTAGTGGAGATAACGTCCTTTAGCCTGTGGTCCCTAAGCTAAAACTGGTTGTGATGCCTCTGGGTTCCCCCTCTTAAGGGCACTTGGATTGACTGCCATAGATGTGGGAGTCTCATAGGTGTTGACATCCTGCAGCTTCCATGAAGGCGGGTGGCCTGGTAGAGCAGGAGAGACTGTAGATGAACAAAAAGATTAAATTTTTGTCTCATTTGACACTGGAGAATCCACATGGGCAGTATAAATGTCCCCTTCGTAGGGTGAGGTGGTTGATGCCTGTGACTTTGGAGGCGTTGAAATCCGTCAACCATGGGAGAGGAGCGTGTGAGGAACAAAACTTGGTTGGCTCAAGTGTGAGTGGAATTACTTGAGTTTTGCTTTAAGCAAAGATGAAACCCCTGAGTTCATCTGCTGAAGTCTTGGAACCTTCTGAAATTTGCTGTATTTAGGAAGAAGAGGAAGATGAGGCTTAGAAGCAGGACCTCACTGGGAGAGGTGCTACAGAGTGAAGGTGTCTTGGTGCTGCTGGATTCTGATAGTATCGTGTCCCTAGAAGATGATCAGCTAACAGTCTGAAAACTAGTTATTCTTGAATGGCAAAGTGGAGAAGAAGGTTTGACTTCTGGAAACAAACCCAGAAGCCAAGCAGATGATGTTCCTCAGTGTTCTCCTGCAGGTTGTAGGGTTGCTTTGAAGCGGCATTAGCAGGAGGTAACTGTACTCTGAAAAAAAGAGGAGTTACCTGAACATGGGACATGGTTCAGTGGTGACCTAGAAGTGCTAAGTTCATGGTTGGACTTGATGATCTTGAAGGTCTCTTCTGACCAGAACGATTCTGTGATTCTGTGAACTATTTAGTCACTTGTAACTTGGGGAGTTGCTGCCTGGGGAGTTTTCGTGGCATTTCTGGAATAAAGGCCACATTCAATTTGGTTCACCCTACTCTTCTTCTCTCCCCTGGGAATGGTCCTATCTAGACCTTTAGAGGTAGCTTCAAGTCACATTTAAAGTAATTTTTATTACTGTGATCAGCAGATCAAGGGAGGTGATTCTACCCCTCTACTCTGCTCTGATGAGACCCCACCTGGAGCACTGCATCCAGCTCTGGAGCCACCAACAAAAGAAGGACATGGACCTCTTGGAGTGAGTCTAGAGGACCCCTCTAGAGGATGTGACAAAAATGAACCAAGGGCTGGAAGCCCTCTGCTGTGAGGCCAGGCTGAGAGAGTTGGGGTTGATCAGCCTGGAGAAGAGAAGGCTCCAGAGAGACCTTCTGGTGGCCTTTCAGGACTTCAAGGGGACCTACAAGAAAGCTGGGAAGGGACTTTTTCCAAGGGCTTTTAGTGATAGGATGACGGGTGATGGGCTCAAACTGGAAGAGAGGACATTTAGATTGGATTTAAGGAAGAAGTTCTCCACTCTGAATGTGCCAGTGAGACACTGGCACAGCTTGCCCAGAGAAGTTGTAGATGCCCCATCCCTGGAGGTGTTCAAGGCCAGGTTAGACGGGGCTTGGAGCCACCTGGTCTAGTGGGAGGTGTCCCTGCCATGGCAGGGGGTTGGAACTAGATGATCTTTAAGTTCCTTTCCAACTCAAAGCATTCTGTGATTCTATGGTTTATAAAGCTGTTAAAATACCAGGCTGATTAGAAACACTTTTGGTAGAACTCAGAAGTTATGTTTTACTCTAACAGCTTTATTTCTCTTTGGCAATATTTCTGCTTGGGTAAGAACATTTAAAAGAATCTCTGTTAAATTGTGATGTTTCATCATCAGCTTAACAATTTGCCGGGCCTCTTTGCACACTGAAATATTTTTCCTTGAGCTTTTTTTGGAGGTGGAGAAGGAAAGAAAAACCTGGTGACTGATCTCGGTTGGGGAAAATATTCAGAGAATCACAGAATCCCTGAGGCTGAGTAGGACCTCTGGAGATCATCTAGTCCTGCCCCTCAAGTAGGATCATCTGCAGCAGGTTACTCAGGACTGTGTCTAGCCTGGTTTTGGGTATCTCCAGGGATGGAGACTCCACAGCCTCTCTGGCCAACTTATTCCAGGATTTAATCACCCTCACAGTAAAAAAACCTTTATTGTTGGGTTTTTTTTCCCCCTTTTTTATTTTTTCCTTACATTTAATGGAACTTTCTGTACGTTGCCTTTTCTGGCACTGGCCACCAGGAATAGTCTGGCTCTGTCTTCTTTACCCTCCCAACCCTTCTCTTACGCCTCCATTGAGAAAGACAATGTGGCTGTTGCACCAAGCAGTGGCCAGCTTGGAAGGTGTTAGATGGAGATGTTGACTCTACTTTTGGGTTCTACCACTGGTTCCAGAAACACGCAAATGAAAATATGCTGCCTCCTTTCTTCTTTGAATTTATCTGGCTTAAGATTGCAGAGATTTTATGCTATTAAGATTTTCTTTCCTGAATTAAATAACTCCTTGGGTCCTGTATTTTTTAAAAAAGGAATATACTCACACCTGGTAATTAAATTGTCTCTAAATAGACTATGTGAGGAGATCTTCCAGTGTCCTGACAGAGAGCAGGTGACTTTAATGGTTGGACTTTATGATCTTAAAGGTCTCTTCCAACCAAAAAGGATTCTCTGACTCCACTGAGCTCTCAGTATCTCGTTACAAATACCACATCTGATGTACAACTACTCCATTACTCCACGTGTACCATCTCCCCCCAGCCTCTGACTGTTGTAGAGGATTAGCCGTGCTGGAACTCCATCACAGGCACAGCAGAAGGGAGATTAGAACATTTGTGGTGGCTTTACAGCCACATCCCCTGATTGTTGTGGCTTTCTGCCTGCCCCCTTATTTTGACACTTTTCCCAACGATAGTACAGAATCACAGAATTGTTATGGTTGGAAAGGACCTCCAGGGTCATCAACTCCAACCTTCTCCTAGCATCACTCTAACCACTACAATACACGTGGTATGAACGTTCAGAAGCTTCCTGCACAGTGGGTGTGACCAGGGTGTATCGTTGTGCTGCGCTGGGTAAAGAACTGGCTGGACGGCTGGGCCCAGAGAGTGGTGGGGAATGGAGTTAGATCCAGTTGGTGGCTGGTCACAAGGTGTGTCCTCAGGGGCCACTTCTGTTCAATGTCTTTATCAAAGATCTAGATGAGGGGATTGAGGCACCCTCAGTAAGTTTGCAGATGACGCCAAGTTGGGCGGGAGTGTTGATCTGCTGGACGGTTAGGAGGCTCTACAGAGGTCAGGCTGGATTGATGAGCCAAGGCCAATGGGATCAGCTTGAACAAGGTCAAGTGCTGGGTCCTGCCCTTGGGTCACAACAACCCCCTGCAATGCTCCAGGCTGGGGAAAGAGCAGCTGGAAAGTTCTGGGTGCAAAAGGACCTGGGGTGTTGGTCGACAGGCCGCTGAAGATGAGCCAGTGTGTGCCCAGGTGGCCAAGAAGGCCACCAGCATCCTGGCTTGTGTCAGCACTAGTGTGGTCAGCAGGACTAGGGCAGGGATCATCCCCCTGGACTTGGCACTTGGGAGGCCGACCCTCAAATCCTGGGGCCGGTTTTGGGCCCCTGACTCCCAGAAGGACCTTGAGGGGCTGGAGTGTGTCCAGAGAAGGGCAATGAGGCTGGTGAAGGGTCTAGAGCACAAGTATTGTGAGAAGCGTCTGAGGGACCTGGGGTGTTGAGGCTGGAGAAAAGAAGGCTCAAGGGACATCTTCTGGCTCTTGGCAACTCCCTGAGAGGAGATTGGAGCCAGGTGGGTTTGTTCTCTTCTCCCAGACAACAAGTGACAGGACAAGAAGAAATGGCCTCAGATTGTGCCAGGAGAGGTTGAGGTTGGAGATGAGGAACAATTTCTTTGTGTCAGGGGCTGTGAAGGGCTGTCCCAGGCTGGGCAGGGCAGTGGTGGAGTCCCCATGGCTGGAGGGGTTTCCAAGCCGTGGAGATGTGGTGCTGAGGGCCAGGGGTTAGTGGTGCCCTGGTAGTGCTGGGTTAACAGTTGGACTCAATGATCTTAAAGGTCTCTTCCAACCCAAACGATTCTATGATTACATTTCTTCTTTTTTTAAGCAGTGTTGTTTACAGGCATTGTAAAGATGATTCATCTCCGCCTTAATATTTACCAGCTTGGATGGGATGAAATTTATCTCACTTGGTTCTAGCGAGCGTTCCTATCCTACACATGGTGCAAATCAACTGTCCTTCCAACTTGAAAGAGCTTGAGAGAGTCGGGCCTGCTGACGCATCGCTTTTGTTCTTGGGGGAATTGTTTCCATTGTGCTCACAAGAAGAGGAGGGAAGTTGAAAGCTCTGCTCGTGGCCAGTTCTCCCCATACTTGCCTCGGCTGGGGGCATTCGTGTTTGCTGGAGCTCTTCTGGCTCGCCTGGCTTTGGGTTGCTCCTTAAGTTTCCTGGCTCTTCTGGAGGCTGAACGTTAATTTGTTCAAGCTCTCCCTCTTTAAATGTCTTTTATTGTCTGAAGTTCATTCTTTAATGGGGACATTATAGCCGAGTCGTTCCGTTATATTTTTAATTAGGGTAATTACTCTTTGTTTCCTTCAGCATCTTGGCTGGCACAGAATGGCTATATTCCACCCTGGAGATGGTTGTGGCTTTATGGTGGCTCTGTTTTTCCAGTAATGTATAGTCTAAGAGTGTTGTGTTGTCCTAAGTGCCACTTAAGAAGGCTTCAGGGTGTTTCGTAGCTCAAGGCCTGACCTTGTACAAATGAAGGAAATGGGAATTTGTTGCTGTCAGTGAAAGTTGAGTTGAGTTCTTCGAAATTCTTGTAAAACCCTGGAAGGGTTTAGTACCCGACACCAAAGACACCATACTTTGCAGCTTCAGAGCTTAGTCCAGCATTGGTTAAGATTGGGTGGCTTCCAAAGAGCTTCAGCTAATCTATAGGTTGGACCTGTAGAAAACAGGGCTTCAGGGGATCTCAAGAACCCACCTACTTGGTCCTCTCCCTTCCTGAGGAGGTATTTTGTCTCTCTCAACAGCAAAAGCATCTGAGCTGCTCCTGCTTGATGTTTTTCTAACTTAATCGTTGAAATGATTAATTTAACGAGATTCTGTAACATGTCATGATGCTCCCTTTTGGTTTTCTGCCGTTCCTACAATTAGAAGTCTTTGCCTGATGTTCAGCCCAATTCTCCTGGGCAATTTAAGCCCGTTACTATTTTTCCTCTCTTCAACAGACACAAGTATTTGCATTGGAATGTGGGTCTGGGCCTCCTCTGGTAGTCATCCATCCCAAACGCTGTTGCCTGTTAATCCAGCTTTCCTTCCTGAGGATGTTGCTGTTCCTATGTCTCATGTCCTCCAGTTGGGTTTGCCAGAGAAGGCGTCTGTAGTTTGAAAGAGGTTGGGCTTCTGCTGCTCAGAAGTGAGCAACGGTTTGGGGATGAGCTTGAGATTTGTGGGCAAGGAGGGGTTTACTCATCCGAAACTCAGTGTCTGAGTCCCAAACCTCAACCCTGGATCAGCTGGGACAACAGAGGCTTTAAGGCAGGGTTAGTGACTCTCTTTTACAGAGGTCTGTTGGTGTCTTTTGTTGGAGTCCAACACGCTGTTGAGTGGCTCCAGCTCAGCAGGGCTAGCTCAGCTAGTTCTCTTTTTTATGGGATCATTAAGGTTGGAAAAGACCTGTAAGATCATCAAGTCTAACCATCAACCCAACACTACCATGACCACCAGACCATGTCCTGAAGTGCCACGTCTGGTTTATAATAAATACATGTAATAAATTGAGCTCCCAAACCCCAGCACATGCTCTGAGCTTCTATGTCCAGATTCTTAGACCTGGTCCTGACCTGTTGTTTGGCCTTAAGGTCACTTCACTTCCCTCTTTGGCTGAAACGGAGTCTGTAAAACACCTTTCTGATGAAGCTTTTGTGAAGCTTAATTGAGGGAAGAGGAGTGGAGAGGTTTAGTTTGGACCTGGGGAAAAATGTTTTCATGGAAAGGGTTGTGAAGGCCTGGCCCAGGCTGGCCAGGGCAGTGGTGGAGTCCCCATCCCTGTGATGGATTGAAAAGCTGTAGAGATGTAGTGCTGAGGGCCATGGGTTAGTGGTGCCCTGGCAGTGCTGGGTTGACGGTTGCACTCAGTGAGCTGAAAGGTCTCTTCCAACCAATACGATTCTATGATTCCATGAAAATTCATCATCACTTTGAGGCTCCTGTGCATCATCACTTATATGTCCTACTTCGACTGTGTGACTCCTGGGGATGTGGTGAAGTATCTACCTGGGGAAATGAAATAATGGAGAACTTCAAGAGCAGAGTATAATGCAGTAGATGTCTTCTTCCATTCCCAGTTTTATCTTTTGGGGAAGGCCTTTCATGGACATTCATGAAATCAAGCTGATTTCTGAGCGTGTCTACTACAGACCATCGCTGCTTTTTGGCACATGTAACTGTGGGTTTGTGACCTGGACCTTCTCAAACTGAACAAAAGGGCTTCTTATCTTTAAACTGAGCTAACCCATGCAGGGAGGGACCAGCGACAGAAGCAGAGGTACCTTGTGCCACTTGCAGTGCTGGGATGCATCTGGTCTGGCCTCCAGCTGCCTCTACAAAACCACTGGTCCTTTGTAGGTCCTACACCAAGTTGACATGCACTAGGCAGATCATAGAATCATAGAATGGTTTGAGTTGGGAGGGACCTCAAAGATCATCCAGTTCCACCCCCCCTGCCATGGCAGGGACACCTCCCGCTAGACCAGGTTGCTCAAGGCCCCATCCAACCTGGTCTTGAACACCTCCAGGGATGGAGCATCCACAGCCTCCCTGGGCAACCTGTGCCAGTGTCTCACCACCTTCAGAGTGAAGAATTTCCTCCTGATTTCCAATCTAAATCTCCCCTCTTCCAGTTTAAAGCCATTACCCCACGTCCTATCACTACAGGCTTTTGTGAAAAGTCCCTCCCCAGCTTTCTTGTAGGCCCCCTTCAGATACTGGAAGGCCCCAAGAAGGTCTCCCTGGAGCCTTCTCTTCTCCAGGCTGAACAAGCCCAACTCTCTCAGCCTGTCTTTGTAGGAGAGGTGTGCCAGCCTTCTAATCATCCTTGTAGCTCTCCTCTGGACATGCTCCAACAGGTCAATGTCCTTCTTCTGGTGGGGGCTCCAGAGCTGGACACAGTACAGCAGGTGGGGTCTCACAAGAGCTGAGCAGAGAGGCACAATCACCTCCCTTGACCTACCAGCCACACTTCTTTTGATGCAGCCCAGGACACAGTTGGGGCTTTCCGGGCTGCACTGACACATCGCTGGCTCGTGTTGAGCTCTTCATCAGCCAGGTCTTTCAAAGGGTTCTGGGCATCTACATTTGGGCGACCGAAGCCTACATGCTTTCTAATCTGAGACTTGCACGTGAGTTTTTAGAAAGCAATTATCAGGCTGTAAATGAGGACGAGCCTCCTCGAGCTGGGACTGTGCTGGTGGGAGGAACTGGGTCAGCAAGAAGCTTGTCTGTGCCAGAAGTCCCTGTTGCATCAAGGTTCCTTCTGGAGTCACTGGTGTGATTAATCTGGCTTGATTAAGTCAAGGTTACAAAGACATTTAAAAGTAGGTTCACTCTTTTTGGGGTGCTGGTGGTGCCAGAGAAGGGCTGAGTCAGGGAGGCTGAAGCTGAGAGTGGGACTGGAGCAGGAGCTTGCAGAAAGCTTGGCAAAGCTGTGTGGAGCACAAATCTGGCTGCTGCCGAAAGTCAGGAACTTCTCGACACAATGACTTGGCAGCCAAGAGCTGAATTGTGCCATCTCATTCAACTTTTGCCTGTGAGTGAGAACTTGAGTTGACCTTGATAATGAGCCCTGCTCTTCTACAAGAGGAAGTTGGAGCTGCTGAGCGCCCTGCAGTGCCAGGCAGGGACATCTGTGCCAAGGGCTGCTTTGTTGGGCGTCGTTGGAGGTGGTGGAGCTGCTGCTTTGGTCTGAATGACCACATGTGAGCAACGTGTCAGACTGCGTGTCGTGCTGGTTGGTGAGGCTGCCCTGGTCCTCTTGGAAAGGCGTTGGTATGTGCAACACTCCAGGCTTGGGGAAGAGTGGGTGGAAAGTGCCTGGTGGAAAGGAACCTTAGGATGTTGGTCGACGGGCAGTTGAAGATGAGCCAGCATGTGCCCAGGTGGCTGAGAAGGCCACCAACATCCTGGCTTGGATCAGCATTAGTGTGGGTAGCAGGACTTGGGCAGGGATCATCCCCCTAGACTTGGTGCTGGTGAGGCTGCATCTCAAATCCTGGGGCCGGTTTTGGGCCCCTCACTCCTAGAAGGACCTTGAGGGGCTGGAGCGTGTCCAGAGAAGGACAGTGAAGCTGGGGAAGGGTCTAGAGCAGGAGTGTGGTGAGGAGCAGCTGAGGGACCTGGGGGTGTTGAGCCTGGAGCAAAGGAGGCTCAGGGGAGACCTTCTGGCTCTCAACAACTTCCTGCAAGGAGGCTGAATTGAGGTGGAGGTCAATCTCTTCTCCCAAGGAACAAGTGACAGGACAAGAAGAAACGGCCGCAAGTTGCACCAGGGGAGGTTTAGGTTGGAGATGAGGAAGAATTTATTTGTGTTAGGGGCTGTGAAGAGCTGTCCCAGGCTGGGCAGGGCAGTGGTGGAGTCCCCATGGCTGGAGGGGTTTCCAAGCCGTGGAGATGTGGTGCTGAGGGCCATGGGTTAGTGGTGCCCTGGCAGTGCTGGGGGAACAGTTGGACTCAGTGATCTTTGAGGTCTTTTCCAACCAAACTGATTCAGTGAATCTCTGACCCTCTGGTACGCAGCCGTCAAGCGGGGAAGTTCTCAATCGTGCCGCTGTCAATTCTAACGCGCTTTGTGTGGTTTTATAACGCAGCACTTTTAATATCAGTCATGTCTTGAGGATTTGTTGTGCCGCAGTTGGATGTTATGACAACATTGCTGCACAGCAGAAAGGAAGGGCCAAGACTTAAAGCCAAGAATGCACCAGAAGAAAAAAACAAGTTGTCTAAACAAGGCATAAGAAAAGGAAATGAACTTTGTTAGCAGGAAAAGAACTTTTATTGGACAATAACACAGCGAGTAGAGACACTGAAATTTTTCTGTGGTCATCTAATCTGCTTTTGTAGATGCAATGGCTAAAATATTAGTTCCATAAAGTTTATAAAAATGATGGTTTGTTATCAGTAATCTGACGTGCGGATGCTCTGGGAGGACGCCTGCCTTCTTCATTGTCAAGTGTTCTCCTCTTTCTTGTGCTGCTGGTAGGGGAAGTAGCACAGCAGGAGAAGAATGGTGCTGAGGGCCATGGTTTAGTGGTGCCCTGGCAGTGCTGGGGTCATGATTGGAGTCAATGATCTCAAAGGTCTCTTCCAACCAAAGCGATTCTGTGACTCTAAAAGTGTTGGCGCCTCGTGTCTGGTTTTGGAGCCACTTCTTCCTCTGTCTTCTCTGTCCTGCAGTCTGTAGCCCAGCAGTTGACCCTCTCTGGAATTTGGTGGCTCGGGTAGAGTTTTCATAGAATCATTTAGGTTGGAAAACACCTCTAGAATCATCAGGTCCAGCCTTTATCCCACCATCTCCCTGACCCCTAGACCATGTCCCAAAGTGCTGCATCTACTCATTTTTTGAACACTTGATCCTGGCAGTGGCTTTGTGGGGTGGTTTATGCCTCTTGCCTTGTCCTGATATTCCTGTCTTTGAAGTTTCTCATCACTACGCTGATGTTGGGGCTGGTGGAGTCTTTTGTTCTGCCAACGGCACATCTGGGCTCAGGTGTGGCCAGAGCTCATGTACCATGTGATGCTGAACGCTGTAATACATGAAATACTTTCCAAAAGACAAGGATTTTACATATTAGTAACATCCCTCTCTGATTTCACACAACACTTTTTCTTCTGTTTTCATGATACTCTACCTACATACCACCTTGTTGCGTGCAGAGGTGGCTTCCAGGGTGCTGCTGGGGCAGGTGTCTCTGTGTGAGAAGTCATGTTTTAGTTGGGCTTTTCCTCAGTCGGCTTGACTGTGTTCTGGTCACAGTCTGGAGTTTAAAGTGGGTTTCTCTGATGAGGCTCAAAGGGATCTCTTGTGTTGGGTATGGAAGGTGTGAGGTTGGACTGATGCTCCTGTCCATGCTCTGCTCTAAGTTTCTAACCTTTCAGTTCTGCTTTAAAAAGCAAGAAATAATACAAAAAATAATGCAGAAGGCTATTTTAGCTCTTGCTGAACTGCTCTACCACCCCAGGTCAGTGGTACTGCCCAGCAGCCTGATGTCACTCACCTCGTTCCCCACCCAATGCAGCATCAAATCCTCTCTCCATCCCTGAACAAACATCTGTTCAACTTATTCTTAAACTCTGAAGGGGGTTTCTGGTGTCCCAGCGTGCTGTCTTCCAGGGCTTTGACCATCTTCAGTTGCATTTCATCACAAAATCTACCCTAGTTCCACCTTTGCTCAGGCTGCCCAGAGAGGTGGTGGCTGCCCCATCCCTGGCACCATTGCAGGTGAGGTTGGCCGGGGCTCTGAGCAACCTGCTCTGGTTGCAGATGTCCCTGCTCAGTGCAGGGGGGTTGGATGAGATGACCTTGAAATGTCACTTCCAACCCAAACCTTTTGGTGATTCTTTGCAAATCAGTCTGCTCTTGTCCTTCCAGTGACAACTTTGCAGAACTCCTCACCTTCCTCCCTCTTTGACGTAGCAGAGAATTCCTCCATGGTTCTGAGGTCCCTGTGTCCTCACCAGCATTTTTCTCTTCGTATATGGAACCCAATCCCTTTGGCTCTTCATAGACCTATAAATCAGGTGCCACCATGGCAGGTGGCTGGTGGGGAGTTTGTGGTGTCTCCCATTGGGCTTGTGCTGCAGATTTTGACTTTTCCTTGGACCACTACCACACACTTTCCTTGATCTTCATCTTTATTGACATCTGGAAACAATTCCAGTTTCTTGACGTCTTTGGCTGCTGCTTTCCAGAAGGCCTGCGACTACCTTCACTTTGGTGTTACCAACATCTTTTGAAAGTGCGGCCTGCATCATGTTTTCCAATTTGCTAATAAAACCACTGAGGAAAACCAGGCCCAGAACAAATGCGTGTAGAAGCCCTGTTGAAAAGCTCCGTTGGTTGAGACCAGTTATTGTCAAGTAACATCGTTTATAGGATGGGTTTTGGGTAGTGTATGCATGTGGTTTATGGTAATTTATGGACGAAAAACTGCACACAGGCTGGCAACGTGCGCTCACAGCCCAGAGCCAAGGTCCTCCTGGGCTGCATCCCCAGCAGCGTGGGCAGCAGGGCAGGGAGGGGATCCTGCCCCTCTGCTGCGCTCTGGGAGACCCCCCTGCAGTGCTGGGGCAGCTCTGGAGTCCTCAGCACAGCAGAGCCATGGACCTGGTGGAGTGGGGCCACAGGAGGCCATGGAGATGATGGGAGGGCTGGAAGGCCTCTGCTGGGAGAGTTGGGCATGTTCAGCCTGGAGAAGGCTCCAGTGAGACCTTCTTGTGGCCTTTCAGGACTTCAAGGGGACCTACAAGAAAGCTGGGGAGGGACATTTTACAAGGGCTTGTAGTGATAGGACAAGGGGTGATGGCTTCAAACGGGAAGAGGGAAGATGTAAATTAGATGTTAGGAAGAAGCTTTTCACTCTGAGGGTGGTGAGACCCTGGCACAGGTTGCCCAGGGAGGCTGTGGATGCTCCATCCCTGGAGGTGTTCAAGGCCAGGTTGGACGGGGCTTTGAGCAACCTGGTCTAGCGCGAGGTGTCCCTGCTCAGTGCAGGGGGGTTGGAACTAGATGATCTTTGAGGTCCCTTCCAACCCAACCCATCCTGTGATTCTATGAATTTTCCTTGCAGCATTTCTCCTGCAGTGAGGATAGCCACTATGGCCGTGCAAGGACCGTACAGTCATAGAATCGTTACGGTTGGAAAAGACCTGTGAGATCATCAAGTCCTGCATCCATGACCACTCTGAAATCATGGTACTCCCAGCAATGAAACCAGGCTTATCCTGCCAAATAACACAGTGGTGCTCTTCAGAAACTGCTTTGTTTTCTACTCCAGGACCTGGTGGTAGCGGGATGTTGGTGATATTTCGCCGAATTTTACAGTGGTTGGAACGATTTCTGTTGTAAACAGAAAATACGGTGGTGGTGTGTGCAAGATACATGGGTCTGAGTAGGAAAAGTCCACAGAAATAGTTCCTAAACTGTAGGAATGAAAAAGATATGTGATGAAACATTGTATTTGATTGAACATTTTATACTTCTCCAGAAAGGCAAAAAAATTGGCTTTTTTTTTCCTCTCTGTATTCGGGATGTAAATACAAACCTCCGAGGGTGATTTGGCAAAACAGAGCGGCCTTAAATTCCATTTAATTAGCAGAATGAAAGCACGGTGGCAAATCCCCCGCTTGCTCTTCCACTGGGATAATTTCGGGTGTCAGACACCAAGTGCGTGGGGTGTTTTTGGAGAACAATCGTGTCAGCACGAGGCTTGAAGCCGGGAACTCCGACAGCTGGGTATTAAACAGGTATTATTCGCCTTGCAAACTTTCATTGACCCTTTTTCTGCGGAGCTGTTGCGCCACTCTTTAATTTTTCTGTATTTTAATTTTTTATTTTTTGCATTGCTCAGTAGTTAATTTGTTTATTACAAAAGTCAGAATAAGATTAAACAAGCTGCTAATGCTTTTATGTAGCTTAATGAGAAGAAAATGTTTCTGGGGGAATAAAACCACTACAGAAGTTGAAAGGGGGGGGGGGGGGGGAATAAAATGAAATAAAATTGAAATCCACCACAGACTCAGGAATTTGTTCCACTTAATAATTGAAAACAAAAGCAAGTCACTTCTGTTCCACTGTCCCCAGAAGGTCCTCCTTGCATTGTTCCAGATCTCTTTCATTTTGCCCCCAGAGATTTCCCTCCTCTGGATTTTCAGCTGAATTGATTTAGGTTCCTTCTGAGTCCCCGTCCTGCAGGCAGCTCTCGTTGGGAATAAAGTTGTGGGGTCAACCTCATGGCTTGGCCTTCTCCAAAGCTGCCTGAAGCCCTCTTGTTATACTTGAGCACAAGATGGAGGAAGGACCTGCAGAGCTAGCTCCTAAATGGTTTCTAGCTTTAATTTATACATGTGCAATAAGTTTAAGCTCCTTTGATATTTTTTCAGCGTATATATGGTGGCTGGTATAGGATCTGCTGGCCTGAGATCATGGTCTAAAGCATGGCTGGAGAGAATCATAGAATCATTAAGGTTGGTAAAGACCTCTAGGGTCATCTAGTCCAACTGTCAACCTGGTGGAGGTTGTGTTGACGTGTGGTAGCTTCACCCAAGACATCCTGCCTCTGGCTGTGTTTTAAGGATGTTTGTAGCTGAGCTTGTTGCCTCTCAGTCTTCTCTTGGGCTGTGTTCCCCAAAGCTCTGTTTTTTTCCCCAATTTTTGCTCTTTTAGCAAAGTGAGTATCCAGCGTGACGTGGGGGTTGAGTACAGGCGGAGTTGAGTGAGGCTCTGGGGTGCAGGAGGAGGATGGAGGTGTGCAAGGTTCACCACCAACACATCATGTAGACGTGGCACTTCGGGACATGGTCTAGTGGTTGTGGTACTATGGGGTTGACGGTTGGACTTGGTGATCTCAGAGGTCTTTTCCAACCTTAAAGATTCTATGATCGTGCTTCTGTGGGAGCTGCCGCT
The DNA here is from genome assembly GCA_013400335.1 of Eurystomus gularis. Taxonomy (NCBI): domain Eukaryota; kingdom Metazoa; phylum Chordata; class Aves; order Coraciiformes; family Coraciidae; genus Eurystomus; species Eurystomus gularis. The sequence continues at coordinate 92,205 of VZZY01015840.1, forward strand.
CAGGAAATGGAGAAGGCACCTGAGCATCCAGCTATTCCCCAGGTCCACGTCTGCGGCATCCCCGTTGTTAATGGTTTGGTTGCCCCTATTTTTGGGGATAAACTCTGCAATAACTCAAGGCTGCAGATGACAACTCCCGATGCATTTGTCTGTTACAGCTTTCCTGGAAAGATTTTTCCAGTTGACCTTTTGTAACAAAAAATGAAATGGTTTGTTTTTTTTTAATGAATGCAGAAATTGTGAAACTTCACAATACCATCCAAGAACTCTTAAAAGTCCTCTTAAATGGTTTTGTTTAGTGGAGTGTACTTTTAAAAATGTAAACCAGACAGACCTGTCACTGAGCATAGGCTTCAGCTGGAGAATCACAGCCTGCTCCAGAGTGAGAAGATAAGTAGGTGTGGGACTCTCTTGCTCAGGCTTTTTTAATCAGAAGACTTTTGGTAGGGGAGGTTTGTTACTGAAGCTATCTGACTAGCCATTTTTTATAGGAAAACAAGAAGAAAAAGCAGCCTCAAGGGTAGTTTTTCTATAGCATTGTCTCAATGCTTTGTTTTTTTTACAACCAAGGGAATGAGCAGCCCAAAGCGAATGTGATATTTTAGGTTTTTTTAGTGCTGGTGTAGTTACTAATGGCTATACGGGTAAGATTTATTTTTTCTCTTTCTGGAATTTTTTTGCGCATCACCTTCTAATGTCTTTGGGATTACTGGTCGCTTCAGGACAGTTCACTAGAGATCCAGGTCAGGCTGTAGTTAGTGTTTGAACTATGAGGTGTTACTAGAAGCAGAAGAAATGAGGTAGAGGTGGGCAGCTGAAGATCCCGAGCCAGGCAGTGGGTGTCTGAGGGCTTGGTAGGCAAGAAGTGGGAAGATAATGCCCGAGATGTGCTAATCCTGAAAAGGAAGGAGCACGTAATGAAGGCGCTCAGTTGAGAGGGTCAGGTGAGGACCAAAGTTGGTCTTGGGAAAGGTGGCAACTGCTGGGTAGATAAGATTGAACCCGTGTCACAGATATGGGATCACCGGGATGGTTTTCCAGGGGCAATGCTGCAGCTCGGGCAGTGGCAGAAACAGCTGAAGAAGTTGGACCTCTACCAGAGCCAGGGAACTGAAGATGATGATGATGATGTGTTTTGACATGATTGCAGGGGAGAGGTTTGTTCTTGTCTCAATCCAACTGAGTCCTTCTGTTCTTTATATTGAGCTAAGTCACTGCATAGTCACTGCAGTCCACACACGTGATCATGTCCAATACAGAGTAGGAACTTGATGTCCTGTAACTTTGAAGTTGACATCCCACAGCTCTGGAGTGTGTTGTGGTTTGGTCTGGGCCGGGCTTGGCTGGTGCCCATTTCCTTGTGTCTTAGGAGGAGGATGGAAGTGAAAGCTGCTGGTTCTGCTTTGGAGGGGGCGTTGTGGAAGAGTAGGAGAGCTCCAAAGGGACGATACAGGCTTTGTTAAAATACGAGCTTAGAGTTGACCCCTAAGATGGTGAGGTTTTGTTGCTGCCTGTCACCAACATTTGCTTTTTACGCTAGAGTTTGCCTAAAAAATAAAGAATCATAGAATGGGTTGGGCTGGGACAGACCTTAAAGGTCATCTAGTTACAACCCCCTGCCATGGCAGGGACACCTCCCACTAGAGCAGGTTGCTCAAGGCCCTATCCACCTGTTCTTGAACACCTCCAGGGATGGAGCATCCACAGCTTCCCTGGACAACCTGTGCCAGGCTCTCACCACCCTCACAGTGAAGAACTTCTTCCTAATTTCTAATCTAAATTTCCCCTCTTCCAGTTTGAAGCCATCACCACTCATCCAAATAATACAGTAAAAGGATTGTAGTCATCAGACCTTTGTCTTAGGTTAACCATCCCCAAAGGAAGCTTTACCTAGAATTTTTCAGTAATTTTAAGATTGATTTATTTATTTTTCCCATTGATAGACACCCCTGTGAATGCCAGCAGTGTTTTCCTTTGAATGCAAACGCTTTTATTTGACACCCATATTTAGTGTTTTATTTTTATTTTTAATTTATACTTGAATCCCAACCTAGCTTGTCTAGATTTATCAGAGAGGTGGTGGCTGCCCCATCCCTGGCACCATTGCAGGTGAGGTTGGCCGGGGCTCTGAGCAACCTGCTCTAGTTGCAGATGTCCCTGCTCCCTGCAGGGGGGTTGGAACTAGATGACCCTGAAAGGTCCCTTCCAACCCAAACCATTCCGTGATTCTATCATTTGCTTATTGTATGTGAGTTACCATTGAGTTAAGAGCTGGTTGTTGAGTTTCGTAAGACCCTGCAGAGAAGCTGGGCAGCACTAGATGGCACTCTGCCTCCAGATTTCGCCTTTCACCAGCAAAACTCTGCTGAACTCTCTGGAAGAACCACTCGCGTGGTGCTGGTGCTGGCATTCATTTGGTTTAAGGAAGTTCTGGCTCTCTAGCACCCACCAGCTTCTCCCTTGGAATAAAGGTGACAATACGGTCACCTTTTGAAGACCTCTACTCTTGGTGACGCTGAGTTTTAAATAGGCTTCTAAAGGTTTGGCAGTTTTGGTTGAGAATGATCTACGAAAGCTCTGCAATTAGAATTGCTGGGGCAGGTTGTAAAGAATGATAATCCAGTAGATTTCCTCCAGTTTTTAGTTCTGTGTTGGTATGTTTTTGTGTTACTTTGAGACCTTTGTGGATTGCAGAGGTAGGGTTCTCCAAAGTGATTTGTGAGCACAAACCATGCTGCAGGATCTCTCCTTGTTGGTCACGCTGCAGGATCTCTCCTTGTTGGTCACGCTGCAGGATCTCTCCTTGTTGGTCATGCTGCAGGATCTCTCCTTGTTGGTCACACTGCAGGATCTCTCCTCACTCAGTCGTGCTGGAAGATCTCTCCTCGCTCGGTCGCGCTGCAGGAGCTCTCCTTGTTGGTCACGCTGCAGGATCTCTCCTCGCTCGGTCACGCTGCAGGATCTCCTCACTCTCTACAGGCAGAAGGATTTAATGTGTCCCTCTGGATTCATATACTTCTGGTTCTTCCTGAAGTGTTGCTTGTCACGCTGCAATTAGTAATTTTTGGTTTTTAGTCTTACAGCTTATTACAGTTCTGTCATTCCTCATCTCTTCTATCTCTAATTACTGCATGGAGTCCAGGGCGTCATTAATTGACCCTTCCTTTCCAACGCGGTACAAGCTCAGAGTCCCTCAGTCGCTGCGTGTTTAATTTCTGGGGGATTGGGAGAGAGCTCAAGTTTAGGGGTTACTCTAAAACTTCTCAAAGACAAGTCTAAGGCTGGGATTTCCACATTCTGTAGAAAAATATCTATGTGGCCTACAAAAACCCCAAACAAACATCCCCCTGAAGATCCCGTACCATGTCAGGGTGGGACACAACCCCTCCGTTTTCTAGAAGAACATTTGCTTGTTCTACAGTCATGATCTGTTGCTCCCACATTCTGGCTCTTCCTGGGGATGAGAGTTGCCTTCTAGGTGGCTTCACAAGCTGGTTGGAAATAATCATCGTCACCGGACAGCGCGTGTTGGTAATGGGTGAACAAAGTGTTTGAACGTGGCAATTGAAGCTTCTCATCCTGGTTGGGTGGAATTTGAAACAACGTAGGATAGATTATTTGTTCTTAATTTCCACCCTTCAGTTCGACACCAGTGTTTTTCCTTGGTTGTACCAAGGATCACACGTTACCTGCAGTTTGCAAGGTGTCCTCTATATCTTGGGTTGAGGTGTCCTCCTCAGTTTGGGTAGTCTTTGGCCAAAGCTTTTCAGCAGTGGGGCTGACTGCTGGCAAAATTGGGGGTGCGAAGGGAAATGGATTTTGGCAGCTGCTGAGGTGATACTTTTCCATTGTAGCTTTTACCCTTGAAGCCCAAAGAATATTCAGAAAATTGTCCAAGAGGAGTGCTCCGTGTTACAGCATACAGTGGCAGGTCATAGAATCGTTTTGGTTGGAAGAGACCTTCAAGATCATCAAGTCCAACCATTAACCCAGCACTGCCAGGGCACCACTAACCCCTGGCCCTCAGCACCACATCTCCACGGCTTGGAAANCATCTCCAACCTCAAACTCCCCTGGCACAACTTGAAGCTGTCTCCTCTTGTCCTATTGCTTGTTCCTTGGGAGAAAAGCCCGACCCCACCTGGCTCCAACCTCCTTTCAGGGAGTTGTCAAGAGCCAGAAGGTCTCCCCTGAGCCTCCTTTGCTCCAGGCTCAACACCCCCAGCTCCCTCAGCTGCTCCTCACCAGCCTTGTGCTCTAGACCCTTCCCCAGCTTCGTTGCCTTTTGTTGCCTGATAGTGGTTGGAGATGGATGAGCTCAAAGACAGAGCACAAAGACTTTATTTCAGATCATTCAGCGCTGGATTGGCCACGTTGCTGTCTCTGAGGGAACATCTGTCTAGGGTTTGACAGGTGGAAAAATAAAAAAAGAGCTGGAATAGAAAGATTTTCAAACGTAGGTTTGATGCCTGGTGTATGCAAATAAAAAGTGGAACTATCCCTTTATCAGCGGAGTGTGGTTTTTGGTTTTTGTTTGGTTTTTTTTTTTTAAGTTCCTATTTTGGATATTTCTTGCAAGTAATGAGAATAATAGATATTGGAATCTTGACCAATGTTGGCATCTTCTTTTTAGGTCTGTCTATGATGGAGAAGAACATGGTCGTTTCATGGAGAAACTGGAAGCACGAATCAGAAACCACGATCGTGAGATTGAGAAAATGTGCAACTTCCATTACCAGGGCTTTGTGGACTCCATCACGGAGCTGCTGAAAGTTAGAGGAGAAGCTCAAAAACTGAAGGTAAGAGAAAAATGTCTAGTCATGGTCCTGGGCAACTTGCTCCAGGTGGCCTTACCTGAGTAGGGGCTTTGAACCAGATCACAGAATGGTTGAGGTTGGAAGGGACTTCTGGAGATCATCTCATCCAACCCCCTGCTCCAGCAGCTCACCCAGAGCAGGGGGCCCAGGATCGTGTCCAGGCACATTTGGAATGTCTCCAGAGAAGGAGACTCCACAACCTCTCTGGGCAGCCTGGGCCAGCCTCTGCCACCCTCACACCAAACAAGTTTCTCCTCCTGCTCCCATGGAACCTCCTGGGTTCCAGTTGGTGCCCGTTGCCCCTTGTCCTGTCACTGGGCACCACTGACAAGAGTCTGGCCCCATCCTCTTGCCTCTCCAGCCCTTAGCTCTTGATCAGCGTTGATCAGATCCCCTCTGAGGCTTCTCTTGTGCAGCTCAGCAGCCCCCGGGCTCTCAGCCTTTCCTGGGCACAGAGCTGCTCCAGGCCCTGAATCATCTTGGTAGCCTTTGCTGGACTCTCTCCAGTGGTTCCTTGTCTCTCTTGACCTGGGGAGCCCAGAACTGCACATTGGACTCTAGCTGTGGCCTCAGTGGGGCAGAGTAGAGGGGGAGGAGAACCTCCCTCAACCTGCTGGTGACACTCTTCTTCATGCTCCCCAGGACATCATTGCCCTTCTTGGCCATGAGGGCCCATTGCTGGCTCATGGACAAGTTGTGCATCAGGAGTCCCAGGTCCCTCTCTGTGGAGCTGCTTTCCAGCAGGTCAGCCTCTGAGCTGTACTGCTGCGGGGGGTTATTCCTCCCCACGTGCAGGGCTCTACACCTGCCCTTGCTGGGCAGAGAGGAACCTCATCAACTTCAACTCTCTACATGACCCAACCTCAACCACGCTGGGATTCAGTGAAACCGTGCGAACATCTCCTTTTCTTCTTGTCTAGAGCATCTCTTCTCTAGCTAAAGATAACATATAAGTTGTTTTCCTTGTAGCAATAGGCTCTATATTTGAAGTTTGTCGATTATTTGGGTAAACTGGAGCAGTGTGGTACATTGAAAGCAGAAAATAGCTGAAAATGTGCGTTTCCTGGGGTACCTTGTCGTGAGTTTTTTAAGCAAAAAATAAGCTCCACAATCAGAAATGCATCTGCTGTAGCAGCATCTCCTCCTGTGCCTCTGCTGACATTAAGGTCTCGTTACAGGTAACGTTGTCTGAGACAAAGCAGCAAAGACTTGACTGTGTGGTCACCGGGTGTCAGCCCAATGCTGGGAGAGAAATTGTAACGTTTAAAAGGAATGAAACATCAAAGCGTTGTGAGATGTTCAGGTGTAAGGAGGAACAGCAGGGAAAAAATCACTAAACTTACTGAATAGGAAAAGACACGGTAGAAAATCCCGGCTTCATAGAATCATAGAATGTTAGGGGTTGGAAGGGACCTCTGGAGATCATCAAGTCCAACCCCCTGCCAAGCAGGGCCAGAGAATCTAGGGCAGGTTACACAGGAACGCATCCAGATGGGTCTGGAAAGTCTCCAGAGAAGGAGACTCCACAACCTGTCTGGGGAGCCTGTTCCAGTGCTCTGGAACCCTTTTTCAGCAGCACCTCCAGGTTTGGTTGGCTGAACTAGGAAGCCAGCTGATGAGAGCTGGGAGTGGAGAAGGCGAAATGGTTACAGCTCGGAATGGGCTTTCCACGTGTTGAGCCTTTAAAGCTGTGCGGAAGGATGGGAGAATGCTGGAATTTACCTGTTTCTTGAAAAAACTGTTTAGTAATATGTGGAAAAAGATGTTTGTAGGATCAGGATGTGGATGAGTGGTGGGAAGGAAAGTAAGCAGGCTTCTGGAGAGGAGGACCTAAGGTTGGAGATGTTTCTATGTGTAGGGGCCAGGTGGGTTTGCAGTTCAAGCTTGGCTGTTGGGCCTTGAAATATGATTATTCCGCGATTTGGGGGATATAAAAAAATCACAGCACTGGCTTATTTGGTGTCAGAGGCCAGAAAACCTTCCTGATTTTCCTACCCACGTTAGAAGAGATGCAGGGGAGGCTGCGGTGCCATCCCTGGCTGCAGCGACAAGAATCACAGCATGGTTTGGGCTAGAACATCATCCAGTCCAACCCCCCTGCGCTGAGCAGGGACATCTGCAACTAGAGCAGGTTGCTCAGAGCCCCGGCCAACCTCACCTGCAATGGTGCCAGGGATGGGGCTTCAACCAAGGTTTGAAAACCAGAAGCAAAATCGTAGAGCCCTTAGTGAAAGGGGTTGAGTTGTACCACCCAAAAGGGCACAGATTGTCTCCAGAGACCAGCAGAGCAAGTCTTTCTGGTTGAGGGGGGTCTGACCTGTGAGAAGGACCTTCCTGGGAGTCTGGGAGAGACTGGTCTGGGAGACCTTTTAATGGGCATTAGAAAAGATGAAGTTATGAATCACGTGGGCAAAAAATATCTGCCAAAAGTAAGTTTTGATGGACATACCATGCAAGGAAATCTTGTTTTCTGAAAAAAAGGCAAGTTTTCTGGAAGAGGAGGAAGATCTCTGACTGCAGTGTGCTGACTACTGCTTTTCATACCTTTATTCATTCATTTAAAGCCACCTCCGGCACTTCCGAGCAGGCTTCTAGCACTGCACACTCAGGTCTCCATCCCACAGACGGCCGTGCGTTCAAAGGAACACTTTCATGGAGAGGTGTTGTGACGCCAGAAGAACATTTTCCACAGCCAGGATTCATCCAGCAGTTGATTGCAGGATGAGGCTGTTAGAAATACCATGAAAGAAGCCTTTTTTTTTTTTTTTTTCTTAGCTATTGTTTCTAGCCAAGAATTCCACATTGTTTTTGCAAGGGCTTGTTGCTGTTTCCCATTCTACCAGCAGCCACTTTGTTGGTGGTGCACTGTGAAGTCCATCTCTGTACCCTCAGGATCTCTCTTGATTTCCATGACTATGTGATCTATAAAACGGCACATGGGAAAAATACGCACGGAAGCTTTATTTGAGAAACGCTGAGCCCTCTTTGTGAGGGATTCCCGAGGGAATAATCCATGAGTCCAGTGGCCAGAGTGGGTTTGGTTCCAGCTATTCATTCTCTATTTGATCTTGGTCTTTTTCTCAATAGCGCTGGTCTTTCAACATACGTGCAGCCAGCAATAAAATAAATGTCCTCCCTGTGGCATCTCTGGTACGTATCTGCGCTGGCGTGCGTTGAGCTTTTGGGGTGTTTCGTGTAATGTCACGCTTGAAGAAATATCAGCGTTTGCTCTTTTGATAGCACACATGGAAAATGTGAGCCGGATGCTTTGGAGGCATTGTTTCCCCCCGTTTATATGGAATATCCCGTGATGCTGTATTTCTGGTGGCCCCAAGTGGATGTAGAGACCTCATAGAATTGTTTAGGTTGGAAAAGTTTAAGATCATTGAGTCCAACCATTAACCTAACACAAGGAAGTCCACTGCTAAACCGTGTCCCTCAGAACCACATCTACGTGTCTTCTAAACATGGTCAGGGATGGTAATTCAATCACTGCCCTGGGGAACCTGTTCCAGGGCTTGACAATTCTTTGGGGGAAGAAATTGTTCCTCAAGTCCAACCTAAACCTCCCCTGGCATAACTTGGGGCTGTTTCCTCCTGTCCTGTTGCTTGGAAAGAGTGGCTAAAAAGAATCGGGCGGAAAAGGACCTTTGGGTGCTCAACAGCCCGCATGTGCCCAGGTGGCCGTGGAAGTCAACGGCATCCTGGCTTGTCAGCACTGGTGTGGCCACCAGGACTAGGACGGGGATTGTCCCTCTGCACTGGGCACCGATGAGGCACCACCTTGAATCCTGGGTTCAGTTTTGGGCCTCTCACTCCCAGAAGGACCTTGAGGGGCTGGAGCGTGTCCAGAGAAGGGCAACAAAGCTGGAGAAGGGTCTAGAGCAGGAGTGTGGTGAGGAGCAGCTGAGGGAGCTGGGGGTGTTGAGCCTGGAGCAAAGGAGGCTCAGGGGAGACCTTCTGGTACTCAACAGCTCCCTGCCAGGAGGTTGGAGCCAGATGGGGCTGGGCTCTTCTCCCAAGGAACAAGCAATAGGACAAGAGGAAAAGGCCTCAAGTTGCACCAGGAGAGGTTTAGTTTGGAGCTGAGGAAGAATTTCTTGGTGGGAAGGGCTGTGAAGGGCTGTGCCAGGCTGGGCAGGGCAGTGGTGGAGTCCCCATGGCTGGAGGGGTTTCCAGGCCATGGAGATGTGGTGCTGAGGGCCATGGGTTAGTGGTGCCCTGGCAGTGCTGGGTTAACGGTTGGACTTGATGATCGTAAAGATCTCTTCCCACCTGAACGATTCCAGGATTCTAAGATTTATGGAGTTATGAGTGAGGGAGAGAAAATGAACGAGAAGCAATTTTTGTTGTTTATTGCCTTCAGACTGACAGATCTAATAAAACTGAGGCAACTGGCGCAGGGCGAATGGAAGTTCACCTTGTTCTGTGTGAAACAAAGTGGGGGATCTCACTTCCCCATGATGCAGTGGCCATTGAATGGATTCCCGTAGGGATGGAGGGAGAACATCTGCCAGAGGTGGGTGAGGAACCCAGGCTTTGCCTGCACCCTCCAGATTGGGAAGTCCGTGAGCTGCTGACTTGACGGATCGCTCCGCAGTCCCCCTGCCTTTCTTAGAGAGGGTGGAGATCAGCGGTAGGTGGGTGTTGGACAGTGGGATGGAGTCAACTCTGCCACGTGAGGTCACGGTGCTGCCCTTCCCAGCAGCATTCCCAGGATTCCTCTCCTGTGCCCTTTGCTCCTCGCTCTCATCACTCTGACACTCTCTAAACGATAGCAGAGTGATGTTCAACCCCCCCCAGCCCAAAGCCCTGCACCGTACCACATGTTCCCCATCGAGATGAATGAACTAACTCCTGGAGCATCCCGGAAGCCCCTCGTGTGATCCCATCGTCTCGTTCTTCCCATGTGCCCACCTGTTGTCTGGCCTCCCCCTCGCTGTCCGTCTGTCTTCCGTTAGAATATCTCCTCATCTGAAGAGCTTCAGTGTGTCTGCAGAGAGTCTATATAAATAATCATCTCTTTTTTTTTTCCCAATGTATGGATGTAGACCTTAAGAAGAAACCAAAACACCCCCCGCCCCCCGAGAGCTCGCGGAGAGCAAGGGCAGGATATATTCTTATTTTTTTGCTGTAGCTGGGATTGATGTGTAATTTTAATAGAAGACTAGTACAGCCTTGGCATTATTTTAGGAGCAGTTCTAAATTACCCTACACGGATTCCTTTTTCCTGGTGGGATTTTCAGGATATAAGCAAATAAAATAATCATTGGAAGAGATGCTGGGCTCCTGCTCGTAAAATCTCAATACATCATAAAGGAAATGAGCAGTTTTTGCGCAGGGCAAGGAGCCAGGAGAGCTGGAGCTACTGCAGGAGCAATGCGATGCAGATGCCATGGAGAAATTGTGCGCGGGGAGGTCGTGGGATCACTCTTCTTCTTGCATCATGGTGAGCTTCAAAACCAGCAGAGCTAGTGTTCGGACAAAAGGAAGCCTGTGGGGCTGGATGACTTTGCAACACCAGCTTCTGTGTTTGAGACCTCCTGTTGGAATTTGGGCCAGCGTGGGGAAATCGTTGTTGGCCGATGTCTTTCAGTAGTCAGCAGGAAACTAAGTGGATCCTGAATCAATTCTAATGATTCGTGTTGGAGCGTGTCCAGAGAAAGGCAACGAAGCTGGGGAAGGGTCTAGAGCAGGAGTGTGGTGAGGAGCAGTTGAGGGACCTGGGGGTGTTGAGCCTGGAGCAAAGGAGGCTCAGGGGAGACCTTCTGGCTCTCCACAACTCCTGGCAGTGACAGAACAAGAGGAAACGTCCTCAAGTTGTGGCAGGGGAGGNAGGTCTCTTCCAATCAAAACAATTCTTTGAGATCCTCTCCTATCTGAAGTGGTTGCCTCATGGTGCACTGGAAGGGAAGAGATGGCTGTTACCTTCTGAATCCATCTCGAAGCTTGTCCTGCTTTGCTCTGCTACTGCTGCTCCGTGCACCGTCCACGTTCTGCAGGATAATTAGAGAGCATCAAATGACATTCTTTTCCTGGTGATAAATTCGTTAAAAATTCAGCTTTTTTCTGCAATTGCTGAAAAGCATCAGGAAAAGTTCTTAAGTTGGTTTGTGTGATCTTATGCTTCTGAATATGATTTCAGGAATAAATGTTTGACGCTGAGGGTGGTGAGAGCCTGTCCCAGGTTGCCCAGAGAGGTGGTGGCTGCCCCATCCCTGGCACCATTGCAGGTGAGGTTGGCCGGGGCTCTGAGCAACCTGCTCTAGGTGCAGATGTCCCTGCTCAGTGCAGGGGAGTTGGACTAGATGACCTTGAAAGGTCTCTTCTCACCCAAACCATTCTATGTTTCTATGGTACCTGCAGAGCTCCTTGTAGCAGCTCACACTGTGCAGTAGAATGAACAGGACTCCTGGAAACACTCAAGAAGTAGTTCATAAGATGTTGGTGATGCCGGTTGAAAACCAGCAGCTTCCACCATACAGTGAGCCTGAGTAAAACTCAAAATGTCTGCAGTGTCTTACAGAGGTGAGCCTGGAAATGGGTGTTTTCAACTTTAGCAGCTGTGAAAAGAGTCTTCTGCAGAAAGAACAAGTAGTTTTATGGCATGTTAGTCTCAAGTTGATGCTTTATAGTTGGCTGGTTTTGCTAAAGTCCAGATTTCATAGAAACATAGAATGGTTTGGTTAGAAGGGACCTCCAAGATCATCCAGTTCCAACCCCCCTGCCATAGCAGGGACACCTCCCACTAGACCTGGTGGCACAAGGACCATCCAACCTGCAGTCCCAGCTTGTCTGTAGAAGATGGTCTCTCTATTGACAAACCTTCTCTCGGCTCAACTCGGGTGAGGATTCAGAATTCCCAGTGTCATCCTTCTGCTTGTGGGCGAAATAAAGTGTTAGCGGCTTATTTTCTATCCTGATGAGTCTTAAAATGAGCTTTGTTCTCCCGGGAGTCTTCACTGAGTCAATAAAGGGCTGAACCGTGGGGATCTTGCTAGTCCAGGGAACCCACGAGTCTACGAAGTGGGAAGTCTTTGAGTCCCAGCTTGATGGGATCATCCAGAAGGATGATTTAAGCTAGAAAATATGTACCTTTTTAATACCAGCTATACAAAAGATATATAAATATACTTTTTTATACCAGCCAGGAGGAGATGCTGTAGTCGTGGATGCGTCTGAAGACCTAAAAGGAAATTTTTGAAGTTTATAGGTGAAGCGGACATTGAAAAATTCTTCTCCTGCTTGTGCTGTTAAGGACTTACAGCCTAATTATAACCTGTTTGGTGTTGGGGCTGGGAAATTTAAGGCCATGAGGTTTACGTTCTACCTCTGTCTCTTCTGGGGCACCCTTGGTGTTCGCTGCTTGGTTGTTGACCTCCCATGTGCCCAGAACAGCGGTGGCTCTTAAATCCACTAATAAATGGTTTTATGAAGAGATTGTGTAGAAAGTGAGATGAAAACCATTGTGCTGATTTACACGTGCCTGTGCTTTGTCTTTTCTTTCCCCCGCTATTCCCGCAGAACCAAGTGACGGACACCAACCGAAAGCTGCAGAATGAAGGGAAAGAGGTAAGTGATATGTTCAGTAATTCAGTCAGGTTTTGCTTGTCTGGTATTTTTCTGTACCTCACTGGTGGGAAGTGACACTGAGCATCAATAACTGCTCAGAAATAACCGATACTATAATTACTATTAAGCCCTATATTGATTTCTCTTTCCTTTATTTTGCTTTTCTATATGAAAAATGAGTTGTGTGGCGGTGTTGGGAAGGGATTTTTGTTTTTTACTGCCTGTGGCTTGAAAGCTACTGGAAGGCAAAGGTTGGGAAGCGGGAAGGACTTGAAGCAACAATAATCAAATTGGGGAGTTGATCCTACAGCCCTGAATGGTGCCACTGGGATCCTTCATAACAACAGTGCATCCCCAGCAGCGTGGGCAGCAGGGCAGGGAGGGGATCCTGCCCCTCTGCTGCGCTCTGGGAGACCCCCCTGCAGTGCTGGGGCAGCTCTGGAGTCCTCAGCACAGCAGAGACATGGACCTGCTGGAGCGGGGCCACAGGAGGCCATGGAGATGATGGGAGGGCTGGAAGGCCTCTGCTGGGAGGCCAGGCTGGGAGAGTTGGGCTTGTTCAGCCTGGAGAAGAGAAGGCTCTAGGGAGACCTTGTGGTGGCCTTGCAGGACTTCAAGAGGCCTGTCAGAAAGCTGGGGAGAGATTTTGATCAGGTCCTGTTGTGACAGGAGAATGGATGATGGTTTTAGACTAAAAGAGGGAGATTTAGACTCGAGAGAAGGAAGAGATTTTTGCTGCTGAGGGTGGTGAGCGCCTGGCGTAGGTTGCCCAGAGAGGTGGTGGCTGCCCCATCCCTGGCACCATTGCAGGTGAGGTTGGCCGGGGCTCTGAGCAACCTGCTCTGGTTGCAGATGTCCCTGCTCAGTGTAGGGGGGCTGGACGAGATGACCGTGAAAGGTCCCTTCCAACCCAAACCATTCTATGACTCTATCGATATGAGCTGCCAGTCTGGCTGCCACTTCACAGGGCAGTACTGCAGCAGTCAGAGTCAGGGTGGTTTTTGAGCAGTGTGGTCAGAGGCATCAAGGCATGGACAGAAAGGAAGTGGTTGAGCATGTGTTAGATGTGATGTACCTCTAACCACGTTCATTCTTCTGCCCCTTCCTCATGAGGGAATATTAACTGACTTGGAGGACATCAGAGCAGAGCAGGAAGACACTCATGCTTGAGGGTTTTCAAAATGCCTGAGATGGAGATGTGCGAGACCTCCCAGGGATGGTCCTTCTCATGTTGATCTACCCATATTCCATATAAATCTTCTGGAGGCAAGATTTAGACTGGAAATTAGAAGGAAATTCTTTACCCTGAGGGTGGTGAGACACTGGCACAGGTTGCCCAGGGAAGCTGTGGATGCTCCATCCCTGGAGGTGTTCAAGGCCAGGTTGGATGGAGTTTTGAGCAACCTGCTCTAGTGGGAGGTGTCCCTGCCATGGCAGGGGGGTTGGAACTAGATGATCTTTAAGATCCCTTCCAACCCAAACCTCTCTATAATTCCAGTTTTTGGACCTTTCCTATTTTCCTTCTTACTTACCTTCCTAGACAGCCAGACTTGATTTTGCAGAGAGCAGACAGTGCGGTTTCAGTCAGCTGCAGGAGGAGAAACAAGAAAATCCCCACGTTGGACTGCGTCAGACCAATGGTTCTAATAAAGATTAAGGACAAAAATGCCCTTTGGGGAGGAGGTGATGGAGCTTTTCTCCTGAATCCAATAGACTTACCTCTGGGTTACCGTGAATGGATGATTCACCTCCAAGAGTAGAAGAAGCTGGGATTTTAAAAGGAATTTTTTTGTAGGCAGTGGAGTTGTATCGGTTTGTCCTTGTCCAGATGCGCAGGTTTTTCTGTTGGAGGCTGAGCGTTGAAAAACCCGGGTTAGTTGGTGATGGTAGAAACCTCCCTGGGAGCGAGCAGCCACATCCTGCCTTTGAGAACTAGAAAAGAGAAGCTCAGAGAGGAGGGAGCAGGGAAGAGATGAATGAAACGGGAAGGGGAAATCATTTCTGGAATTCCCGGGATGTGCTACAGGGCTGGTGTTTTGATGGCTTTGGTTTTTTGCTGCTCGCTGGCTTGAAATGAGGGTAGGGAACGCTGCTGCTGCTCAGGGAAAGCTCCCAAAGCTGCCCGTCCTCCCTCCTTGGTGAGCTCCCAGTTATCAGAGCAGGCTTTGCTGTCAACCCGAGACAAGAGCAAAGCATTTGATACCCTCTCTGCTGCCTCTGTTTTTATGCTTAGTGAAACTTTTGGTTTTTTTTTCCTCTTTTGAAGTTGATAATAGCGATGGAAGAGCTGAAGCAGTGCCGGTTACAACAGAGGAACATCTCGGCGACGGTCGATAAGCTGACGCTGTGTCTTCCTGGTGAGGAGTCCAAAGTGGCTCTTTATTTCTTTAGCTGTTTAATTTGGGTCTCTCTGCTTTGTGCTCGTGTCTCAACACTTGTGTGTTTTCCTTCTCTTTCCAGTCCTGGAGATGTACAGCAAACTGCGAGAGCAGATGAAATCTAAAAGGTAAATTTTTGTATACGGGGACAGTTGGAAAGCACCCATTTGGTGCCGGATAAATTGAAGAGGTTCTTGAAACTTAGGACTTCAAAATGAGCCTTTCTGAGCTGACTTTTTGACCTTCCAGTACCTGAAGGGGCCTACAGGAAGGCAGGGGAAGGTCTGTTCACAAGGGTTTGCAGTGATAGGACAAGGAGCAATGGTTTTAAGCTAGGAAAAGATAGATTTAGGTTGGATATTGAAAAAAAGTTCTTTAATATGAAGGTCATAGAGCACTGAGAGGTGGTGGAGGCCCCATCCCTGGAGTCAAAGAATGTGAGGGGTTGGAAGGGACCTCTGGAGATCACCAAGTCCAACCCCCCTGCCAAGCAGGACCAGAGAATCTAGGGCAGGTCACACAGGAACGCATCCAGACGGGTCTTGAAAGTCTCCAGAGAAGGAGACTCCACAACCTCCCTGGGGATTCATTCAAGGTCAGGCTTGATGAAGCTGTGAGCAAGCTGACCTAGGTAGATGTCCCTACTTGTGTAGGGAGGTTGGACTGGATGGCCTCTGGAGGTCCCTTCAAGCCTAAAACATTCTGTGATTCTATGACTTATCTGCTTTCTGGCTGGTGTCTTCACGGTCCTGCCCAGCTCCTGTGGTACAGCCTGGAACCGGGATAGCGTTGGGCTCTTGTTTTGTGTTAGGCTTTTTAATTAAGGTGGGTGTTGGCTTCGTGGAAGCGGAGTTTGTGCCGTGCACAGTCAGTGCGGGACCCGGCGCTGCCGTGTTACCTGGATTTCATTCTGTGGATGTCGTAATACAAAACCTGGTACCTTCTGAGAGAATCTGATGAACGTGCCTGGAAGCCAAACACCTGAGAAACCTTGTGAGGGATGGCAGGAGACAGTGAGAAGACAGACGGCTTGTTTTGCGGTAGAAATAATAGCTCACAAGAGCAACCTCAACTACGAGGACTTTGCGGCTCAGCAATCACGAGCTGTAAATCCAGGATTTTGCCCACCCTGCGTCTGTTGTGATGCTGAAGGATGAAACCCTGGTCCGGGATGTTTGCCTGGCTGGGATCCAGGGGGACAGTTTGGACTTTGGAGGCACGTTGTGGAGCCCTGGAGGTGGCAAATCAGGCAAAGAGCAGCTGCTGGGAGGAGGGCAGCTGAAAATACGGCGGGTTCCTGCTGAATGCCACGCGAGGGAGAGCGGTTGGATCCCAGGCCTGCTTTGTGCCTGCCGTCCCTCATAGGAGCGATGCAGAAGGAACCAGATGTTTCGAACAAGGTGATAACTAACGAGATGGGTGTATTTTTATGCTCCCCCCCAGCCTCTGCTGATCTCTGTGGTCCTGGGACCCAGGAGCCTTGAGGAAAGAGGTAAAGGTTACTCCTAGAAGTTGGGCTGGCTGGAGGATGTTGTGGAGAGCTTATTTAGCTGCTCTCAAAGCTCTTCCTCTCCTTCTCAGGATGGCTCGGTGCAGAACAGGGCAGCGCATAGTTTGTCCAACTGGTTTTAGTCTGTTTCTAGGAGCAGCAAGGGGCTTACCCGTTGACAGATGTGGCACGGGGAGCTGGAGCTGATCACAGCACTGTGAACTTCTGAAGGGATTCCACAAATCCACATGCTGCTCGATTCCCTCGCTCTGGATAGTGTTTCCAGGGCCTGCTTCTAAGAATTGCATCTTTCCCCCCCCCGCCTCCTTTGATTCATTTTGAAACAAATGGAAGTTGAAAGCCACATTTAAGGAAAATCTGAGTCCTTGGCTTTTTTTCCCCCCCTTCCTTCTCTCTTTGTCTGGGTTTGATGGCTTCATTCACCAAACGCAGCACAACATATTAAATATTTTTGTGTCTGCACCCGGTCTCCCTTATATATCACTTCGTGATAGCCAGCAAGGGGGTGAGTCTCGGGTTTTGGGTGCGCAGTCTCGAAGGAGCAGGAGGTTTTGCATTTGGGGTGAATAACCTCAGCTCTCCCGAGGCAGACAGAAGGAGTTGGGTGCCGTTTGCTGCGTGATGTTTGAATGCAGAATCCGTGGCGGTTGAGCTGGAGCGGGGGAACCCGTAGTCCGAACTTGTGCTCCAAAGCCAGAGGAATGATGGTACAAGCGGTGGGGAGAAGAAATGGAGAAATGTTTTGTCTGCTGCTGGCCAGAATTTGAGGAAAGGACAGAAGGATTTTTCTCCAATGGATGGGATGTGTGGCTGCTTGTTAGAAAGCGATGAGGAAGGAAGAAAAAGTCTCTGCTTCTGGAGATCCCTCCTGGTTCTGCAGGGCTCTGGAGGGATCAGTCTGATTTTACCAGTGGGTCACTTAGCTATCCATGAAATATGCTCTGAGCAACCTGCTCTAGTTGCAGATGTCCCTGCTCACTGCAGGCAGGTTGGACTAGATGACCTTGAAAGGTCCCTTCCCACCCAAACCACTCTGTGATTCTAAATGAGAGTGCTTCATCCTGCTTGTAGCCTCCATAGACATGTACCCACCTGAGCAGGTCTTTGGTATTTCTAGAAACAAAACTCCAAAAGCCAGCTCTGACTCGGTTTTATTACTCAACAAGAATTCCAGTTTTACTGGTGCCATGGTCCTGGGAGGACAGAGCTGGGCCAGAACATGGCCGATAACAGACGTTGGGGTAAGGGATGCAGAAAGCCCCCAGAGGTGTCAAGGTCTGGGCCGAGGCAGCAGCACTTCACCCGCAGGAGTGACTGACCTCTACACATCTCACTCAAGACCAGCGTTGAGCTTTCCTCTTCCCTTGTGTGTTTAGGACTCTGTTTTTGGCAGGCAACCGAGGACCCCATCAGCGACCGCGCTCTGTCCCCCCTCGGCCACGTTTTCGTTGCTTCTGGTTCAACAAACACCGCCCTAAAATATAACAAACCCCCCCCAACGTGTGTTTATTCCTCAGGTTGAATTTCTGGCGTTGTGTGCTCCCAAGTTTCTCCGCAGAGAGGCTTGTGTTTTATCACAAATAGTTTTTCATACGTTACCGGAGCGTAAACACTGGCGGGGTTATGGGGTTAATCTGTTTGACTTTGGTGTTGGGAACAGGACAGGCCACTCCTGGTTCAAATAACTCCCCCGTGGACCTGCCTGGAGTTCAGGCAAGAGTTATTTTGAGTGGGGGTGTGTGTGTCAGGTTTATTCGGTAGTGCTAATATGTTTCTTGTGACTAAAACACTTTTTTGGCCCCCAGAATTCGAGGGGTAAGCGGCAGCTGCTTGTGGCCAGGATTAACCATGGGTGTCATCAGCTAAAGTTGCCTTAATTCACCCTAGAGGTGCCTGAGACCTGGTGGTAGAATCATAGAATGTGTTGGGTTGGAAGGGATCTCCAAAGGCCATCTAGTCCAACTCCCCTGCGGTCAGCAGGGACATCTCTACCTAGGTCAGGTTGCTCAGAGCCCCATCAAGCCTGACCTTGAATGTCTCCAGGGATGGGGCCTCCACCACCCCTCTGGGCAACCTGTTCCAGTGATCCACCACCCTCAGATTAAAGAACTTCTTCCTAATGTTCAACCTAAATCTGCTCTTTTCTAGCTTAAAACCATTACCCCTTGTCCTGTCACTGCAGATCCTTGAGAACAGATCCTCCCCTGCCTCCTTTCAGGTATGGGAAGGTTGCTATAAGGTCCCTTCAGAGCCTTCTCTTCTCCAGGCTGAACAAGCCAAGCTTTCTCAGCCTGTCTTCACAGGAGAGGTGCTCCAGCCCCTCTGATCGTTTCTGTGACTCTCCTCTGGACACGCTCCAACAGGTCCATGTCCTTTTTGTGCTGAGGGCACCAGAGCTGGATGCAGTACTCCAGGTGAGGTCTCAGCAGGGCAGAGTAGAGGGGCAGAATCACCTCTCTTGATCTGCTGGCCACAGCTCTTTTGATGCAGCCCAGGATGTGATTGGCCTTCTGGGCTGCC
>VZZY01015840.1:111661-195105 GCA_013400335.1 Eurystomus gularis
GAGTCTCCTTCTCTGGAGACTTTCAAGACCCATCTGGATGCGTTCCTATGTAACCTGCCCTAGATTCTATGGTCCTGCTTTGCAGGGGACTTCATGGATCTCCAGAGGTCCCTTCCAACCCCTCACATTCTACAATTCTATGATTCTATGTGTTCCTCTGCTTCTCTGTTTCAAAAGGAAAATGATGCTTTCATGGTTAACTGGATGCTAAGGTCTGTGTTCCTTTGAACAGGACTGAGATTCTCGGATATGTTGAAATATTGACAGTTAATGCACGTTTTGGAGGGGAAACGGGGTGGAAATAGCCGTTCTTCTCTCTGCATCTGCCTTGCTTCCTTTCCCCAGACACTACCCTGCGCTGAAGACCCTGGAGCACCTTGAGCACACGTACCTGCCCCAAGTGAGCCACTACCGCTTCTGCAAGATCATGCTGGATAATATTCCGAAGCTGCGTGAAGAGATCAAAGAAGTTTCCATGTCAGACCTGAAGGATTTCCTGGAGAGTATCCGTAAGCACTCTGACAAGATTGGAGAGACAGCAATGAAGCAGGTAGGACTTCTGGGTGTACACGTGGTGGAGGCTTTCTGGAAAGAGGAAGGTGGTTCACAGTCATGTTGAAGTTCTACTTTTGCAATCCCAAGGCAGTAAACTTAGTTTTAAATATTGAATTAATTTTGTTCCGAGGGGAAGCAATGATTCTTCGTTCTGTGGTTGGTACCAGAGTTTTTCTCTTCTGATTTCTATACCGTTGAGAAGTGATGGTCCATTTTTGATGTTGTCTTCTCCCACCTGTGTTCTGCCGTAGGCTTTTGGTAGCCCAGAGCCTGGGAAATGCAGTTGGGGTCCATAACTCCAATTTTCCACCTAGCAGGACAGGGACATTTGTGCTGCTGTGCCTGGGGGCAGCTGGAAGTCCTGGAGACACCAGCGTTGATTTCCGAGGTTTGGGGTAGAGCAGGAGAAGTTCACGCAGTGACCACAGCTTGATTTTGTTTGCGTCTTAAACTGATTTTCAAATACTGGGTGAACTTTCATTGCGTCTTGCTTGTGTTTGCCTCACAGCTGATGTCCATGAAAGAGGAACCTGATGGATTGAACATCCCCACGGGTGTATTAAAACAAAATTGCCTTTTCCTGCTCTTCTTTAATAATCTAGTTTTGAATTCCGATGAGATTTTTCTCGTCAGAGCCACGGAGCGTCGCTCACAGCAGCTCTTAAAAAAGAACTCGGCTACTTGGATGAAATTCAAATCTTGTAGTAATGAAATGTGATGTTAAATGAAATTACATGTCATGAGCAGTAGACTACCTTCCTCTGGTAGCGATTGATGGACTGGACTCGTTGATTTATGGGAAGGACTTCTGCTGTAATCTTTCAGAAGATAAGATTGTGCTGTTATGTTTATGGTTGGAGGCTCAGGCGAGTTCCATTTTCCGTCCTACAAACACTGTCCTTTCCGTAAACTTGTCTGACTTGAGGATTTCCATTAATTGATCTAATCTACAACATAGATCCGCTGCTTTCCTGTCTTCTCAACCTCTTTCTGGTGTTTTGGGACAACCAGCCAAGCCTTGCGTTGTGTCACAGAGCTACGGAGAGATGCAGTTCCGCATCCGGGAGCTCAGCAAAGCTTTTTTAATTTGAATTACTTGTTGTGTCGACTCACTCTGATCTTTTCTGAGTGTCCAGCAAACACGCTGTGACCCGGACCTTCTGTCGTGGAGCCAGATGTGTGGTGGTGACATCTGGGGTGGCTACAGGTGTCGTGGTGCTGAATTCACTGGAGGCAGCAGTTGTTTGCAAAAAACCCTCTATTTTTGTTCATGCTAGCAACCAAACTATTTAAAAGATTCTTCCTTGGTTCCTGGGGCTGGAAAGGAGTAGGACTTTCGTTTGTCTTTGGTGACCAACCAGTGCAGGGAACACGCGACTTCAAATAAAAAATAACTTCTTTATATCCTATTACGGATATTTACCAGTTAGAGAAACACAAGAGGGTGCAGATGTTGCGTCCTCTTCTTGCATTTTCCAATTTTGTCACTGTGATGCTGGGAGGGGCATTGAACCCCCCAGGCACCGCAGGTGATGCTTCAATGGATGGGGAGAGGTGAGCACGTCCAGCCCCGTGTCCTTGGCTGCTTCGAGCAGTTTTGAGAAATTACTCATCATTTCAAAGTTTCCTTTGCTGTCTTTTGACTAGAGATATTTTTCCAGCTTTGTGCTTTCCATCCCTTTCAAATCCGTGGTGCAGTTCTTGTTCTTCACGTCCTTCCCTCCTGTCCCTTCTGCTCCCGGGGAGAGCTCACACCCTGCCTGGAGCTCTGGTAGTTCTCAGTCTCTTGCATGAAAGAAACCTCAAGTTGCACCAGGGGAGGTTGAGGTTGGAGATGAGGAACAATTTCTTGGTGGGAAGGGCTGTGAAGGTCTGTGCCAGGCTGGGCAGGGCAGTGGTGGAGTCCCCATCCCTGGAGGGGTTTCCAAGCCATGGAGATGTGGTGCTGAGGGCCATGGTTTAGTGGTGCCCTGTCAGTGCTGGGGTAATGGTTGGACTCGATGATCTTAAAGGTCCCTTCCAACCAAAATAATTCTACATTTCTGTGGTCTGTTTTTCTGCTCTGGACACTCTCCTGGTATTTCACTCACCACTTCCCTCCTCCTTGTGATATTTGCCACCTGCATAATAAGGAGAGGCACTGGGCTGTTGGTAGGAACTGGCTTCTTCTGCTCTACCCAAATACAAGAACTGGAGTGAAACCAGCAGGAGCCAGGCTTGAAATGACGGTGGGAAAGAGCTGGTTCAGCATTCTGTGGATGATAGAGCTGTGGAGCTCCTTGTGAACAATTCTCTATGGCTTCAGGGACAGGCTGGGCAAGAGTTCTGCTCTGTGCGGTGGGTTGCCAACCAAACAGGCTGATTTGGCCTCAGGATGGGCCTGATCTGCCAGCAGTGAGAAGCTGGGAGAAAACTTGGGGGAAGAACTGAATTTACTTACCCTATTGTTGTCCACTCTTGGCGGAGTCTGACACTTGATTTTGCAGTACTGGGGTGTCTGAGCTCCTGGTCTGAGCCAGCAAGCAGCCAAGGTCTGAAGGAAACCCCCAGAGTGTTCTGTAGCAGCTCTTGCTTCTCTTCCCTCTCTGTTCATTAGACATTAGACTCTTTCTTTGCCCTTCACCTTTTGTCCCTCGGTGTTTATTTCAACTGCTAATGTTTTGAGCTTCCCTTAAGTTCGTTGTTTGTTCTTCAGCTCCGTGGAGCTTCTCAGCCAGCAGTACAGTCCCTGCTCGGACTGTAGCCAAACGCTCTGTCCCTTCTTTCGGTATTTTTCTGCCTTGCGCACTTGTGGACGTTGCTCATCATTCGCCACTTTCTGCTCAGTTCCAGCCATGTTGGACTGGAAGGATTTCTGACCTGAGGTCTGGGTTGTGGCAGGTCTTCTGCCTGTAGATGTTGCTAAAGTCTCTGTTGTGGGCCTGTCAGAGCTGCAGCATTTGAATGTATCCAACAGAAAAATACTCAAGTGGAAAAGATTATTATTCTTTATTTTTTTCTTTTTTCTTGTCTCCTTCCATATAGATGTTAGTTGGGCTGTTGCAAGGGACTGTCAAAACAAGACACACCAGAAGGTTGTTGGAGACAGTCCAGAGGTGGCCACAAAGATGGTCTGAGATCTAGAAGCCCTCTGCTGGGAGGCCAGGCTGGGAGAGTTGGGCTTGTTCAGCCTGGAGAAGAGAAGGCTCCAGGGAGACCTTCTGGTGGCCTTTCAGGACTTCAAGGGAGGCTACTAGAAAGCTGGGGAGGGACTTTTTACAAGGACATGTAGTGGGATGTTGGCTTTAAAGTGGAAGAGAATAGATTTACATTAGAGGTAAGGAAAAAGTTCTTCACTGTGAGGATGGTGAGTCACTGGCCCAGGTTGGTGTAAATGGGGAAGTTGTAGATGTTCCATCCCTGGAGGTGTTCAAGACCAGGTTGGACGGAGCTTTGAGCAACCTGGTCTAGTGGGAGGTGTCCCTGCCATGGTAGGTGGGTTGGAACTAGATGATCTTCAAGGTCCCTTCCAACCCAAAACATTCTATGATTTAGATGTTTCTAGTTCGCTTAGAGATGATACAGTGAAGGGTACAACTTCAGCCTCCCCAGATCCCCGTTATGTGCAGTTCTGTGAGAGCAAGGTGCAGACTATAGAGGGGATTTCCTTCACCCTGTGTGGGAACAGAGTTATCTCTGTGGTTGGCCTTGATGGTTTCCATACCATTCCCCCACAGTGGCTTGGGGAGAGAGGTGAACAAGCTACTTCCAGTTGCTAAAGCCGAGTTGGAATTGATACTGGCATCTAAGCAACGTCCAAGGTTTAGTCCTGCAAAAAGTATCACAAGCTGCTTCACCGATGAGGAGCCGAAGCTTTCGGAGTCTCCCATCACGTGGGGTCACTTTGTGGGGCCATTTTGTGAGAAGCAAGGAGCAGGGTTTCCATGGCCAGCATCTCCAGTATCACTGCTTGAGTTGCTGGGCCTTTTTCCTCCGTCTGCTGGCCATGATTGATAGCTGCTCTGGAACGGAGCAGAGCTGGCAGGAGGCCTGGGAGCGTCGGGGAACGGCGATTGGCAGCTACATCCATTCGGTTTAAATTAGCATCATATAAATTCTTTCAAAATTGTTTGATTTCACCAGCGGGAATGGAAGAGGACTTGATACAATGGGGAAAGGAAATCGTGTTTTTGTAACATTACAAATCCGAGGCCGATGATGACAAGAGCTGAAAATTTCATTTTGTGATAATCAGAAGGGTCTGTCTTGGAGCACTCGGAGCCGTTGCTGCGTTGCTGGCTGGCAGTCAAGGATGCGGGGAGCTCGCCGGCCCCGTTCTTGGAGAGGAAGCCCGTGGTGGGCTGAAGTCAAGTGAGATGTTCCCGGGGTCACCCGGACGTGGCAACTGGTGGGATCTCGCAGCACATGGAGAAACCTTAGACAGACCGTAGAGTCTCGCTGTACAAATGGTGGGCTCTCATGGACTCCTTTCCTCAGGTTTTTTTTCAAATCTGACTTTTATTACCTGCGGTTCTGGGGGAATTTGCTGCGTTCCAAATATTGTTCTTCATTCCACGGCGCTCGAGCAAAGTAGCTCTGTGCACTTGAACTCCTTTTGGACTTTGGCCCCGTGAACCTGCGTGTGTGTTTTGGTTTGGTTGTTGGTTTTTGTTGTATTTTTTTTTTTTAAAGATCTGAGTTGTGGGCTTGCCAGGAATCACGTCTTATTAACACTTGCTGATACCCGGTACGTGGTTTTATTATCCAGCTTAACGTCTGAGATACGTACAGCACGCGGAGGAGGTCACTGAGGATGGTGCCACATGCAGAGCGAATGCAGGGGACCAGGAATAACCCATCCAAAAGCCATCAGAGGATCAAGCTGGTCAGGGCGGCCAGAATGCTCCGCGTGCTTTTCACGGGGATGGAGGCAAACCAGTGGGTTTTATTTTTTTAGCATCACTTGGATGCTAAAAACATCTGGAAGCAGATGTTTAGTAGGTGGTGATCTAGCATGAGTTTGAGTGGGTTGGTGTCTCGGCTCTGCTGTTTTCAGGGTGACATTGACTCTTCTTGCCAACAGATATTGGTGCCCGTGTCCTTTGTATCAGAAATGGAGTGGCCAAGCAGGACTAGGGCAGGGATTGTCCCCCTGGACTGGGCACTAGGGAGGCTGCCCCTTGAGTCCTGGGATCAGTTTTGGGCCCCTGACTCCAAGAAGGACCTTGAGGGGCTGGAGCGTGTCCAGAGAAGGACAATGAAACTGGAGAAGGGTCTAGAGCACAAGTGTGGTGAGGAGTGGCTGAGGGAGCTGGGGGTGTTGAGCCTGGAGAAAAGGAAACTCAGAGGAGACCTTCTCACTCTGGACAACTCCCTGACAGGAGGTTGAAGCCAGGTGGGGTTTGGTCTCTTCTCCCAAGGAACAAGGGACAGGATAAGAGTAAATGGCCTCAAGTTGTGCCAGGGAAGGTTTAGGTTGGAGATGAGGAGCAAAGTCTTCATGGAGAGTGTTGTAGAGGTCTGTCCCAGGCTGGCCAAGGCAGCGGTGGAGTCCCCATCCCTGGAAGCCCTTCAAAGCCATGGAGATGTGGTGCTGAGGGCCATGGGTTAGCAGTGCCCTGGCAGTGCTGGGTTAATGGTTGGACTTGATGATCTTAAAGGTCTCTTCCAACCAGAACAAAGTGCAGTGGGTGGTGTCAGCAGCAGCAGAGACTTTGTTCTGTAGAGCCCGCGCCTAACAGTGAACACACCTCGGCCACGTAACTCTACTGGTGATGCCCATCGCCCGTGTTCAAGGCCAGGCTGGATGGGGCTTTGAGCAACCTGACCTAGTGGGAGGTGTCCCTGTCCATGGCAGGGGGGTTGGATCTAGATGATCTTTGAGGTCCCTTCCAACCCAAACCATTCTGTGATCCAGAAACACATGAGGAGGTTGTTTCCTGGGCCCTGCAGTGGGGACATCTCCTCAGGGACCACATCCCTTGGAGGCTCTGTCATCTCTGACACCTGCTCAGTCTAAGAGGGCTTGCCCGTTGCAGGTGGCTTTAACCAAGCTGCAAAAACACGGGTTGTGGGGGACGTTCTGCTAGGCAGTTATGAGATGATGGTGATAAGCAGAGACGGCAAGCGGCAATTTCAGCGTTCTTGGGAAATCCTGTCCCCTCCCCACGCTTCGTTTTAAATACAAACACATGCCACCACCCCGAGCCCCATGAGTGAGCGGTTCCCTGCGCGGCAGGGGATGGAAGGACATTTTGTCACCATCCCAGATACTGCCCGGTGGCCTTTTGATGGCCTGGAAGAACGTTGAGAACTGCAGTTCGTGCAATGTTCCTAATTATCCTCGTCCTTGACATTTTTTAACTTTACGTAATCTTCTGCAGCGCATATGGAAGTTGTTTTTGCTTTGTACGCGTGTTTTAGAGTAAATTGGATTTTGCTGCCTTGCTCTGGATGCACCGTGCAGGGAGCAACCTTCTGCTGGGTGTCAGCAGCTGCTGATGCTCTCCAAAGGTCACCCAAGCCCCGTCTAAGACTTTGTCTCCTCTCCCACGTGGGCTGGATCTGCCGGTGCCAAGTCTGGGCTTGACACGTAGCGTTTGGAAGATCCCTCCATCCGCTCGCTCGGCGGGAGCCGTGTTTTTATCGACGTGCTCCAGGACTTCCCAAAGCACCCTTAGACCTGAACTTCCCGCTGGTTTAAGCGGCGTCTCTTATTCCGGAGGTTTTCTTTAATGAGCACAACAAGTAAAAATAACGTTGTTTATGAAAAGCCCGGGAGGTTTGATGGTCTTGGATGCAGGCAGGAGAGGCTCTTGAGAAGGTCAGGCTGGTGGCTGGTGCGTGGCGGCTGTTTACACAGCAGAGCGGGGATAAGGGGATGGTGTTTTCCCCTCCTGGGCAGGTTTGTAAAGCAAAAACTCATTTTCTAGCAAAATTCGGTAATGAGACCTTCTTAATCTTGGCTACTGCTGCTTGTCTACTTGTTATATTAAAGTATAACGGGAGGAAATGCATCTTCTGGGGCTGTTTAGATTGGAAGTCTGATAGCCAGCTATGGTCTCAGGTTTTTTGGAGAAGAGGCTCACAAACCAAGCTGAGTGAAGCAGGAAGCTGTGGCCCGGTGGAGAAATGATTAATGTCCTCTGGTTACTGAGGAGAGGTATTGCTGATAAACCTGCATGAGCTCTGAGATGAGCCTTCACATGAGTCTGTGGGGCTGGATGGGATCCACCCAAGGGTTCTGAGGGAGCTGGTGGAAGTGCTCACCAAGGCGTCTTTAGCAGCAGTCCTGGCCAACCAGGGATGTTCCAGTTGATTGGAGGTTAGCAAATGTGATGCTCTTCCACAAGAAGGGCTAGAAGAGGATCTGCAGAACTACAGACTGCTCAGTCTGACCTTGGTGGCGGGGAAGGTTATGGAGCAGATCATCTTGAGTGCCATCATGAGGCACGTACAGGACAACCAGCTGATCAGGCCCAGTCAGCCACGGGTTTATGAAAGGCAGGTCTTGCTTGACTAACCCAATCTCCTATGACAAGGTCAGCCACTTAGTGGATAAGGGAAAGGCTGTGGATGTTGTTTACCTGGACTTCAGTAGAGCTTTGAACACCGTTTCCCTCAATATTGTTCTGGAGAAACTGTCTGCTCGTGGCTTGGATGGGCGTACGCTTCACTGGGTGAAAAACTAGACTAAAATAAAGGCTAGAATCCATCACTACCCAGGGCAGTGGTGGAGTCCCCATCCCTGGAGGGGTTTCCAAGCCGTGGAGATGTGGTGCTGAGGGCCAGGGGTTAGTGGTGCCCTGGCAGTGCTGGGTTAATGGCTGGACTCAATGATCTTGAAGGTCTTTTCCAACCAAAATGATTCTGTGGTTCTAAGTGCCTTGGTAAAAATTGTTTATTGTCAGAAGCTTATAATGTGTTTACACTTGTCCTCTTCCCTCCTACCAAGACAGAGGTGGATAAATAGGAGAGTGACTCCTGTTGGTCACATCCTCAGCATCCTTCGCTTAACCTCTTTGAAAATTTACTTGAGAAAACCAGTAAAAAGATTTTTTGTTTTGAGCTGGATTAAAATTACAAGTAAATATTTAATAACTTGCTGCCTTTTCATTAAGACTTGACCCTGAAAAATATTATCGTCATAGAATCTTAGAATGGTTTGAGTTGGAAGGGACCTTAAAGATCATCTCGTTCCAACTCCCTGCCATGGCAGGGACACCTCCCACTCGACCAATGGTTCTTAACAGCATTCTGAACTCCAGCTCGATGGTGACTGCACTGATCACTTGACACTTGCTGTTTAATTTGGAAGCTTTCTGAGACAAATTCTCACGAGGTGTCTGCATTTGTTAACTCCATCCACCCGCTGTCTTCCTGACTCAGCAGCGATCATGATGGGTTTTGAAGATGAGATGTGAGAGAACCCAGCACTGTTCAGCCAGAGGCAGTGTGGTGGCGTTGTGCATGGCTCTGTCGCCGTCTGTCATCCCTTGCTTTGAACATTCAGGCTGGAGATCACCTGCAGGAACCAAAGTAGTACCTAATGAGGTCTCTTATGGCTGTAGGACACTGCTGCTTGCAGAAGGGATGAAACCGGGGAAAGGTTGGATGGGGCTTAGAACAATGTGGTCTAGTGGGAGGTGTCC
This sequence comes from Eurystomus gularis, assembly GCA_013400335.1. Lineage (NCBI taxonomy): Eukaryota > Metazoa > Chordata > Aves > Coraciiformes > Coraciidae > Eurystomus > Eurystomus gularis. The sequence goes on from VZZY01015840.1 coordinate 120,847, forward strand.
CTGCCCATGGGAAGGGAGTTGGATCTAGATGATCTTTAAGGTCCCTTCGAACCCCGATCATTCTGTGATTCTATGAAAGATGGAGGAGGAAGAGACGTGAATGATTTTGAGAACTGGAAATGTCTTTTTGAAGTGGCTCCTGAAGCAAAATGGGAAGCCAGGAGCTTGACGTTAAATGTGAGCCCTCAGCTTCCCAGCGGGCATGGGAACGGAGAGGCCACGGCAGCTGGACAAGTTCAGGCTTGGCGTCTTGGGTTGGGGTGGATGGGGCAGCCACGTGATGGGAAAAGCAGATGAAGGCATCTCTGAGGATGTCTATAGAGGTGGACGGGCCACAGGCACATCTGGGCCATGCTGGGGAGGTGGGGATGGGGGTACGTGCAGATGTAAGCAGGTTTCTGTTCCCCCGTGCACGTTGTTTGAGGCCTTTGTACTTCGTGGTGCTTTCACTCTCCTTCTCCCCACATCACATAATTTGAGTGCCAATGTGCTTATTATCATAGAAGAACTTTTTATTCTAATGTTTCCTGGCTTTCTGGGGAAGGTTCCTCTGTTTATTGAAGAGGAATTTTGTGCCTTTAAAGTCCGCCTTTAAAATTTATACTCCACAGGAACTTTATTAATAAATGGGTATTCCTCCGAATTCTTTTTGTGACCTCAAAAATGAAGCTGCTAAATCAGGAGGGTTTTTTATTTCAGCATGTGTATGAGTAACTGCCACAGGGTCCGCGATACCAGACTGGAAGAGGGGAGGCTTAGATTGGAAATTAGGAGGAAATTCTTCACTCTGAGGGTGGTGAGACCCTGGCACAGGTTGCCCAAGGAGGCTGTGGATGTTCCATCCCTGGAGGTGTTCAAGACCAGGTTGGATGGGGCCTTGAGCAACGTGGTCTAGTGGGAGGTGTCCTTGCCATGGCAGGGGGGTTGGAATGAGATGATCTTTGAGGTCCCTTCCAACCCAGCCCATCCTGTGATTCTGTGATCTCCAGCAGCGTATCCCGCGTGTTCTGTAGATGTGACTTCATCCTAACATCAGCAGTTTAACTACAGGGCAGTCATAGGCTGGACCAGCTCTTTGTGTGGTTGCCTTTTAGACCTTTCTGAACACTCAAAATCCAGAGACACTTCTTGAAACAAATCCTTTCTCTTCCAACCATCATGACAAGTCACAAGGCTTTTAAGAAGCTTAGAGAAAGCGCGGTGCCAAGTTGAGGTGCGAGCAACCCTCACTACTTCTTCTGAGCCACCGGTAACTCTTGTAGCTGGCAAAGGAGGTGCCGTGAAACTTCTTCTATCCACCCTGGGCTGCACGCGTCCAGCAATAATGCTCGTTGGCCTTCCTTCGGCTGGTTTTAATTACGTAGCCTGTGAAGTTGTTTCAAGGAAGGCGCTGCCTGGTGCACCGCTCTCCTGCGGACGTGCCAGCTTTGGAGGTGAGACCGTGCGGATAGACCTCAGACTAATAAACTGGGTTGCACGCCTGCTTTGGCAGGTGGGAAAGGATGTGGAGGAGCACGAGGGTCTGGGCAGGACGGTCGTGTCAGGAGAGGTGATGGAATTAAGGCTGGGAATTGGTCCCATCAGGATGCTGCTGCTTGGGATGATAAATTCTTCAGCTTTCATTTGGATGTCTCTGGCTTATTGTAACAGAGCTGCTAATAAACCTTTTAAATTAAAGGAGGGGTTTTTTTTTCCCTCATTTTTCTTTTTAAAAAATTCCTGGAGTGGTTTTGGGAATGGATTCTTGGGCTGCAGATGGGGTGGTTTGATTGCTCTGTACTTTCTCCAGCTGGTGAAGACTCTGGCTGTGTCCACGTGGAAGAGAAGCTGAGGAAGTTTTGGGAGCCTGGGCACTCCTGGTGTAACACACTCATGTAAGAGATATGGTTGGCCTTGATGATTTTGAAGATCTCTTCCGCCCAGAATGATTCCATGATTCTAAGAGTCTTCAGGGTTGGATGGAGCTTGGAGCAACCTGGTCTAGCGGGAGGTGTCCCTGCCATGGCAGGGGGTTGGAACTACATGAGCTTTGACGTCCCTTCCAACCCAAACCATTCTATGATAAGTACCTGCCCCTGAAGATGCACAACAGTTGGTGGATGTGGCAGATGATTAATGCTACTGTGAAAATGGTCCTGGCACTTTGTTAAGGCAACAGCCCATCAGGTGGGATCCAATGGTCAATGCTTGTGAGTGCCTCGGCCCTTCCTATTCCAGCACCGCTTCTTGAAAATAGCCCCTGCCCAGTTAGTTTGGAATCTGACTTTTTTTCCAGAGGAGCAAGATTTAATATTTTCTATTTTCAAGAAGGATAACGCCTCTTGCAGGAAGTTACCATGGAGTCGCCATCCGTGGAGGTCTTCAACATAGGAGTAGATGTGGTGCTTCGAGACATGGCCAAGGGGTCAGGGAGACATTGGGACGAAGGTTGGACTTGATGATCCAAGAGGTCTTTTCCAACCCTAATGGTTCTATGATTCAATTCTATGATTCTACCGGTTGCACAAAACACCCTTTCAGGGGAACGTCGTTGCTGTGTAATTTTCAGGGAGCTTTTGAAATATCAGCCGTCGCTTTTCAGCTGATGTGCTGTGACCAATTCACAAGCGACGGGCTCGTAGAAAACGACGTCAGGTCACTGGGGAGCTCCAGTCTCCGGGTTGCTAATGAGATGAAAATGGGTTAGTGGATTTTTTGTTTTCCGGTAGAGCTACAATGGCTTGGTTTTCAGGACTCAAGAGCAGCGTGCCCTTTGCGTGACACTCCTGGAGAAATTGCAAACGGGTGTACGCAGAAATCACCAACTGAAATCCCTCAGCAACCCAAGACGTCCCTGACTTCTGATTTGATTTTAAGTTTTTAAAGCACAAAGTTCTGCTGACAGGCTCAGATCACTTCAGCCTCCCGACATATTCTTCTAATTCGCATATAGAGCAAATTTAGAACAGCTTTCGTTTGTGGGTAAAAATGCACTTGAGTTACTCCAGGACAGCTCAGCTTTGTTTCTCTTCCCTGTCTCTTTCTGGAGTTGGACAAGTTCCTGTGGGAGGACAGGGAAGGGATGTTACCAACACACTGTTGTGTTTGACTTTAGAATCCCAGCGTGGTGGGGTTGGAAGGGACCTCTGGAGATCATCTCGTCCAACGCCCCTGCTCCAGCAGCTCACCCAGAGCAGGGGGCCCAGGATCGTGCCCAAGTAGGTTTGGAATCTCTCCAGAGCAGGAGACTCCACAACCTCTCTGGGCAGCTGGGCCAGGCTCCCACACCCTCACACCAAAAAACTTTCTCCTCCTGCTCCCATGGAACCTCCTGGGTTCCACTTGGTGCCTGTTGCCCCTTGTCCTGTATTTTTTTTAAACAAAATAGAAACTAGACCTATAGTATGTGTGGATACTATGAAGGAAAATGACGGTTTCCTTGCCACCGACTGGGGAGAGGACAGTTCAAAGACTATGTTGCAGAACTGCAGCAAAAACTCTTCTTGCCCTTAACGTCAGCAGATGTGCGAAGGGGGTTGAACCTCTGTGCAAATGACAAAGTCCTTTCTCCATTCACAGGCTGCAGCGAGCACAGGGCAGGGGCACTCCAGAAGGTGTCGTTGTGTATGGAGCTGGGGAAGAGCTGATTCTGACTCCATTGATGTGTTTGAGGATGCTCGCTAACTTCCAGCAATGGAAGATGCAACCTGTAGCAGATTAAAAAAAGTCTGCTGGAAATAGCTTTTTTTTTTTGCATGTTTTTTTCCTACTGTGCAAATAGGATAGCTAGAAAAAAAAACCTTATCAGTGCTCATAAATCACGGCTTGAGGGGATCCTGCCCCTCTGCTGCGCTCTGGGAGACCCCCCTGCAGTGCTGGGGCAGCTCTGGAGTCCTCAGCACAGCAGAGACATGGACCTGCTGGAGCGGGGCCACAGGAGGCCCCAGCAATGATGGGAGGGCTGGAAGGCCTCTGCTGGGAGGCCAGGCTGGGAGAGTTGGGCTTGTTCAGCCTGGAGAAGAGAAGGCTCCAGGGAGACCTTGTGGTGGCCTTGCAGGACTTCAAGAGGCCTGTCAGAAAGCTGGGGAGAGATTTTGATCAGGTCCTGTTGTGACAGGAGAATGGATGATGGTTTTAGACTAAAAGAGGGAGATTTAGACTCGAGAGAAGGAAGAAATTTTTGCTGCTGAGGGTGGTGAGCGCCTGGCGTAGGTTGCCCAGAGAGGTGGTGGCTGCCCCATCCCTGGCACCATTGCAGGTGAGGTTGGCCGGGGCTCTGAGCAACCTGCTCTAGTTGCAGATGTCCCTGCTCAGAGCAGGGGGTTGCACTAGATGCCCTTGAAAGGTCCCTTCCAACCCAAACCATTCTGTGATCTTCAGGAGGGAACTGAATGCGATCTGGACAGCTTGTCACAGATTTCAAACGCAGCTGGGTGGTTTGTGGAACTGGGATTCCGGGAGTCCTCTGGGCTCTGGAGGGACTGTGTCTTATCAACCATCTCACTGGATGGAATTTAAGCTGGCACAAGATTTTGAGGGCAGTGTTTAGAGAGTCTTGGCCATGTGGCGTTAGTTTTGGGTCTATTTTTTCTTAGGAAATTCTGATTATCCTACAAGTGGATGGTTCGTGCCTGGGCTAGCAGGCCGTGTAGGAGAGGTCCTTTCTAGAGGAGGGTAGAAAATGGGCTCAAGGCTTGAAGAAGTGTCTGAGGGATGGAGATGCTCGGTGGTAGCTGCTTTTCTGGCTGTAGCTCACTTCACCAATGGAATAGCTGCTCCTTGTTGCATCAGCTGCTCCTTGGTGATACTTGAGACTCATGACTGGCATTAGGAGCTTGTTTTAGGGTGAAGAATGTAAGAAGAGGGGAGGGTAAATGTGGCTGCTCCCCTTTGCAGGGCTTGTGTTTCTCTAACTGTTGTGGAGGGAGTTTCCCACTGCTCCCTGTTGCATCTCGTGGTTGTCTGAGCTGTGGATTCTGGCTTTGAGCTTCTCCCCCTCACTTTTGACTTGTACCGTCGGTTAGAATTTGTAGTAGGAAACCCACAGCAGCAGCAGTTTAGCTTGAAAGACCAATGAATAAATTCCTTGGCTTAGCAATGACTTTAATATGGAGAAAGCATCGTTTTCTCCCCTTCTGTGCCTTACAGGGCTGATTATGAACATCCCAGCCTCTGGAATAAGCTGTAGGCAGATGTCTGCAAGGTTCAGCTGCTCCAGGGCCACTGTCTTTGCTTGGATCACAGGATGGTAAGGATTGAAAGGGACCTCTGGAGATCATGTTGTCTGAGCCCCCTGCTCGAGCAGGTCACCCAGAGCAGGTGCCCAGGATTGTGTTCAGGTAGGTTTCGAATCTCTCCAGAGAAGGAGACTCCACAACCTCTCTGGGCAGCCTGGGCCAGGCTCTGGAAGACCATCACAAAGAGTAATGCAACTCGGTGCTCCTCTGAAGTGTCTTGCTTTGCTTTACACAGCGTGGATGAGTGAGTGCGTCGCACCCTCTCACTGAAAAAGGTGGGTGAGAGCTGGTGTCGGTGGCCAGCTGCTGCTCCAGCGCGGCCCTGGGCAGCCTGGGCCAGGCCTTCACAACCCTTTCAGGGAAGGAATTTTTCTTCATGTCCAATGTAAACCTCCCCTGGCACAACTTGAGGCCGTTTCCTCTTGTCTTGTCACTTATTCCTTGGGAGAAGAGCCCAACCCCACCTGGCTCTAACCTCCTTGCAGGGAGTTGTGGAGATCCAGAAGGTCTCCCCTGAGCCTCCTTTTCTCCAGGCTCAACACCCCCAGGTCCCTCAGCTGCTCCTCACCACACTTGTGCTCTAGACCCTTCCCCAGCTTCGTTGCCCTTCTCTGGCCACGCTCCAGCCCCTCAGGGTCCTTCCTAGCACTTTGCCTATGGCAGCCTGGGGAGATGGGCACGTGCCATCCATCACTCGGTGGTCAGAAGCACCGACGCAGGGAGGCTGGAGGCGAAGCTGGTGATGTCTGGGATTGAAGATAAGCAGCTCCTGGCTCTGACGGCTTGGAAGGATGCTGCTGGTTACGAGGTGCAAACAACCTTGGCCCTCTCCACCTTCCAGTGGACGGATGCTGATGCTCCTTTCCATTGCTAACCTCTTTTTTTTGTTGTTTTTTTTTTTCCTTCCAACCCCTCTTAACACTGTTTGTAGTTCTGCTAAGCCATAAAACAAGCGCCCTGGGAGTTCTCCTTCTAAGCAGACAGCCGTATAAACAAACACCCCAGACCGTTCTCCTGGCGCTCCAGCCTCGAGGAGCCGTGTTTTCAGCTCTGACCCCGCAACCTTTCCTCCGGTTGGCAGCGCGCTGGCGTTGACAGTCGGAACGGTTCAGCCAGAGTTGAAAGATAATTGCTGGAGGAGCAGCGGCCGGGCTGGTATGTGTTATTCTGCAGGACCCCCTCGAGGCCAGGCTTTGAATCTGGTGCACATTTCAAAGCGTGCGTTCGGCTCGATGTGATACTGATTAAAACGGAGGGCTTCGGGGGGAATTGGCAGGGCCCCCGCCATTGCATCTGCCAAGCGACATGCAAAGAAATGCCTCGCTACAATATAGGGCCGGGAGCTTGTCTCGGCAGAATCGGGCTCCGACGGGGGGGAAAGCCTCGCCGGGGAGTTCTTCTCTACGCTGCGCACACATGAGCGCTTCTAGGTCCTCTGCGAGCCCTCTGCTCATGTGGTATTTTCATTTAAAGCCTTTTTTATTTTCGAGCCCATCTGGAATTAATCCTGCTTCCCGCCCCGTCGTGTCCTTCAGCTTTGTGTTTCCACGGAGCAGATGTAAAAAAGCGCGGGGATAAATGAAGGCAGGTACCGGCAAACCCCGGCTCGGGCCGAGCGAGCGGCCAGCCTGGGGCGCAGCAATGTTGGCTGCTCCATCACTGGACAGCAGGCGATGGAAGGAGCTGTGACACCACCTGGGTGTCTTTCTGGTTCCGTATCTTCCGTGAGGATGTGCTTCGGTGTATCGCCAATACAGGTTTGGATTTTTATCCATGCAAAATGATGGTTAAACATCCTTTCCAACCAAAACCATTCTGTGATTCTGTCATCTTGGTGGTGCTTTAAGAGCTGACTCCAGAAGCTTCCTCTGGGATGCACAAAAGGTTGATTTTGGTTTGAAGGTGACACCGCGTTATGGGGTGTTCACTTGGGCCAAGCTCACCTGTGCCTTAGGTGCAGAACTGGAAAGAAACTGTGTATCCTGATGTGTTCCTGTTCCTGCTGTTAATCACAGAATCTGATTATGGTGGGGTTGGAAGGGACCTCTGGAGATCATCTCATCTAACTCCCTGCTAAAGCAGGGTCACCTACAGCAGGTTGCCCAGGATCGTGTCCAGGCACGTTTGGAATCTCTCCAGAGAAGGAGACTCCACAACCTCTCTGGGGAGCCCGTGCCAGTGCTCTGTCACCCTCACAGTCAAGAAGTTCCTCCTCATGCTGAGGTGGAACTTCCTGTGCTCCAGCTTGCATCCATTGCCCCTTGTCCTATCGCAGGGCACAAGTGAGAAGAGGTTGCCCCTTTCTTCATGACACCCAGCCCTCATCCATTGATCCACATTGATTAGATCCCCTCTCAGTCTTCTGGAAAACAAAGAGGAGAAGCTGTGAAATGTAGAGCTCCAAAATGTGTGTGTTGTCTTCATGTGTCTGGAGAAAAGAAGGCTCTGGGGAGGCCATATTGGAGCCTACCAGTAGCTGAAGGGGGCCTACGAGAAAGCTGGGGAGGGACTTTTTACAAAGGCCAGTAGTGGTTGGACAAAGAGTGATGGGTTCAAACTGGAAGAAAATGAGAAATTAGAAGGAATTTCTTTACTGTGAGGGTGGTGAGACCTTGGCACAGGTTGCCCAGTGGTGGTGTGGATGCTCCATCCCTGAAGGTGTTCAAGGCCAGGTTGGACAAGGCTCTGAGCANGCGCGCTGGCGTTGACAGTCGGAACGGTTCAGCCAGAGTTGAAAGATAATTGCTGGAGGAGCAGCGGCCGGGCTGGTATGTGTTATTCTGCAGGACCCCCTCGAGGCCAGGCTTTGAATCTGGTGCACATTTCAAAGCGTGCGTTCGGCTCGATGTGATACTGATTAAAACGGAGGGCTTCGGGGGGAATTGGCAGGGCCCCCGCCATTGCATCTGCCAAGCGACATGCAAAGAAATGCCTCGCTACAATATAGGGCCGGGAGCTTGTCTCGGCAGAATCGGGCTCCGACGGGGGGGAAAGCCTCGCCGGGGAGTTCTTCTCTACGCTGCGCACACATGAGCGCTTCTAGGTCCTCTGCGAGCCCTCTGCTCATGTGGTATTTTCATTTAAAGCCTTTTTTATTTTCGAGCCCATCTGGAATTAATCCTGCTTCCCGCCCCGTCGTGTCCTTCAGCTTTGTGTTTCCACGGAGCAGATGTAAAAAAGCGCGGGGATAAATGAAGGCAGGTACCGGCAAACCCCGGCTCGGGCCGAGCGAGCGGCCAGCCTGGGGCGCAGCAATGTTGGCTGCTCCATCACTGGACAGCAGGCGATGGAAGGAGCTGTGACACCACCTTGGTGTCTCTCTGGTTCCGTATCTTCCGTGAGGATGTGCTTCGGTGTATCGCCAATACAGGTTTGGATTTTTATCCATGCAAAATGATGGTTAAACATCCTTTCCAACCAAAACCATTCTGTGATTCTGTCATCTTGGTGGTGCTTTAAGAGCTGACTCCAGAAGCTTCCTCTGGGATGCACAAAAGGTTGATTTTGGTTTGAAGGTGACACCGCGTTATGGGGTGTTCACTTGGGCCAAGCTCACCTGTGCCTTAGGTGCAGAACTGGAAAGAAACTGTGTATCCTGATGTGTTCCTGTTCCTGCTGTTAATCACAGAATCTGATTATGGTGGGGTTGGAAGGGACCTCTGGAGATCATCTCATCTAACTCCCTGCTAAAGCAGGGTCACCTACAGCAGGTTGCCCAGGATCGTGTCCAGGCACGTTTGGAATCTCTCCAGAGAAGGAGACTCCACAACCTCTCTGGGGAGCCCGTGCCAGTGCTCTGTCACCCTCACAGTCAAGAAGTTCCTCCTCATGCTGAGGTGGAACTTCCTGTGCTCCAGCTTGCATCCATTGCCCCTTGTCCTATCGCAGGGCACAAGTGAGAAGAGGTTGCCCCTTTCTTCATGACACCTAGCCCTCATCCATTGATCCACATTGATTAGATCCCCTCTCAGTCTTCTGGAAAACAAAGAGGAGAAGCTGTGAAATGTAGAGCTCCAAAATGTGTGTGTTGTCTTCATGTGTCTGGAGAAAAGAAGGCTCTGGGGAGGCCATATTGGAGCCTACCAGTAGCTGAAGGGGGCCTACGAGAAAGCTGGGGAGGGACTTTTTACAAAGGCCTGTAGTGGTTGGACAAGGAGTGATGGGTTCAAACTGGAAGAAAATGAGAAATTAGAAGGAATTTCTTTACTGTGAGGGTGGTGAGACCTTGGCACAGGTTGCCCAGTGGTGGTGTGGATGCTCCATCCCTGAAGGTGTTCAAGGCCAGGTTGGACAAGGCTCTGAGCAACCTGGTCTAGTGGGAGGTGTCCCTGCCATGGCAGGGGGGTTGGAACAAGATGATCTTTGAGCTTCCTTCCAACCCAAACCATCCAGTGATCTGTGATGCAGCGGGTGGGTGAGCAGAAAAGTGCCTGTAGGTTTTGGGGCAACATCTGCTGCTCTATGTGAAGAAGTAGGACAAAGATGTGCCCATCGATGTTATTACTTAAAACAATTCCTTCAATCAGAGAGGCCAAGGGAGTTGGCTCCCATGAACCTCACGGTGCTGTTGTGCACAGGTAGATCTTCTCCACTTGCTTTCCGGCTGCTTTTCCCCTTGTGCACTGATTTAATAACGTCTTATGCCAACTTTCGCCTTTGTTTGCCCATGAGAAATAAATAGAGCCTTTCTTCTTGGACTATCTTCAGCTCCGGGGTTTTGTTTCAGCTTCCAATAGCTTTTTTTGAAGCTCGGGAGCTGTTCCCTCTGCGGCATCAGTGTTTCCAGTCAAGGATAGAAACACTTTCCAGGAAGAGCAAACGCTGAGTGTTGGGGCTTTGCTGGTCATTGCCAGTGTTTCCAGCACTGTCTCCTCGGGTGTTTCTGGTGACTGCAGCTTTGGACACCTAAATTGTTGTGATTTGGAGAGACTGTGTCATTCTTCTCTAGGAGAACGTTAGCAAGAAGTTTTAGGAAGGCCCAAATCACGTGAAGGAGGGATGTCTACAGTGACAAAAGTTTCTACTGCCTGAGCTGATTTGGAGTTGTGTGAGATGGAGGCTGAGAGTTTGGAGCTGTATGAGATGTTGTGTGTGAACACCAGCTGATGTGTCACGTTAAGTGGAACCATATTGATTCTTCAAATAGCTTGTTGTCCCTCTTCTGAACTTTCCCACCGCCAGCCAATAGGATCTTTGCCATTGGCCGATGTGTCTGTGAATGTTCACGTCTTCTGGTTTCTTCTTCTTTTCAGTACTGGTTACGCTTCTTTCCAACCTAATTCTGATAAGCTTTTTGCTGGTCTGTTTTGCTGCGTCAACCACTTCTAGCCTCTTTTGTTCCTTTATGGCCGTGTTTAGACCAGAGGCTCAGGAGGTTGTTGCCAAGTGGGCATCGGTCTCTTCTCCCAAGTGATAGGACAAGAGGAAACGGCCTCAGGTTGCAGTAGTGGAGCTTTAGGTTGGACATGAGGAGCAATTTCTTGCTGGCAAGGGCCGTGAAGGGCTGTCCCAGGGCAGCGGTGGAGTCCCCATGGCTGGAGGGGTTTCCAGGCCGTGGAGATGTGGTGCTGAGGGCCATGGTTTAGTGGTGCCCTGGCAGTGCTGGGTTAACTGTTAGACTGAATGACCTTAAATGTCTCTTCCAACCACAACAGTCCCGTGATTCTATGTTTCATTAAAACTTGCAAAATTCCTCGCTGTCTTCGTGTCTTCACTAGCAAGCACTTGATGACCTTGGTGGTGGTGGAAGTTTGATGGCACGGAAAAACGGCATGAGTTTTCCATCTCTGCTTTTCAGTTAACTTTACTCCGTGGTGTTTGTGACTGGAGAGGGCCAAGACCTGTCTGTGAAGCTACTGAGTCCGCCCAACCTCATGGGTGTATTTCTCTTCTGGCAACAAGGGCTCTCTTGTCTCCAGGTGTTTCGTGGTTGACAACAACTGAGAGGGAGGCCAGATCACCTCTCTGTGCACCCGGCAGTAACTTAATGTTACCTTGTCCTCAGCACTCCCCTTCCATCTTAGAACTTCGCAGGTGTTGCGTAGAGAAAGAAAACAACAACAAAATTAATGAGTTTTGGTTCAACCTAGATTGTGATCAACTGGGCACAAGGACTCTGCTTGTTCTGCGGGCTGGGCAGTGTGTGGGGTGTCTCCTCCCTGGGCTTGGGATAATTGCATATGGGCACGCAGGAATTTTGCAGATTGTGTCTGGATTACTGCTCGGCGTGTTCAGCTTTGCAGAAGTCACCTATGACCCATTTGCTGGGTCAGGGACTGGTCATGTTGATGGGTTATTGCATGGCAACTGGTTTGGGAAAACTGGTGACCTTGTATTAACTGGTTAATGTGTCTGAGCTGTGTGATCTGAACACAAGATCCCTGTCCCCACGGTCATACAATGACCATGCTAAATCACGGAATCATTTAGGTTGGAAAGGATCTTTCAAGATCGAGTCCAACCATAATAGGATCGAATCATAGAATGGTTTAGGTGGGACCTTAAAGATCATCTAGTTCCAACCCCCCTGCCATGGCAGGGACACCTCCCACTAGACCAGGTTGCTTCAAGCCCGTCTAACCTCGTCTTGAACACATCCAGAGATGGGTCATCCATAACTTCCTGGGCAACCTGGGCTGGTGTCTCACCACCTTCACCATGCTCTATGTGAACCGTGTTGCCATTTGATTTCATTCCTCTGTCCCTCAAACGTTGAACATCTGAGTTGTTGAGCTGTCTTTAACCATTACTAGTAAACCTGTGACCACCTGAACCGAGAGCCCTGGGAGCTCTGAGGAGCTTCCTGCTGCTGCTGTTCCCCATGAGCCTCTCCCGAGAACGAACCAGAAGTCCATATTGGCAGAGGAGAAGCTGTAGATGCTTTTTGTTACTCCAAGTATTTTCTTTCTAACAGGCTGGCGAGTGCAGTGACATAAGCGGATCGCTGAAATATTAACGAACAGATTTGTAGGGAAAGGGAACTCGTGTCCTCAGCATCAAAGAAATTTGTTGGATATTAATTTGACGTATTTACAAGTTCAAATGCTTTCGAAATGTCTGCTCCTTGCGCTGCTCCTCTTAGCAACCGGCGCGAATGTTTCTAATAACCTTTTATTTGTAACAAAGCTGGCAGAAATGTTTTCTGTTCTGCTTCAGAGTTGGTGGCATTGCCTTCAAGCAGTCTCTGCTTGGAGCTTGGGTTAACCCCTCAGCACCCAGCAGGACTGCACCCACGTGAGACACGGAATATGTAGAAGCGCTTGGCACAGGCTGCAAGAAATCTGGTTTTGTTCTTGCGAGCCCGGTGTTTGACATGCAATTAAAAGGCTACGAGCTTTGCTAGCTCTTATAAATTTCTTTTGCAAGCGTGGCCATTAAAGTCCAGTTTTACTGGCCACCTTTGCAGGCTTGATTTTTTAAATGGGGACGTTGGCCCCGTAAATCTGACTTTTAAAAATTTCATGTATCAGATGTTATTGAAGTATCTTTACGGCGCCGTGCTGTTGGTGCAGCTGCAGCTTTGATAGCTTCGGTTTGCAGCTACTGCAGGTTGGATTCTGTGTGGGAGCTGGCGTGGGGGGCACGTTGAGTATGGGCAGAAATACCTTCGGTGGTGTCTTGCAGGTGGAACTGGACAGGAGGATATGGACACAAAACTGGAGCTGTTCAGTCTGGAGAAGCCTCAGAGGGGATCTGATCAATGCTGAGCAAGAGCTCAAGGGCCCATGGGGGGCAAGAGGATGGGGCCAGACTCTTGTCAGTGGTGCCCAGTGACAGGACAAGGGGCAACGGGCACCAACTGGAACCCAGGAGGTTCCATGTGAGCAGGAGGAGCAACTTGTTTGGTGTGAGGGTGTGGGAGCCTGGCCCAGGCTGCCCAGAGAGGTTGTGGAGTCTCCTTCTCTGGAGAGATTCCAAAGGTGCCTGGACACGATCCTGGGCCCCCTGCTCTGGGTGAGCTGCTGGAGCAGGGGGGTTGGACGAGATGATCTTCAGAGGTCCCTTCCAACTCCTACCGTGCTGGGATTCTGTGAAATCTAGAGGGTTGAAGCAGCTTTTAACCCTTCAGCTACTGTTTTCAGATATCTTGTAGCATGGAACAAAAAACCCCCAAGTCTCCATGATTCTGCAGTCCTGTTTATTGCAATGAAACTTTAACTAAGATGATTTTGAGAGAACCTAAGATTGTTCGGGTCAGAGGGGACATCCAGGGAAGTCTCTAGTCCATCCTCCTGCTCAAAACAGATCAGATTTTTAGGTCAGGGAAGGTTTTTTTTTAGTGTTTTGTATTGAAAAAATCGAAGGGTCGGTTCACCACAATGGAGGCTGTAGAATCTCTGGAAAACCAAGAATGTCTTTTCTTCTGTTTATACTTGTTTTAAGTTTGACTCTCACCATGCACCACTGTGAAGAGCAAGGCTCCATCTTCTTGATGGCTTTCTCGTAGGGGTTGAAGGTCTCTATAAGGTCTCCCAGGAGCCTTCTCCTCTCCAGGCTGACCAAGCCCAACTCTCCCAGCCTGGCCTCCCAGCAGAGGCCTTCCAGCCCTCCCATCATCTCCATGGCCTCCTGTGGCCCCGCTCCAGCAGGTCCATGTCTCTGCTGTGCTGAGGACTCCAGAGCTGCCCCAGCACTGCAGGGGGGTCTCCCAGAGCGCAGCAGAGGGGCAGGATCCCCTCCCTGCCCTGCTGCCCACGCTGCTGGGGATGCAGCCCAGGAGGACGTTGGCTGCTGGGCTGCGAGCGCACGGGGCTGGTTCCTCTGCAGCTTTTCATCCACCAACATCCCCAAGTATGAAGGACTCGTGGTGAGACACTTTGCACATTAGCTTGGAGACGGCGGTGGATGCCACACTTGCCCGTCCCATGAGCTTTGCGTGCTGGGCCTCGCTCCGATGGGGAGATCCTTGCGTGATATCATTGTCCTGGAATGCAAACTGATCCCATCCAGCGAGACTTGGATCAGCTCTGCCATGAGCACAAACAATAAAAACTGGTCTCCTGCAGAGGGATGATGGGATTTATTGTGGGCGCACGTGGCCCAGGTCTGGCTCTTGCTCTCCGGTTTTATAGAAACCTCTAAAACCTGAGAGCCCTGCCAGGTGTCCCGAGGCATTCGGGCTTAAGTCTGAAACTTGCTGTGGGACTGTTGCCAAGGACTGGGCACCACTCTGGAGGTGATCTCATAAGCGTCGTCTTTTAGTATATGAAGCCCAACTAACTGTCTCCTGCATCATCTTTAGCTGCTGCCCACATACTCCATCACACTTGACCCTGGTCTGCAAGATCTGTCCTTAGGGTGTCTTTGAGGTATAATTTTATGCTGAGCTTTTTTAATATAAAAATACAGGCATGACCAAGTTGCTGTTGCAGCTGACTTGAATTTTTTTATCTTGCTTTTAAGACCACGGTGGCTCCTGGCTGATGGTGCTCACGGGGCTTTAATATCTAAGTTACAACTCCCCAGTTTGTTCCATATACACTAACTGGCGCTTTTTTTTAAGGTGCTTTTCCTCAGAACCACAAATTCTGGGTGTCACGTCCTCTTCTCTTCCCACACCGGTAACAAAACCCGCTTGGGTGATGTGGCTTTTAAATACTAATAATTTCCTCTAATCAGGGACCTTCTGTAGGAACATCTACCAGGCTTGAGGAAAATGAGCTCTTCTACCTCAGAAAGCGCTGGGAGCAGTTGTTGCTGATGGACACGTTGACAGACCCCCTTGCTCGGGGCTCTGCGTGGTGCCACTGGAAGGAAACGCCTTCCAGGGTAGTCAGCGCATGGGTGGGACAGCTTGTGTACAGCTGAGCCTCGCAGCCGCTATCGCAAACGAGTCTTTGGAAACGTTCACTCTTGTCTTTTTTCCTTCCTTTTCCACAAGAATTTATTTGCATCTCTCCCTTTTAAGCCGGATTCTTGTCATCAGCTGCTTCTTGGACTCAGTGACTTCTGGTTGAGTTAAAAAATCATAAGAAGAATAAAAAAAAAATGCCCTGTGTAGATTAAGCTGCTGAGATGCCTTCAAGGCGTTGTTTATAGGTCCATGTTCGTTCTTTGCGGAGGGAAAGTGAGCGCTTTAATGTCTTCCATATTTCCCGAATCTCTCCGGCTTGGCCACAAAGTGCTGTGGCATTTGAAGACGCTTTTTGCTGCTTTTAGGGAGAGGTTGACAGAAATGTTGGCAGACGTGGCTGTGGTTCTGCCTCTGAAGGTAAGTGTAATGTGTCTGAAGGGTTCAAGGTCATCACTGCTGGAAGCTGGAGACCTTAATGCTGCAGAGTGGGCTGTAGATGAGTTATGCTCTGGAGGGGGAGTGTGTTTTAGGAGGAACAGGGGGTGAGAAAGAACAAGCTTTGCAGGCTCCAAGGAGACCAGGTATTTCTGAAGCCTTAGAAACATGCTCTGGTTCCACCTTGCCTTGGAAAGCTCTATGGCAGCATGCAAGTCACTGGTTCCTCAGCTATAACCTTCTGCTATCTCCACGGGCAAGTAGGAAGCACGTGCCCTGATGGAGCCGTTGGTAATAGCGTGTCAGTCCATGCCCTGTGAAAGGAGACTTCTTGAGCACCTTATCCTTGATCACCTACGAGTTGTGGTGTAACTCACACTCCTGGCCACTTCTGTTTAATTTCCAAGTGAACGGTGATTGAAGGTGGATTTTTCATCTTCTCCACAGAGCCTCAGAAGTGAAACCCTGTGGCCTATTAACTTCTGAGGCCACCACTCCTCTTACTTAACGTATTCCTTCTATAGCCAACTGAAATGTTCTTGAAGGACAGAGGGCTTCTTAGCTGGTGTTCTTTTGTCTGTCGCTGCTCTTGTTGTGAGGTGCCCATGTGAGGCCAATCCTTGAGGGACCCATCAGCGTGTGTCGTGGTTGGGGGTGCTGATATTGCACCGACCTGGTGAGTTGCTCGTGTACCATTTGGATTTTGGTTTTGCTTTTTAATTAAGAACCCCGTGGAATATTTAGGCTTTGATCATAGCCTTATGAGAAGCAAATGAGATACTGCTGATATTGACCTCATAGCTTCTTTCCTGTTCTTCCACTTATTGGATGCTCTCTTATCATAGAAGGGTTCGGGTTGGAAGGGACCTTAAGGATCATCCAGTTCCAGCCCCCCTGCCATGGCAGGGACACCTCCCACTAGACCAGGTTGCTCCAAGCCCCATCCAACCTGGCCTTGAACACCTCCAGGGATGGAGCATCCACAACCCCCCTGGGCAACCTGTGCCAGGGTCTCACCACCCTCATGGTGAAGAATTTCTTCCTTATACTTCAGTTCTTAAGACTTGAGTCTTAAGTGCTGTAATTTTTACAAGTTTCGGGGAACTTGTATTCCACTGGGGAAAAAAAAAGAAATTAACTGATGGCCACTTTATGATGTAAGAGAACAAAAATCTGGAGAAAGGCAACGTGTAGGGGTGTGTCTGGGACCGGGGCTGAACAGTGTGAAATGTTGTAACAGCAGCTTTGGGAGGGGGGTTTGCGGTAATCGCCCTTCTGGAGTTTCAGATTTCTGGGTAGTTTGTGTAAATTTGACAGTTGGATGTAGAAGTTCAGCCTTGCAACATCCAGTACGTGGGCAGGGGATGGGGGAGCAGGGACGGGAGAGGTGAGGAGTTCCACCGCTCATTTCCCATCGTGGCCTCGGACTGGATCTTAAAGAAAATCCCTTGGAGCTGAAGAAATCTCTTTTTTCACTTATTTGCCTTGAGTGGAAGTGTCAGGATGCTCTGGGCTGGCGTGGCTCAGGGTTCATCTACCCACCAAAGGGTCATCTTGGTTTATTAACACATAGTCAAGAAGCTTGGGACTTTCATTGGTCCTAATAACTCTGTAATGCTTCCTTTTCTTTTGCATTTTAGAAATTACCAGCCCAAAATCTTCTCATTAAGAAATTCCACCTGAACAAATCTGGCTTGTACACACAAATTCAGGAGTTACCAAAGCTGGAGCAGAGGGAACCCGTCTGAGCTCGTGGTCTTGGCATCAGTGATGGGGCCTGGGGTTGTTCTCGTGGGAGGTGCTTTCACCTTGTTTCTGTGCTGAAAAAAAGTGATTTTTCAAGATATTAAGAAAAATCCCTTCCCCGATAGAGTTGTGAAGGGCTGTGCCAGGCTGGGCAGGGCAGTGGTGGAGTCCCCATGGCTGGAGGGGTTTCCAAGCCGTGGAGATGTGGTGCTGAGGGCCAGGGGTTAGTGGTGCCCTGGCAGTGCTGGGTTAATTGTAGGACTCAATGTTCTTGGAGATATTTTCCAAACTGAAACATCCTTTGATTCTATGACAGATGAGTTTTGCCCCAAAACCTTGTCTCCCACAAAGCAAGTAAACAACGTTCCCACCACAGATGAGAACGTGCTGCTCGAGGATTTCAGAGCCTGTACAGAGGATTAATGAGGATCCAGTGAGAGAGCGGCTGTAAAATCACGTGGGGTGGGTTTTTCTTTAGAGTGCCAATTAAATCTCCTCGTCATTCCCAATTCTTCAGGCTTTCAGAGGCGGTTTTGTGCAGGTAGCCAGATGCTGATTGCCGTTGACTTCTGATCCCATAAAACCTCCATCAAACAGCTGGAAACAATTGCGAGAAAGTCCCATGTTCTTTTGTTTAAGGAGACAAAGCCTATTGTGTGCTGGAGCGGGGCATGAACGATGGTTTCTGCTGTACTGTACCGAGGGACAAAAGGCCGAGCACTTCATCGGAGAAATTGCTTTCCAGACAAAAGAAGAAACCATTGAAACAAAAGTGACGAGCAGGCTGAAGTCGTTCGCTGGTACGAAGGGGATGGAGCACACGATGCTTCACTGATGCCTCCATCCAACGGGGAGGGCTTGGGTAGGTGTTGAAAGAACGTTCCTCAAAGAACATACTTAGGATCAGAGTGAGATGTAATATGCTAAAAATCAGATGTATAAAGCTTCTTTGCGTGCAGGAACATCACGCTTGTCCATTTTCACCCTACATGTATCTGCAGGATTCACCACTTCCTGCGTGCTAAACCAGAGTCACAGAATGGTTTGGGGCCACAAAGATCATCTCGTTCCAACCCCCTTGCTAGGGGCAGGGACACCTCCCACTAGACCAGGTTGCTCAAGGCCCCCATCCAGCCTGGTCTTGAACATATGCAGTGTTGGAGCATCCACAGCTTCCCTGGGCAACCTGTGCCAGTGTCTCACCACCCTCATGGTGAAGAACTTCTTCCCAATTTCTAATCTAAAGCTTCCCTCTTCCAGTTAGAAGCCACTACCCCTCTCAACAACTCCTTGAAATGAGATTGGAATGAGGTGGAGGTCAGGCGCTTCTCCCAAAGAACAAGTGGTAGAACAACAGAGAATGGCCTCAGATTGTGCCGGGGGAGGGTGAGGTTGGGCATGAGGAGCAATACCTTCCTGGCAAGGGTTGTGAAGGGCTGTCCCAGGCTGGGCAGGGCAGTGGTGGAGTCCCCATCCCTGGAGGGGTTTCCAAGCCGTGGAGATGTGGTGCTGAGGGCCAGGGGTTAGTGGTGCCCTGGCAGTGCTGGGTTAATGGCTGGATTCAATGATCTGAAAGATCTCTTCCAACCTAAACTAAATTTTCTTTCTAAGTGCTTTAGAGAGTGAAAAGTAGAATTTCAGCAGAGATTTTCATTTGCAGTGAGATTTCACCGTAGGAGAAAGGGCTGTGATGAACTTGTGCTGTTGGGACTTTGCTATGGAAGGGGCTGCAGGGAGCAGAGCACGAGGCTGCTCTCTGCGTTAAGAATTTGGTGTCTTGTTTTTGAAGGGCAGAGTTACGCTTGCAGCATTTTTTGCTCTCTTGCTCTGGCTTTACTAGTCCCAGTGTTTGACAGGCTGATCTGAGGCTCTCGCTGCTGGAAACCACTTCAATGGCTCCTGTGAGCTATAAAGATTATCTAAGTAGGGGCCCAAGGAACTCTCAGGCTTGAGCAATCAATCCCTTATGTACCGGTTCACTGGAGATCCAGGACTAAAGGGTTTCCTCGACTCACTTCTCAGACCAAACCAAACTGTTTGGGTCGTTTTTTTTTCTTTTTTTAAACCATTTTAAAAATCATTGTTCCTTTTAAGTTAACGGCATAGCGAAGGGGGCTGGGAGTGGAAAGCCTTGAGACATGAAGTTGGAGGCAAACGTGAATTAAGAAGTGTCAGCAGTGGTGTGGGCAGCAGGAGCAGGGCAGGGATCTTCCCCCTGGCCTGGGCACTGGGGAGGCCCAACCTCAAATCCTGGGGTCAGTTTTGGGGCTCTCACTCCAGGAAGGACCTTGAGGGGCTGGAGCGTGTCCAGAGAAGGGCAATGAAGCTGGAGAAGGGTCTAGAGCAGGAGTGTGGTGAGGAGCAGCTGAGGGAGCTGGGGGGTTGAGCCTGGAGCAAAGGAGGCTCAGGGGAGACCTTCTGGCTCTCCACAACTCCCTGAGAGGAGGTTGGAGCCAGGTGGGGTCGGGCTCTTCTCCCAAGGAACAAGTGACAGGACAAGAGGAAATGGCCTCAAATTGTACCAGGGGAGGCTGGAGCTGAGGAAGACTTTCTTGGTGGGAAGGGCTGTGAAGGGCTGTGCCAGGCTGGGCAGGGCAGTGGTGGAGTCCCCATGGCTGGAGGGGTTTCCAAGCTGTGGAGATGTGGTGCTGAGGGCCAGGGGTTAGTGGTGCCCTGGCAGTGCTGGGTTAATGATTGGACTCAATGATCTTAAAGATCTTTTCCATCCTAAACGATTCTGTGAGACTCTGATTGCATGGGATTTGTATTTAGAGGCATGAGGTATCTGATGAACTTTCCTGCCTTGCTGCTAGCTGTGGGTTTGACACCCATCTGAAGGTCATTTTTAATCGTGCTTTCTCTTCCTCTCCTTCTGTTCCTGAGACGCCAACTCACTTCTCCCTTGTTTTCCCAGGCTCTTCAAGGAGCTTTGCTTCTGACCTTGGCTCCTGTCAGTTTGGATATTGCAAAACAAGGGAGCAGCCATGGCAGGTGGGGCCAGAGGTCTCTGAATTGCAGCTTCCACTGGTCCAAAACTTTCCATTAAGATCAGCTGAAGGAACTGGTGATACTTGTATTACAATCATTCATCTTATCGGCCAGCTTGTTTGGAGACAGCATGGAGTGCCAAAGGGAGGGGAGGTCTTGCTGGCTCTTCAACACTTGCTATTACATGAGCAAGGAAAGCTTGAAAGTGAGGAAAGCATGAAAGTCAGGAGCACATCTGGTGGGACAAGTGGTCTTCTGCTGAGCACAAAATAGGAGTTTGGGGCTTTTGTGCCTCTGGAGTCGCTTGCGTGGCTGTTGCGTGTGATTTGGACACATTTACATTCTTGGAAGGCTTAATTGGAAGGGATGAAGGGTGCTGGGTAGCCAGGGAGAGCCTTTAGAAGTTCTGCAAAAGGCTGCAGAATAAATTTGTGTTATATATGCTGGAGAACCTGTGGGCAGAGGGCTTCGTGGTTACACTGCTGCGGCCATGTCCTGCTTAGACACCAAGATCCATAAGGTCGCGAGACTGAAATCCTTTAGAAACAGTCTCACCCGCTCTGAGAGCCACCAGATTCCTCATGTGGTTGGTTTCCATCCCTATTAATCCCGTTAGAGGCTGGCGCGTGGTTCCTGAAGCCAGCAGCTCGATATCCCTTCCAGGTTTCCCTCGTCGCGCCACGTCTCGCGTCTCTCCTCTGTCTTCTCCGTTGCTGTAACTCCAAGCCCACCGCTTGCCCGTGGAGGTGGCGACGATGGAAGAAAAGAAGCTTTATAGGACCGTTTTAATACAATAAGTCTCAAATTGGGGTTAGTAATGGGGAAGGAGCAGCCTTTTGTAGTGCCTGGGTAAATCTGTTCCAGGAGCGCGAGCAGACGGGTGTTTACATTAGCGTGTTAATTCCTTATATTTAGGGAGTTCTGATCCATGGAAAAACAAACTAATGAAAGGTTTTTAAAACTTCTTTTCTCTCATTTTCTCTCTCCATAAATTAGAAACATTCACTTTTGGAAGAAAAAAAAAAATAAATAAATTTCTTTGCGAAGTTAAAGGCAAAATGATGGCATTTATTATCTTGAATTTCCATGACGAGTTAATTTTGACTGTGTGTGGGTGGCTTAAATAATCCTTCTGTTTCCGAAATCTTCCCGAGGAATTCTTTGTTACTGCAGCGAGACAGACGCCCACTGTGGAAAGTTGAAATGGTCAACTTCAATGCTGTCCTGCTGCCGGGCGCCGGGTTGGCTGCGAGGGTGGCAGATAATGAGCATTTACTGAAGGGAGTTTTCATTTCCAGCGTGTTAATCCTCATCAGAACTACTCATCTGCTCCTGCTTCCAACGAACCCGTGGAGCAAGGGAGTAGACGTGTGCTGGGGACGCGGTTTCTGCAGGGTTGAGGCTTCTGCTTGACGCAGAAGTCTTTGCGACCGTAGAGAGCATCTTCTCTGCGGGTGTTGGTGGAGGAACCACCTGTAGGTGTCTGCAGAGATGCCTCCTTCCAACTCATGCAAAGCTATTTTCAATGGATTTGGGCTGTCAACCTAAATTACTTGCATTTCATAGAATGGAATCATGGCATGATTTGGATTGGAAGGGACCTTTCAAGGTCATCCAGTCCAATCCCCTGCAGGGAGCAGGGACATCTGCACCTAGAGCAGGTTGCTCAGAGCCCCGGCCAACCTCACCTGCAATGGTGCCAGGGATGGGGCAGCCACCACCTCTCTGGACAGCCTGGGACAGGGGCTCACCACCCTCAGTGTCAACAATTTCCTCCTTCTCTTTGTTCTAAATCTCCCTCTTTTCATTTAAAACCATCCCCCCTTGTCCTGTCCCAACAGGCCCTCCTAAAAAGTCTCTCCCCATCATTTTCCAAATTCATCTTTGGGTAATTTTGTTTTAGCTTTTTACTCTAAAGCATTTTCAAGCCCTGAGGAAGCATCAGGGATTACTTTGCTCTTTGCCAGGCTGTGGTCATCTCTGGAGCAGACCAGGCAGTGGCTTGGTAAGAGGACAGCCCAGAGCCACAACGTGGCCAGGAGACACAGTTCTTGTGTTTTCAGAGCCATAGAATGGTTTGGGTTGGAAGGGACCTTTGAAGATCATCTAATCCAACTCTTCAAAGGGACCTTAAAGACCAGAGCAAATGTTTGGAGAGTGGCAAGAAGTTAAGAAGCGTGAAATCCACCCTGAGATACCAGCAATTGTAAGCTCCTGATGGTTGAAACCAGACGTGGAGGCTGGAGAACAGTATCCACTGGCCACCCAGGCGGTGTCCTGATAGCACGATCTGGATGAGGGCTTGGAACGTGCTGCAGCCCCATTCAGAGGCAGCTTCGAGCCATTTAGTTTTATCCTTAAGTTAAGGGGGGGGGGGGCAAATGACATCCTCGATTTGGGCTTTCGCTCTGACTCAAACAATAGCGGCCCGGGAAGGCTCCTCTGCCTTCTGCGCGGTCCTTTTGAAAGCTGAAGCTTTTAGGAGTTGAACGTTCCCAATACCTTGGGCTCAGCGGCATATGCAGAACAAATGTGAATCAAACACAGAAATAATTCCTTCAAGAATTTTATTTATTGATGTGGTAGCGCAATACTACACTGTTTACAATAGAGAGTTAAGTGGGATTTGGGGTTTGCTGGGAAGTTGACAGCTTGCGGTCCCCAGCAGAATTTCTGCCTTTTGTGGGATGAAAGAAGAAAAGCGATGTTCTTGAAATGGTTATTTAGAAGTGATTTGGAAGTTTGTTCCCTTTCCAGGCAAGGGGAGAGGCTGCCAGGATTGCGGTTCCTGCAATGGTGAAATTTTGGATGTGAAAAAAAAAAAAGAAAGAAAAAAAAAATCACAGAAGTCTGTTTGCATTAGAATAACAAGATAAAGAACCTCGCGGAGGCTTGCGGGGGACTCAAATGAAATGCAGTTGTGAGCAGATTGCTCGCGCTGCCTTTCTCACGGGTAAGACGTTGGGATCTCGAGCTGAGTCTCTGAGCAGAGGAACGGCCAGAAGAACAGAGACCTTCTGGTGGCCTTTCAGTGCTTCAAGGGGCCTGTCAGAAAGAT
The DNA here is from genome assembly GCA_013400335.1 of Eurystomus gularis. NCBI lineage: Eukaryota > Metazoa > Chordata > Aves > Coraciiformes > Coraciidae > Eurystomus > Eurystomus gularis. The sequence goes on from VZZY01015840.1 coordinate 144,083, forward strand.
GGGGATGGACATTTGAGCAGGGCCTATTGGGACAGGACAAGGGGAGACGGTTTGAAACTCAAGACTGGAGAGAAGGAATTGTTGACGCTGAGGCTGGTGAGCCCCTGGCCCAGGTTGCCCAGAGAGGTGGTGGCTGCCCCATCCCTGGCACCATTGCAGGTGAGGTTGGCCGGGGCTCTGAGCAACCTGCTCTAGTTGCAGATGTCCCTGCTCAGCGCAGGGGGTTGGACTGGATGACTTTCAAAGTTCCCTTCCAACCCAGACCATTTTATGATTCTATGATTTATCTTTGGGATGACCCGTGATAACATGGACACGTCTGGAGGTCTTTTCATGGAGCAGGTGCTGCGGAAAGGGATCAAGTAGGTTGTGGAGCAGTTTATTGGCATTAACTGGTTTTACAGAGACAGTGTTTTGATTTTCTCCAGTGTTGAAGAGTCGATGGCCTCCACCAGATGCTCATGGTGCAAGAGACAAATGTAAAGGTGAATCCCTTGTCTTTGGTATATGCCACGTGCTAATTCTTCAAGGTGCTGTGGTTTGTGTTTGTCCTGCTGACAGCAGAGGGAAGGATCCCACAGAATGGGAATGCACTTGCTCTGCGGTAGAGATTCTTGCCCACGATAACATGGAGAGCAGCGAGATCCCATAACCCTGGGCAGAGTTCTGACCTGGTTTTGGAGATTGTGGAAAGAGAGGTTGTGCAGATGTTTGCACTTGGTAGAGAGGTCATGGTGTTGGATCACTGCCTTTGATACTGTTTTCTTCTGAAGTGTTGATAATTATGCCCTCTTAGAGGGTGGCATGATTATTGTCCTCAGAGGTGGCTCTTGAAAGGCTCAGTTGGGTTTCAACAACAGTTTCTCAAAGTGCTTTTGCAGCTTTTATTTTAAAAATGAAACTGTGTGTTCCTCAGTCCTCTGCTGCGTATCAGAAGTCAGTGGCACGTGGCCCCAGGAGATGAACTGGGATACAGTGTTGAGTTTTGGGCCCCTCACTCCAAGAAGGACCTTGAGGAGCTGGAGCGTGGCCAGAGAAGGGCAACGGAGCTGGAGAAGGGTCTAGAGCAGGAGTGTGGTGAGGAGCGGCTGAGGGAGCTGGGGGTGTTGAGCCTGGAGCAAAGGAGGCTCAGGGGAGACCTTCTGGCTCTGCACAACTCCCTGCCAGGAGGTTGGAGCCAGGTGGGGTTGGGCTCTTCTCCCAAGGAACAAGCAACAAGGATAAGAGGAAATGGCCTCAAGTTGCACCAGGGGAGGTTTAGGTTGGCTATGAGGAAGAGTTTTTTCGTGGAGAGTGTTGTGAAGGTCTGTACCAGGCTGGGCAGGGCAGTGGTGGAGTCCCCATGGCTGGAGGGGTTTCCAAGCCGTGGATCTGTGGTGCTGAGGGACATGGTTGACAGGAGGAGAGGTAATGGCTGAAGGTGTGCCAGGGGAGATTTAGATTGGATATTAGGAAGAAATTCTTTCCTGAAAGAGTGGTTAGGCATTGGAACAGGCTGCCCAGGGCAGTGGTGGAGTCACCATCCCTGGAGGGGTTCAAAAAACCTGTAGATGTGGTGCTTCAAGACATGGTCTAGGGGTCAGGGAGATGCTGGATGAAGGTTGGACTAGATCTTTTCCAACCTAAATGATTTGATGATTCTATGGTTTAGTGGTAGCCTGGCAGTGCTGGGTTAACGGTTGAACATGATGATGTTGAAGGTCTTTTCCAACCTACTCCATTCGGTGACCGTATGGCTTTATGCATGTCTCTGAGGGCCATGATGAACGAGCGGCGAGGCGGGCAGTGCGACTTCTGAGTGCCATGGGTTCGTTTCAAGTTGTGCAAGAATGCAGCAGTGTCCGATGCCAACTATTTGTTTACTCCTTTTAAGATCTAACATAATGAGTTTGTTTACAAGGCTTCAGCTTGACCAGAAGGAACCCATTTGATTATTTGGAGAACATAATCTCTCAAACCATTGCTTATACAACAGAATGACCTGGGAGCTTCTGCACCCTGGCTTTACAAAAAAAAATATTAAACCCCCTTGAACCTCTATCTTCCAGTCCCAGAGAATAATTGTATTGTCTCCTCACTTCTTGTTGATTCTCTGTTAAATTCTTGTGGATTGTTTCAAGTGTAGAATTTGTGGCAATACTCTGTGTTGTGGTGGACCAAGCAACAGCACGTGTGGTCCCTGAGGAGGTGAGCGACCTGCAGAATGGGTCAGCAGGTTGGGGCAAGGCTTGGAGAGAAGACCTTTGTGCAGGTTCAAGGGTGAGAGCAGGAGCTCCTTCTGTTGGCATTAGTTTGCATAACTGAACGAAAAAGGCTCTTCCTCATAATTTTATCTGTTGTATTGTTGGATAGTGTCAGTATGCAAATAACCCCAGGAATATATATTATATTTATTTAAAAAATAATGGCGCTAGGGATGTGCTGCTTGTAGTAATTGTTTCTTTACTCCCAGAATTTCTGATGGTGAGCTGACCTTGGCTTCAAGAGAAGCTGTGAAGAACCTTACCAAAATTAGGTATAGGATAGTCATTGTGAGTACTGGGAGGGTTTTGAGGCTGAGAGAAGACCTCATTGCTCTCTGCAACTCCCTAAAAGGAGGTTGTAGGGAGGCTGGTGCTGGTCTCTTGTCCCAGGTAACTAATGACAGGACAAGAGGTGATGGCCTCAAGTTGCACCAGGGGAGGTTTAGATGGGATATCAGGAAGAAATTCTTTACTAAAGGAGTGGTGAGGCACTGGAACAGGCTGCCCAGGGAAGTGGTGGAGTCACTGTCCCTGAAGGTGTTAAAAAAACGGGTAGATGTGGCACTTCAGGATGTGGTCTAGGTGTCAGGGAGATGTTAGGATGAAGGTTGGACTTGATGATCCCAGAAGTCTTTTCCAACCTTAATGATTCTATGATCCTTCCGTCTCCTAAACTATCTGCATGCTGTTGGTTTCCACTGTCATCCACTCCTATCTGAAATCCTTTCAAGTTCTTAGACTCAGTTGTACTTGATGGAAATATCTGCAGTGTGTCACTTGTTGTGTTTTTATCACAAAATCGTTGAATCGTTCTGGTTGTAAGAGACCTTTAAGATCATCAGGTCCAACTGTTAACCCAGCACTGCCAGGGCACCACTAACCCCTGGCCCTCAGCACCACATCTCCACGGCTTGGAAACCCCTCCAGGGATGGGGACTCCACCACTGCCCTGCCCAGCCTGGGACAGCCCTTCACAGCCCTTTTGGTAAAGGAGGGAAAAAAAAAAGACACCATCCTTTGGTATCTTTTAAGGTCTTGTCTTATGCCTCTCAGAGGCCTCCTGGAGCCAAGTGATGCTACTTTCATGGCCTCTACTACAGCTACTGGTAGAGAGAGGATTGGGTTTGTGGAGTCAAAGCATATCCTCCTTCCTCATGACCAGGAGTTGCCACCATCCTCTTTGGGAGTGTCAGAATAGAGTTGTGGAGCTTGTGTCTTCATTAGAGATTCGCTTTTCATTGACCCTACCTTGTACAGGTGGGTTGGAGTAGGTAATCTCTAGACCTCAGTGGTCCTACGATGTGTGGCTTGCAGGAGAGTGTTACGGGCAGTTTGCACCTCTGCCGTTGGACAATGAATGTGGTTAGATCTCATGGTACGTGGTGGCCATGGCTGGACTGCACGAGACGGGAGACCCAAAGGTGCTGCGAGAGGGTTGGCAGCTGCTCGATATCACATTCACGTAGACTAGAGATCCTGCTATGATGTCATTGCGTAGTCTTTCACTGCTTTCTGAAGACAGTGAGTGTAGGAAGGGTGGGACTTCATCTCCAAACCCTTCTGACCCTGGGTCCAGAAGGTTGGGAGTCTTGTGTTGATCGGTGTTTTGAAACATTGTATTGCGAGACGCTGAGATGTTCTTACTGGTTGTTGACTTGCACTCTGATTATCCCCTTCCTGTGGCTTTAAAAAATCTCCTCATCCCACTAAACTGCCTGACCCTTCTCTCTTGTTCTGTTCTTGTTTCGGTCCTCATGGGAGGAAGCTGGAAAGCCAATCTTTTGACTTTCTCTCCAGTTAGTTCACTGATTATTGTTTATTTATCTTATTTTTTGTTTGTTTGCTAACATTTGCCTATTGTGGCTGCCTCTTAAATACAGAAACCTTCTCTAAGCCTTTAAATTCCTCATTGGTGGCCAAGGGTAGGCTGCTATAAACCGTGGTTCTGGGGGAGCTGGAGGGTGTCCCAACAGCAACGCAGGACTTGACTTTAGATGAGTTGAAATTGTGGAGAGAGATTTCCCTGGTATTTATGAAATGAGAGCGCTGCTTTTTTTGGTTTTGCTTAGGAGATGGGAGGCTTGAGGTGAGTGTTCCTCACTGGCTCCTGTACCAAACTTGTAAGATTATAAATGAGAAAATGTGCCCTCGTGGCCAAGAAGGCTAATGGCCTCCTGGGGTGCATCAAGAGTAGTGTGGCAAGCAGGTTGAGGGAGGTTCTCCTCCCCCTCTATCCTGCCCTGGTGAGGCCTCATCTGAAGTATTGTGTCCAGTTCTAGACCTGCCAGTTCAAGAAGGACATGGAACTGCTGGAGAGGGTATGGCAAAGAGCTACAAAGATGATTAGGGGACTAGAACATCTTCCTTACAAAGAAAGACTGAGGGACTTGGGACTTTTGAGATTAGAGAAGACTGAGGGGGGATCTTATCAATGCTTATAAATACTTAAAGAATGGGTGTCAGGAGGATGGGGCCAGACTCTTTTCACTGGTGCCCAGCGACAGGACAAGGGGCAGTGGGCACAAACTGGAACCCAGGAGGTTCCATCTGAACATAAGGAAAAACTTCTTTCCTGTGNGCTCTGGGTGAGCTGCTGGAGCAGGGGGTTGGACGAGATGATCTTTAGAAGTCCCTTCCAGCCTCACCATGCTGGGATTCTGTGAAATATTCTTGGAGCCAGGGGAAAAACATCACCCAGGTTATTTCAGTCGATGCCGATTCAGCAGCAGTGGGAGGTGGGTGGTGTGGGGAGGTGCCTGTTTGAAAAGCACCATTTGAAGATCCTTCCGTGAGGAACCAGCTGCTGGACTGAAGGAGCAGGACATCCCCTCTCCTGAAGGAGCAGGACATCCCCTCTTCTGCGGAGTTTGAGTTCGTTTCAGACTAAATCGTGGTGGAAATGCTGGGATGGAGGAGGCGGCGGCAGGGCCCTTGAGCTGGGTTAGCTCGGCGGACACTGCCTGCCTGCTCCAGATTCCTTTTGAGGAGCCGATTCTGTTTTTAATAATCGCTCCTATTGCATAACTTGAAATGTTTTCCTGTTTTGATGTCTATTAAAATTATAAATTGCAGAAAGCGGCCCGGTGCGGAGAGCACGAACCTACTCCCAGCGTTCGGTTACGTAACTATACATATTTATAGGTAAAATCATCCAATCCTTCTGGGCTTGTGTCCCCAGCAGGATTTGTTGAGGAGAAGCAGGGAGAGGTGGCAGACGGGGCGATGAGGAGTTTGTATTTAGGAAGGGAAAGGTCAAGAAAAGATGGTGGAGAGGAGGCCGCAACAGAAGAAACCACGGCGGAGGAAAGTCAAATAAGAGAGGAGAAGGCTGCTGTATTTTTTTAGGAAGCTTTTCCCAAACCCCAGTGTCTGTATCTCTCTTGGCCACCAACAAAGGTATCAGTGTTGTAAAGGAAAAACATGGACGCTGCCATTTTATTTGTCTTGGAGGAGCGGTCCAAGAAAGGTTTGTTACTGGACTTTGCACCCCACTGGGTCTGATGACTTCAAGTAGCTCAGACCTTTTACCTCCGGCTTGGAAAGCAACTTTATCTCCTGCTTCCCTGGGAATTGGAACCGTCCTGTTCCTCTTACACCAATTTATTCTTGTATCTGATACCTTTAAAAATTCTTGTATGTCTTGCAGCAAGAATTTAGTTTCTTGGCGTCTAAATTCTGACTTATGACCTCCTTGGAGCGGGACCAGGCAGCTGTTAAAATTTGCTGCAGACGTGTGTGTTGTACTTGCTGCAGAAATATCTGTAGCGTTTTCTGTCGCTACCTCTCAGAATTGTTTTGGTTGGAAGGGACCTTTAAGGTCATCTCGTCCAACCTTCCTGCAGGGAGCAGGGACATCTGCAACCAGAGCAGGTTGCTCAGAGCCCCGGCCAACCTCACCTGCAATGGTGCCAGGGATGGGGCAGCGACCACCTCTCTGGACAACGTGTTCCAGGTGCAGGATGCTCACACAGATTTCCCACTGGTTCTGCAGTGAGGCCACGTCCTTCAGCGAAGAAAGTGGCTTCCTAACACCTTCAGCTGCATCTACAGGACCACAGACTCTGAGCTTTTCTGTAGGAATCTCCCCGGCTCAGGAGCTGGTGCAGAACCTCTTCAGAGTTTGGACCGCGGCTTTGAGAAAGGACTTGTATGAGCAGAGCACCACTGAAGATGGTGAGGATGAGACCTACCAACCTGGCTTGGTGCTACAGAAGGGACGTCCTACTGCTCTTTGGTTCCTAACCTGCAGTATCCATGGCCTTGTCATCTTGCCGAGGGAGATTTGTGGCTTAAGCGTTATTGGGAACCTGGTGTGTGGGTGATGACAGCTCCAGGGGTTTATATTGGAGGGGCTTTCGAATTTTAACCAGCTCCGACAAAAATGTGTGGCCAGAGAAAAGGCCCTCGCGTCCTCCTGCAGCCTCGTTGCTCGGCATTTATCCTTTTCAGTATTCCAACAGGAGAAAAAAAAGAAGCCGTTCATTTAATTTCCTTCCTTTGAAGAGCCAAAACCAACAGTGTAAAACCAGACACATGTCGGGAAAGAAGCTTTTTCAATCCCTCGCCCCCCTCTAGGAAAGACGTGATTGTTGACATTTTCCTTTGGGTTTCTGCTGTTAACCTCGCTAATCCTAAACAAGAGCAAAATTAGCAAATTAACCTCAGGCCGTGTTCTACACATGTGTCTCACCAGTGGGGAAATGGAAGGCGTTCGCTGCAGAAGTGCTATTTTTAAGAGCAGCATGTGGAGCGAGACAGCTGGGGAGAAGTGGCTCTTTGTTGGCTGCAACGGACAAGCTGGCAGTGATAAGCTGTCAGGAGGCACATGGAGAGCTTGCCTTCAAGTGGTCCCGAGTGCTCTTCGTGAATGCTTTTTTTGGTTTTCCTGTCCTTACATGACCTTGTGGTGACCCTCCTTTATGATCCTTCAGCTTCTCCATGGAAATAGCCCTTGTGAGCGTTCTTCATAGAATCATAGAATGGTTTGGGTTGGACCTTTCAAGGCCATTTAGTCCAACCCCCCTGCACTGAGCAGGGACATCTGCAACTAGAGCAGGTTGCTCAGAGCCCCGGCCAACCTCACCTGCAATGGTGCCAGGGATGGGGCAGCCACCACCTCTCTGGGCAACCTGCGCCAGGCTCTCACCACCCTCACCATCAAAAATTTATTCCTTCTCTCTAGTTTAAATCTCCCTCTTTTAATTTAAAACTGTCACCCCTTGTCCTGTCCCAACAGGCCCTGCTCAAAAGTCTCTCTCCGTCTTTTCTGACAGGCCCCTTGAAGTCCTGCAAGGCCACCAGAAGGTCTCGGTGGAGCCTTCTCTTCTCCAGTTGAACAAGCCCAACTCTCCCAGCCTGGCCTCCCAGCAGAGGCCTTCCAGCCCTCCCATCATCTCCATGGCCTCCTGTGGCCCCGCTCCAGCAGGTCCATGTCTCTGCTGTGCTGAGGACTCCAGAGCTGCCCCAGCACTGCAGGGGGGTCTCCCAGAGCGCAGCAGAGGGGCAGGATCCCCTCCCTGCCCTGCTGCCCACGCTGCTGGGGATGCAGCCCAGGAGGACGTTGGCTGCTGGGCTGCGAGCGCACGGGGCCGGCTCAGCTCCAGCTCCTCACCCCCAGCACCCCCAAGTCCTTCTCCTCAGGGCTGCTCTCCAGCCCTTCATCCCCCAGGCTATGTTGGTACTGTGGATTTCCCTGACCCAATGAACAGGACCTTGCACTTGGCCTTGTTGAACCTTCTGTACATGCTTGGCAGCTTTGAGGAGCCATGCAAGAGGAGCAGCAGAGGACAGGATGGATGAGCAGGCTGTGGAAGTGTAACCACAGGGGGTTGTTGGCTTGCTGTGGGCATCACTGCTGGAAGGAAGTGGTGGAATCTTTCTCTCTCCTTCTCTTTGTTCCCCTTGCCTTGTACCATTGTTGTAAACCAAATGGTTTAGGCCAACTAGTGGACTTGGGGTGGAGGAAGGTATTTATAAATGAGGTGTTGTCTTTGGTTAAGTTGATCCTGTGAACTTGTCCATTTTTGGTTGGAGCAGAGGGATTCCCACCTGTGTGGTTTGGTCCTGGTTCTTCTACAGGGGGGTTGGACTAGATGACCTTTAAAGGTCCCTTCCGACCCAAAACATTCCATGATTCTGTGATTCAAGTTGACTTTCAAGCTACAGCCTGAGCCACCACCCATCTGTCCAGGGTTTGTGGTCACGTGTGGGAATGTCCTTCCAGAAACCTGCTCTTCCTTAAGAGCTTTCCTACCCTTGGATCATCTTGTGTTGGCTCTGCCAGGTGATTTTTGGTTTGAAAACCAAGCCTGTCTTTGGAAATACTTGTTGGAACAACCAAATTGTGGTGGGCAATGTGACAGGAGGTTTGGAGGAAGGAAAGAAGTCTGTAGTGAGGTGTTGTCTGCATCTAGGGATGTTATGTAGGTGCTTGAACCCTTCATTAGATGAGTTGCTTGGTTCTTCCTCTCTGTTTTCGGAGCTTAAAATTTACAGGGAAGGGGAAAATCCCAGCACGTGACTGAAGAAAAGGAAACAGGAGCAACTGAGGAGTAATTTCAGTAATTACTGATCTTAGAGAATGATGATAAGGCTCCGTTTTAATGCAGAACATTGTCTGAGATGTCTTGGGGAACACCTTGCAAGAGCCTTCTCCTGTCTTGTAGGTGTAGCCAGGGGCATGGGACTGTCCTAGCAACAGCCTCTGCTGCAGTGCTTGAGTCTTGGTCTCCCAGTGAAACTGGTTTTATTTAGTCTTGCAAATTTGAAGGCAAGAGTTGAGCCTGTGCTTAAGCTTCACTGTCACCGGGAGGCTTTTATCAGAAGTCTGATGTTTCCAACATTTCTTGCAGTGAGCAGTGGCGTGTAGACCATAAGCTGTGTTGAGGAACATGGTGCAGATGGCCTTTGGGGAGGCTGCTTTTGTCCATCCTAATGATGTTAATTAAAGCTTTCTAGGGGTGATGGTTTAAACTCAGAGGGAGATTTAGACTAGAGAAAAGGAAGACATTGTTGGTGCTGAGGGTGGTGAGAGCCTGTCCCAGGTTGCCCAGAGAGGTGGTGGCTGCTCCATCCCTGGCACCATTGCAGGTGAGGTTGGCCGGGGCTCTGAGCAACCTGCTCTAGTTGCAGATGTCCCTGCTCAGCGCAGGGGGTTGGACTGGATGAGCTTGAAAGGTCCCTTCCAACCCAAACCAGTTTGTGATTCTAGTTTGTAGATGTCTTGTTAGATGTTAGACCTATGAACTGCTGCATCCATACCCTTGGGGCTTCAGAAACGACACCAGTGGCCTCCAGAAGCTGGAGAGCCCTGGTATGAGAGAGATTAGATTAAAAAAATAATAGATTAAAAAAATAAAAAAAGAAAATAGAAAGAATAGATTTAAAAGAACCCGTAAAATTAATCTGAGGCCAAATCAACCTTTCCAAAATTCACTTTTGCAGCGTAAATACCTGCAGATCCCCTCTGATTTCTGAGAAGGAGTTGCCGTTGTCCCAAAAACCAAGCGAATGTCTGAAACATTCGGGATAAACTGGGAACGGTTCAGCTGAACAAATAATGCTCCCCTATAAAACGGGAGCGCAATAACATGCGGAGGATTGGAAAAACATGCCCGTGCCCAAGAAAAATACGATTGCATCCATATTAATTTTTCATTTTCGGCTCGAAGAGAAGCTGTAAGTCACTATTAAACCGTATTTCAAAACTTTATATTCTCTTTAATGCCTCGACGCAGCGAACTGTGGCTATTTAGGAAAGTGCTTAAGTCACCTTTAGGGGAAATTAAGCACATGCTTAAAGCTGAGCTCGCTCCTAAGCGCATTCCGAGTTCCAGCATCCCAAATTACCGAGTCTTGCTGGAAAAGAGCTGAAATTTGGCACAGGGTGGATATTTTGTTTTAAAAAAACAGCGAGAGCAGGAGGAAATATTTCCACTGCGTTCTTAAAATATGGGAGAATATTGTTTTCTGGGGAGCTTTTATTGCGTTGTCTGCAGCCTGAGAAAATCCAGAGCAGCAACATCCCGGCGAAGCAGGAGCGACGGAGCTCGCGAGCGCTCGGCTGTGGGGAATTCTTCGTGTCAGTCTGAGCGTAATATATAGAGTGCACGCGGTGTGATTTTTCAAAACAAGGTTCCTTGCAGCTTTAAATGATTATTGGAAGGAGAAAAACAAAAAAAAATTCCACCGCCTTGCTTCCATCACCCTTTATTCGGCCCATGCGCCCCTTGGCTGGCCCGGGGGTTAGTGGTGCGGGGCGAGCAAAGCTTTTGCTCCGCTCTTCATGGCCAAGATGAAAGTATTTGAGTTTCCCCAGTGGGTTTTTTTCACTTTAAAAAAAAATAAATAAATAACACAGCTTCTCTGCGACAGGGACGTGTTTACAGGAACCCCGCGTGGGAGACTTCGGGGCTTTAATTCGGGCTGTCAGAAGATGGGAAGCGTCAGCAGTTGGGAGGAGCAAGAGCCTGGAGGTCCTCTGCTCGAAAATGGAACCCCTACCCAACTGCTGAGAGGCTTTGAGGGCAAGGGAAAGAAGAGAGGGTTGGGGATTTGGGGAGGGAAGTGTTCAGTGGATGGGGTTGCTGGGTTGCGTCGTGCCGAGCTCGCTAGGTCAGCGTCAGAGACAGAGGCAGATCCTCGGGATGCTGGCAGCGGGAGGGTCTCCTGCTGCTCAAAATTCCCTCCGGGATTTTCCTGCCGTGCTGGTGGCTGCCAGCCCGAGTCTTTGTGCTGCTGAGATGTGTCTGGAGGGAAAGTTCAAACCGTTGATTCCCGTCTGGTTCAGTGGTGGAGGATCAGGAGCAGGGGGTCAGGCTGCTGACAGGGCTGGTAATCAGAGAATCATTGGATCGTTTGGGTTGGAAGAGAACTTTCAGATCATTGTGTCCAACCGTTCCCCCAGCACTGCCAGGGCACCACTAACCCCTGGCCCTCAGCACCACATCTCCACGGCTTGGAAACCCCTCCAGGGATGGGGACTCCACCACTGCCCTGCCCAGCCTGGCACAGCCCTTCACAGCCCTTGCCAGTGAGAGATTGTTCCTCATCTCCAACCTCAACCTCCCCTGGCACAACTTGAGGCCGTTTCCTCTTGTCCTGTCACTTGTTCCTTGGGAGAAGAGCCCAACCTCACCTGGCTCCAAGCTCCTTTCAGGGAGTTGTCAAGAGTGAGGAGGTCTCCAGTGGGATCTGGGGTCACTGGTCCTGGTCCTGCCTTTCTGAGGGGCTCTTCGAGGGAATTTCTGTCATCCAGGAGGGATGGCCCCATCAGGCACACTCTTAAGCAGCAAGGATCTTATTTTTTGGACCAATATCAGGGCTTGGTGTTGACTCTGCCTTTGACCCAAGATGATGGAGGAAAATCTTCTGCAGGGGAGATAGATAAAATCATGGCTGCTCCCTGTTCTTCTGCCTCAAGCGCGACACATGGGATGGATTCCAGAGCAAGCAGAGCTTGTGCACACAGATATTCTCAGCGCCGTGTGCCTTGGGAGAAAGCACCTCCCCAGATTGCACTTGAAGGAGCATCTTTATGTAGTTACGGTGCCACACACAGACCAGCAAAGAGCCTATTCCAGGCGGTGCTGGGGGCTGCGGCTGTCCTGGGAAAAGTATCGCAGCCTCCGAATCTTTGTTCTGTGGAAACGCAGAAGCCGAGGTACCGAGTTCACGGCAGCAAACCCAAATGTCAGGGCTTTGCTCGCTGCTCCCAGCCTCCGCTGCCTCTGGCGACGGGGTGACGAGCGAGACAGCGGCCTTGCTGTGAAAGAGCAGCAAGGTGTTCAGCAGATTTTTGGCTTTCCGCTTATTTCTAGGCTGCTTGGCTGCCTTTTTTTTTTTTTTCTTAGTCAAAAGGTTTTGTGGGTTGTGTTTTGCCTTTTTTCCCCTCCTCTTCTCCAGCTGTTTGGCCGTTCCAGGCTTTTGTCTAAACTCAATTTGACGTCGCTGCTGCCAGCAACTGTTGCTGCGTTCTCCATCTCTCGGGAACTTGGTATTTAGTGGTGGCGGACACGTCTCTCTTGCTTTTTACCCAGACAGCGTGTGGGCAACTGTGTCCTCTCCTTCCCTTCCGTGTGACAACTGCCAAGTAGTAGTAGACAAGCTTGTCACCCTGTAAGATGAAGCATCCTTTGAAACCTCAGGTATCTCTGCTTTGCTAAGACGAGCGAGAGCTACAGCAGGTGAGCTCCTCAGTTAAAACCTCCCCTGACCTAGGAGCTCTGTCCCTAAAACATTTTCCTCAGGGAGCGGTGGGAAGCTTGGGCAGATAGATCCCTTCCAACCCCTGTGATAGGCTTTCTTAGAATCATGGAATGGGTTGGGTTGGAAGGGACCTTAAAGCTCATCTAGTTCCAGCCTCCTGCCATAGGCAGGGACACCTCCAATTAGACCACGTTGCTTCAAGCGCCACCCAACCTAGTCTGGAACGCTTCCAGGGAGAGGGCAAAGCCTTTCTGAAGACTTCAGGAGAGCTTTGCACAACCTGGGTTTGTCTTCAAACCTCCCAGTTACAGCCAGACCATCTAAAAAAGACTGGAGGCTGTTGGTTGGTTAAGGAGATGGCTCCAGGCATGGTGGGATGTGACCATCTGACCATCCCAGTTACAGCCAGACCATCTAAAAAAGAGTGGAGGCTGTTGGTAGGTTAAGGAGATGGCTCCAGGCACGGTGGGATGTGACCATCTGAGGTGGGGAGCCTGTGCAGGTGCAAGGTGCTGGAGTCTCTCGTTTTGCAACTCTTAGCCTGTCGGTTTTTAACGTGGCTACAAAGAGACCTGGGCAAAATGAAGTCAACGAGCGCCGAGAGCATATTCACTTGTGTGTGTGCTGGGGAAAGGGCTTTGCTGCTCTGCAGCTGGTGCTTTCAGCACGGTTCTGGAGCTGGAGCTTGCTCTCATGTGAAGCAGCTTCTGGGAACGCAAAGATATGAAAGCTGCCGTCCAACATCTACATCAGATTGCAATAAATTTTTATTCCTCCTCCTATTTCTCACTTCTGAAGTTGGGAACAAAAACAACTTCATATAAATTATGTTCCTAAAGGAGATTTAACTTCCTACTTGGCTATTTATAGATGGCTCTTTCTTCATGCATATGGACAGCAGCTTTATTTTCTCATCTTCAGTAGCTTCTGTTTGATCTCATGGGTGCTCCTTGTGTGTCTTCAAGGAATGTGGCTGAATAAATTATCCGTTCAAGACTCTGAGCAGAAAGTTTAAAATGATTTCTGGAGCACCTTAGACTCACGTGTGTATGATGCTCCAGAAGTTCAGCCATAGGTCTGTGTGAAGGACTAGTGCTACCTGGTTGTGTTGTTGTCTTCCAAGGATGGTAAAAACCAGAAAGGTGATCATGGAAGAGGAAGAATAAGCCCAGTAATACTAGAGCCAACCGGGATTGTTGACTTTGGACCTTAAGGCAAGCTTTCTCTGGGCTAGTTTGAGACCAGTTTAGAAATTCATAGAGTCCTGGAATCATTTGGGTTGGAAAAGAGGTTTAAGAGCGTTGCGTCCAACCCTAACTCCAGCAACTGCTAATTCCTGTTCTCCTCAGTGCATTTCACCCTTGCGTCCATTGTCAGACCTTGTTTCTCCAGCTAATTGAACGAAACCCAACCAAGTTTGGTTTGCATCCTCACAGCTGTAGCGATGTGGGCTGAGGGATGTCATTCGCCAACCGCCAGCTCAGAAGAGCAGCAGACTCGTTCAGGGCTTAGTTTGGTCGAGGAGAAGATGCCGTGGGGGTAGAACATAGTATTTGTTGGCTTTGGATCGGAGCATTAATTTGAGGTAACTCTTGTTGTGACTAATTTAATGGCATTTTGGTATTTGTGTGCAAGGAGGAGTCAGGATGTCCTGAGGGAATCTTCAGCCCTTATTTATCTGGTATCTGCCCCTTTGCTGTCCCATGGTATAAAGGAGCCATGTTCTTGAGGTGAGATGAATTCAAACCTGATGTTGCAGAAGAAATAACCTCTCCCTGGGGCAAGGGGAAGGAATCAGCCTTTTTAGCCATTTTTTGTGGGAACAGCTTGGATCCCTTCCTGGAGCGTAGCTCCACATCAAGCCTGCAACACCCCATTAGCGTGTTGGAGAAGGTTTGTGAAATGTTTCCCTACCCAACAACTGTTATTATCACCTCTCAGGCATTAAATCTTCCTCACGCTTCTCGGTTTTACCCAGGCTGACCTCTTGCAGGAGGGATTGGTTTGCTTCCCATGTTAGGGGAGGTCTCCTGATGATTTCCGTGTCAATGACGAGGTGTTTTTCTCATTGGAAGCTTTTCCACATGATTATATATTTTTTTAAAGAAGATGGATGGTTCTGTCAGCGGTTGTGGCCTCAGCTTCCAGAGTGTGTTTGGGAAATAGTCTTTCCTTTGTTAAAATTTCATCAGAACCTGGTCTTGGGAGCACTGACAGGCTCAGAGTGAGGAAACGGCATCTCTGGGGCCATCCAGCACCCCTCTGCCTGTTCTGCTGTTGGACGTGCGTGTAAAAATTGATGTAAAAGAACCACGAATGTGGTTGATACCTTTTTAAATAGAAACTTTATCTAGAAGAGAAGATGCTTATCAATCTCTAAAGGGCAGAAATCAAGGGGATGGGGCCAGACTCTTGTCAGTGGTGCCAGTGACAGGACAAGGGGCAACGGGCACAAACTGAACCCAGGAGGTTCCATGGGAGCAGGAGGAGAAACTTGTTTGGTGTGAGGGTGTGGGAGCCTGTCCCAGGCTGCCCAGAGAGGTTGTGGAGTCTCCTTCTCTGGAGAGATTCCAAACGTGCCTGGACACGATCCTGGGCCCCCTGCTCTGGGTGAGCTGCTGGAGCAGATGGTTTGGATGAGATGATCTCCAGAGGTCCCTTCTACCCCACCATGCTGGGATTCTGTGATATCTTAAATCCCAGGTGAAAATGCCTGCCCTGGAGTATCTTGCTTTGGAATTTTATGTTGAACAGTGACGCAGTGGAAAACCTTGAAATTTTATTTCTTCAGAAAAGGCCCCTGATGGTGAAGGCTCTTCTTCATAGATCGGACATGACCCTGAGAGGTTTGGTTCCTCTCATTAAGAGAATTCCCTAGTTGTGTGGTGCTGTAGGTTGTCACCACTTCTCTTTTGAGTGTCTGATATGAACGCTGTGCTTGGAAGAAGTTGATTTATTATAATTCAGTCAAAGGGAGCTGTGTTAGTTCTTTCCCTGTCCATGATGGATGGGTTTGATTTGGTCTTTGAGCTGCTGGCAGGATGAAATGACACTGCTCTGACTTTGTTAATAAAAGCTCCATTTTTGGAGGCGGGAGCTGTGCTTCGCTGAGGAGCCTCTGCCCGTGGAGATATGGGGATCTTTGGGTGGTTGAAGCAGGTCCTTCTAAAGTGGTTCTCTGTGAGCTCCTTTGCTTCTGTAAGTCTTTCAAGTTCTGATCCTTCAAGATAGACTACGTCTCCGAGAAGGGGAATAAAAAGGTTTAGATCTAAATTAAAACATTTTGCAGAGCCTAACGAAACAAAGTCATGATTATTATGTAAAACCCCAGCCCAGGCCTTCAAACAACTTCTTAAGCAGCAGCTTGGCTTGAGAGCCATGCCTGATCGCCCCTTGAACGGCGCGGGGAGCGATGGGTGTTGAAAGGCAACGGCTCGAGCTTGGTGAGGGAACCCCGTGACCACAAGTGTTGAAATTTGCACGGAACACGAGGAGGGCTTTGATCAAAACACCGCCCAAATTTCCCCAGCTTGGGACTTGACCAAGAGCGCCAAGCTAGCAGTAGTGAAAGAAGGGTTTGGAGAGACTTCAGAGGTTACAACGGTGGTGTCCAGCCTGTAATCTCAGTAGAAAACGGGCTTGATGTAATTAGCAACATAGCAACGGAATCCGGTGTCAGGACAATCCCTTCCCTCTCCACTGGAGAACCTCTGGGCTCTTTGGGTCCTTCAGTTTCTTCCAAACTGGATCATCCGTTGAACACAGAAGAAGAAGAGGTTGAGATGTGGCCAGGGGACTGAGGAAAGGATTTTGGCCTGAGGTTTCTGGGTGGAAGATCTTGATGGGCTCCTTGTTTTCTCAGTGAAAGGCGGTGTGGAAATAGAGCTGTGGAACTGAAAGGGAAGGAAATGTAGTTTTCAGCGTCCGGCATATTTTTGAGGCAGGCTTGGGACACTGGTCAGAATCTGATACAGCTTGGGGAGAGCTGGAAAAGCAAGTGATAAAGTGTTTTCTAGATGCATCACTGGTTGACTGGGTTATCTGGTAGAAGAGGGTATGTATTGAACCTTTGTGATCGTATCTCTGTAGTTGGTACTGGGGAGGCTGCACCTTGAATATTTGGTTCAGTTTTGGCCCCCTCACTCCAAGAAGGACCTTGAGGGGCTGGAGCGTGTCCAGAGAAGGGCAATGAAGCTGGAGAAGGGTCTAGAGCACAAGTGTGGTGAGGAGCAGCTGAGGGACCTGGGGGTGTTGAGCCTGGAGCAAAGGAGGCTCAGGGGAGACCTTCTGGCTCTGCACAACTCCCTGCCAGGAGGTTGGAGCCAGGTGGGGTTGGGCTCTTCCAAGGAACAAGTGACGGGACAAGAGTAAATGGCCTCAAGTTTCACCGGGGGGGTTAAGGTTGGAGATAAGGAACAATTTCTTCATGGAGAGTGTTGTGAAGGGCTTTCTTAGGCTGGGCAGGGCAGTGGTGGAGTCCCCATGGTGGAGGGGTTTCCAAGCTGTGGAGATGTGGTGCTGAGGGCCATGGGTTAGTGGTGCCCTGGCAGTGCTGGGTTATGGTTGGACTTGATGATCTTAAAGGTCTCTTCCAACCAAAATGATTCGTGATTCTGAGATTATACTATGTCAGGTTCTTTAGTTAAGGTGATGTGGCTTTTTAAGGAGTAATGAAACTTGCTCCGGAGATGTCATCTGCAGCAAGATTTCAGAACTATCAGCAGATCTTTCTGGAGTCGCAAGGACCTTTGATCTGCTGTTACCATTAATATTAATTTATATAATATTTAAGTGGACTGTATGTAGGAGTAGCAGCAGATGAACATCAGAAAAACAAGGAGTGCATAAGAAATATCACTTAATTTCTGAGGCTGGGCCCAGGGCATGAAAAGGTGGGGAAGCAACTGGGCTTGGGAGACCCCATGAGGAGAGATGATTGGCGGTATTGAAGCCAGGGTTGAAGGCAGAGAAGGAGGACAGCCATTGGCTGAACATCTTCTAGATATGACTGCAGTGGTTGGCTGCAAGTGGGGACAGCTCTTCTGGATTGTGTTGAGGAGACTTTTAGTTTAATTTTCTCCTGGTGGCTCTGTAGCTGTGTGACTATGAAAGGTCTTTGCGTCCTCAGCTGAGAAATACTTGTGTGCCAGTGAACTTTGCTGACATGGATGTAAGTGAAGTGGGTGTGTGGGGGGAGCAAAAAATCCCCCCAAATGCTTTGCTTGAGTCGGTGGTGGGGTGGTTCTCACCCCTCAATGTTTTAATTGTTTTGAGGATGTAAAACATTGTGCATATAATTTGCTTTCCAGAAAGCAGATCTGAGGAGAAGGACCTGGGAGTCCAAGTTCAACATGAGACAGCAACATGCCCTCATGGCCAAGAAGGCCAATGGTCTCCTGAGGTGCATTAGGAAGAGTGTGGCCAGCAGGTCGAGGGAGGTTCTTCTCTCCCTCTACTCTGCTCCAGTGGGGCCACCTCCGAAGTATTTGGTCCAGTTCTGGGCTCCCCAGTTCAAGAGTGACAAGGAACTGCTGGAGAGAGTCCAGCAAAGGCTACAAAGATGGTTCAGGGACTGGAGCATCTCTGTGCTGAGGAAAGGCTGAGAGCCCTGGGGCTGCTGAGCTGCACAAGAGAAGCCTCAGAGGGGATCTGATCAATGCTGAGCAAGAGCTCAAGGGCCCATGGGGGGCAAGAGGATGGGGCCAGACTCTTGTCAGTGATGCCAGTGACAGGACAAGGGGCAAGGGGCACCAAGTGGAACCCAGGAGGTTCCATCTGAGCAGGAGGAGAAAGCTGTTTGTTGTGAGGGTGTGGGAGCCTGTCCCAGGCTGCCCAGAGAGCTTGTGGAATCTCCTTCTCTGGAGAGATTCCAAAGACGCCTGGACATGATCCTGGGCCCCCTGCTCTGGGTGAGCTGCTGGAGCAGGGGTGTTGGACGAGATGATCTCCAGAGGTCCCTTCCAACCCCTACCATGTTGGGATTCGAACTTCTGAAACAGATACGCAGGTTTTTAGGCTCTCAAATGTTGATGTTTAGTGTGTAACAAGCTGACTTGGTTCTAGGGGTCCTGCTGTGCCCACTGATTCAAGATGTGAGCTTTCTGTGCAGCTGCAGAGAGGAACGTTTAATTAATAGCGAAGCAATTACCTTGACAAGTAAGTCAAACTTGGAACAATAACATTTTCCCAGTGACTGTGGTGGCCAGATGGTGATGCAGACTGTTATTAAGGGCTTGGCTTGCCACTCTTGAGGTTCCTGGCAGGTAATCAGTTTATTTTTCCCATTTGGAGGTTTGGATTTCAGTGTTCTGGGAATTAGGCCCACAGGGATGTCCAGTAGATGCTTCAATGTGAATGGAAGACTTCTCTTTATTCTTGCTAGGAAATATTTCTTGCTGTTGCCAAATACCAGGATGCAAATAGAAATATCTGTGCTATGGGGTTTGTTTGGCCACAGATAGAGAGTTAAGCATGCAGGAAGCTCTCCAGAACTTCATGTAGACTCCCATGATTTGGTAGAACATGCTGTGTTGGTAACCTCATTTCTGTCCCTGAGTATTGCTGCTGCTTTTGGTCACCACCCCCTGTGCAGAAGCCTACCAGGCTCATAGATGTTGACAGTGGTGTTCTACGCTGGGTTCAGTAGGTGGGTCTGATGTGCCGAAGCTCTGTGCTGTCCAAAATCAGAAGTAATGAGTTGCAAATGGTGAGTGAGATCTTGTCCTGCCAACATAGAATCACAAACTGGTTTGGATTGGAAGGGACATTTCAAGGTCATCTAGCCCAACCCCTCTGCAGGGAGCAGGGACATCTGCAACTAGAGCAGGTTGCTCAGAGCCCCGGCCAACCTCACCTGCAATGGTGCCAGGGATGGGGCAGCGACCACCTCTCTGGGCAACCTGGGGCAGGCTCTCACCACCCTCAGTGTCAGAAATGTCTTCCTTCTCTCTAGACTAAATCTCCTCTTTTAGTTTCAAACCATCACCCCTTGTCCTGTCACTATATCCCTTGTAAAAAGTCCCTCCCCAGCTTTCTTACAGACCCCTTGAAGTACTCAGTAACATCTCTTCTCTTGTCCAGGCTGAACAAGCCCAACTCTCCCAGCCTGGCCTCCCAGCAGAGGCCTTCCAGCCCTCCCATCATCTCCATGGCCTCCTGTGGCCCCGCTCCAGCAGGTCCATGTCTCTGCTGTGCTGAGGACTCCAGAGCTGCCCCAGCACTGCAGGGGGGTCTCCCAGAGCGCAGCAGAGGGGCAGGATCCCCTCCCTGACCTGCTGCCCACGCTTTGGGAGGACAGTAGTAGTGTGTTAACCATAGAAATCAGTGTATGGTGGGAATGGGCAGCCTCTGTCCTGGATGCCATCCTCTTCGGAGCAGTTTGGAGCCAGATCCTTCAACATCTCGCATCAGTGCCCCTTGGAGGCAAGTTTTGTGTTGGCAAAGCCAGAGGTGACCAAGTTGAAGGCTCAGAGTAGCAGCAAACAGCGCTTGGGGAACACTTAAGGAAAGTAATTCATCATTGCTGTTCAAAACCAAATAAAAAAAACCCCATGGAGATGTGCTGGAGTTGCGATACTCCAAATACTTGACGGTAAAAATACCTGTATTGGGATGACGTAGTGTTGGATCCACGATTTCCCTGCAATTGGCTGCATCAGGCCATGGATCAGAAGAGAAACTTTGAAGGGAAGTCATGTGTTTTCCCTTCTTCTGGGGTTTTTGTCTATACCTTTGACTTCCTTATATTTTTCTGTTTTTCTTGACCAAAACAATGTACTACAAGGTTGCTCTGACTTCATCAACTTGCTGTGTACAACGGGTACTACTTCACTAAAGGCACCAATCACTTGAGACTCAATGTATTTGATGTCCCTCTATCTAACCATGCCCTTGTGTGCTGTGATCCCTCAACTTCAACATCAATTTTGAGTAGAGAGGTAGGAGATTTAAGACTGTAATAACCACTCCAGACGTTATGCTCGTCTCTGTATTTGGAGGGAGGCACCAAGGACTTTTATGTGAGCTATAAAAATCTAAGAACTTGTCTCCTGGCTACTAAAACCCCTTTGAGGCTTATTTAATTTGTGTCTTCCTAAACTTCTGGCAGAATTTGTGGTGTGGTCAGGGTAGGACACAAGTGGGGTCAACAAAGAGCCTGGGAAGAGCAGAACTTCCAAACTGTAGAAGGGGAAGTTTGCTCACATCAGGTTCAGAATTTTTTTTTCTACATCTGGCATAAAAGATGACAGTTAATGTTCTCTGTAGAAATGCCATCCTAGGTTGCCAGGCATTAGAGGGGCCCCTCTGAGATCCTGAGAAACAGGCTAAAATGAGAAGTCTTTCATTTCATAGAATTGCCAAGGTTGGACAAGGCCTTTGAGATCATCAAGTCCAGTCACTAACCTCAACTAAACCATATCCCCGAGCTCTACGTCTTTTAAATACCTCCAGGGATGGGGTTCCTGAGTAGGCTTCCATGTCCTGAAGACATTCAGTGGCTCAGCTGTCCCTCGTGCTAGGTCAGACCCCTTTATGCCATGGGTCGTAACGAAGGACCTGCTTCATTTCTGCATAATCACTTCTGTCTTCAGCTCTTGGACCTTGGTGCAGGTTACCAGGGTCAGCTTTTGTCCTTCAGTGGGTTTGTTGTAAAGGTGAAAAACACCTCGCAGAGACCTAAGCTTGCCCCAGAGAGTCCCGTGCTCCACATACGCTTTTTAATGCTGCTGCTGAAGGTTTTATTTATTGGCTGTGAGGTTGAAGCTCCTGATGCCGGGGTAGCCCGGCGAGCGGGGAATGAGGGTAATTACCAGGAAACAATTATGTGGCCTTCAGCAGAACTGCTCTCCCTCCTTCAGTGAGGAAGGAGACCTCATTCTTCATCGGGGCTGAAGGAGAGGAACTGCAGGGTAAGCGTTTTCCTGGACGCAGGGCTGAGCCTGTGCCGAAGGGCTGGTGTGTGGGTCCTGCCTTAACTCGGCGTGATCCAGAGACCTCCTGGACCTCTAGTCTGCTGGAGCTTTTTTCTTCTAGTAAACCGTGATAAATAATTATGTGCTTTTCTCAGGGTATAGCACAGCGCAACTTCATTGCTCCCGTAAGACAACGGCAAAGTAGACTTGTAGAATCTCAGACTGGTTTGGGTGGGAAGGGACCTTTCAAGGTCATCTGATCCACCCCTCTGCAGGGAGCAGGGACATCTGCAACTAGAGCAGGTTGCTCAGAGCCCCGACCAACCTCACCTGCAATGGTGCCAGGGATGGGGCAGCCACCACCTCTCTGGGCAACCTGCGCCAGGCTCTCACCACCCTCAGCGTCAACAAATTCTTCCTTCACTTTGGTCTAAATCTCCTTCTTTTAGTTTCAAACCATCCCCCTTGTCCTGCCACCACAGACCCCGCTAAAAAGGTTGTCCTCATCTTTCTTATAGCCCCCTTTAAGTACTGGAAGGCCCCAGGAAGGTCTGAGGGCTGCTGGTCTAGGTGCAACATTCAGCCCTTCAGCTCTTTCCTAAGGCACTCGTAAAAAAAGTCAACTCAAACCCCAACAACCCCAGTGCTCAAAAAAGTTTCATCTGAAATGTGTTCCTGCAGTGCTGCTGTTAGAAATGATGGTCTGCTTGATTTCTAGACTCTCCCAACCATTTCTAGACTCTCAAAACAATTGTTCTATGATTCTATACCATCTGTGGAGGGGTTTCCAAGCCATGGAGATGTGGTGCTGAGGGACATTGTTTAGCGGTGACCTGGCAGTGAAAGGTTAGACCTGATGATCTTGAAGGTCTCTTCCAACCAGAACAATTCTATGGTTCTGTACAATCCCTGGAGGTGTTTAAACCAATATTAGACTGAGTTAGGAGGTCTTGAATTTGTCTAACTGGTTTTCTTCTCCCCCTTCTCTTTTTTTTCCTTTTTTTTTTAAGTTTAGGTAATAACTTTGAAGTTTGCTGCCACTTATTACTAAACATGGTGGTAGAAAAATAGTCCTCTTGCCATCTTAGGAGGAGTAATATAAGAAAATGCAGGAATAAAATTGAATAAGAACTTTGAAGGCCATCCAGGACACAAAAGAAGGATTAGTTTCTTTGAAGATGTGGAAAATTACAGTTCAAGCTGGAAACCTCAGTGAAAGCCAGTTGGAAAGTTTTGTTTATCAGAAATGCTGACCAAATGTGAACTTCAGGTCAGGTCGCTGAACGCTGGGTGGTAGCTCCCGAAAGTCGTGCGGTGGGGTTAGGAGTAGAATTGAGTCAGAGGCTTTGCTTTAGCCCAGTTTTGGGGGGGGTTTGGGTGTGTCACGCAGATACGGGGGAAGGCGGATGTGGTTGGTGATGTGTGAAGTATGTTCTCAACACATGCCTGGGAAAAATCATCTAGGCTTAGCTTGAAGTGGAGGTGCCTGGTTGTGGATGTCTCATGACTTGGAGATATGGGGAG
The DNA here is from genome assembly GCA_013400335.1 of Eurystomus gularis. Classification (NCBI taxonomy): domain Eukaryota; kingdom Metazoa; phylum Chordata; class Aves; order Coraciiformes; family Coraciidae; genus Eurystomus; species Eurystomus gularis. The sequence continues at coordinate 166,968 of VZZY01015840.1, forward strand.
AAGGAAAGTGAAGAGGGAGAATAAAAACTGGTCTCTTATTCACCCCATCTGCACTTTTCCCACCAGATCTTGAGCTACCTGAAAATTACGAGCACTTGTTCAAAGGTTCTTGATTGTAGGTGCAGTTATATTTTAAAGGTTATTCTTTTCTTTAATCATAGAGACAGAGGTGTCCAATTCCCATGGTCGCATTGATCTGGAACGTCTTGGGGCTGAATAAGATCTTCACACGTGTTTCCTTCTGTTGGGTTTAGGCTTGGCGTTGTTCGTTCCAGCTACACCTTTCATGTAATAGTATAGAATCATGGAGTGGTTTCGAAGGGACCTTAAAGCTCACCTAGTTCCAACCCCCTGCCATGGGCAGGGACACCTCCCACTAGACCAGGTTGCTCCAAGCCCCATCCAACCTGGTCTTGAACACATCCAGTGATGGAGCATCCACAGAACAAATCCCATCATGGAGCATCCACAAAGAGTTGCTGGGGTTGCATAGTTCAGATTCAGCTCATTTTCCACTTTTTAAATGGTTTGTTTTGGTGGCTCATCTACTGCTTTCCAAAGACAAAACCAGAAAAGCCTGCAGAGCAGTAGTCTTTGTGTTATCACATGAAGCAGATGTTAAGCCCTTCTGGTCATGTATGGCTCTTAAATGTCTTGCTTCGGATCGGTCTTCATCAGTGAATCTGGTTTTAGCCAGGCATGGTTATCCCAGCAGCCTTGAAGAACGTGGAAGATAAGTTGATGTGAGCTGCTAAAGGGCATGGTGAACTGGTTTTGCAGATAGTCCAAGGAAGGGTGGAAGTGAGAAGTACTAAGAGAAATGCTACTGGGGGTCCTTTGGAGACACCTCTGGGTACATAGAATGTCTGGGTAGGATGGAGTGAAAAAAATCTTTGATGTGAAATCTATTCCAGTGGACCTTATGGCATCTTATATAAACGAACCTTCTCATGGCCAAAATTCATATGGGAACAGAGGGACGTAGTTTCTTCTCTGACGAATTAAACTACGGAAGGACACCTCTGCTTGGACTGTTAGCTTCTAAATAAACTTTTAAATTCATCTTTTGACCCGTCCTCCTCAGTTGCAGCACCTTGCAGGATGAAGAACAGTGCAGTTCTGGCAAACATTGCAAGTGAGCCGTGTCATGAGTCTTGGTGTAACGTCCCCGTGGCAAGCGTGCCTTGGATTTCACCTGCAGAGCGTCACTTGGTGCAATGCATGTTTGCCTTTGAGCGTTAGGGTTTTATGGAGAGCTTGTCTCGATATTGCTGGAGTTCTTCATGGTTTCGTTGTACAAAGATGCGACAATTTGAATCTTCATCAGGGTTGTGGACAACGTCAGGTTGTGGATGCGTTGCCCATGAGCCAGCAATGTGGCCTCATGGCCAAGAAGGCCAATGGTCTCCTGGGGTGCATTAAGAAGAGTGTGGTGAGAAAGTCGAGGGAGGTTCTCCTCTCCCTCTACTCTGCTCCAGTGAGGCCACCTCTGCAGTATTGGGTCCAGTGCTGGGCTCCCCAGATCAAGAGAGACAAGGAACTACTGGAGAGGGTCCAGTGGAGGCTGCAGAGATGAGGAGGAGACTGGAACATCTCTGTGCCCAGGAAAGGCTGAGAGCCCTGGGGCTGCTGAGCTGGAGAAGAGAAGCCTCAGAGGGGATCTGATCAATGCTGAGCAAGAGCTCAAGGGCCCATGAGGGGCAAGAGGATGGGGCCAGACCCAGGAGGTTCCATGTGAGCAGGAGGAGACAGGGCAACGGGCACCGACTGGAACCCAGGAGGTTCCATGTGAGCAGGAGGAGAAAGTTGTTTGGTGTGAGGGTGTGGGAGCCTGGCCCAGGCTGCCCAGAGAGCTTGTGGAGTCTCCTTCTCTGGAGAGATTCCAAAGGTTCCTGGACATGATCCTGGGCCCCCTGCTCTGGGTGAGCTGCTGGAGCAGGGGGGTTGGATGAGATGATCTCCAGAGGTCCCTTCCAACCCCCACCGTGCTGGGGTTCTGTGATTCTGTTAGGGTTAGAAAACATGATTTACAATACAAGACTGGAGAAACGTAATACCTTTGATTTCTCAAGGTGACCTCTGCTTGTCTGAATGTCTGTTAGCAAACACTGGTGGTCGGTATTGGTTTAATTTTTTTAAGGTGCAATGGTGAAGGTCAAAGCTGGGTAGAAGCCTGAGAGTGAGGGTAATGGAACAACCCATCAAGATTTGTGGTGGACATTGCATCATCCCTAGAAAAGCTTTAAAATGAGAATGACTTAATTTCTTCCAAGTTTTTTATGTTCTAGTTCAAGCACAATTACTGACCTTGAAGTAGGTGTTAATTAGTGGACAACTCCTCGTCTGCGTTGCTGAAGATGTCAGACTGCCTGACTGCTGTGATCTCTTAGAACTTTGAGACCCTGGCCCAGGTTGCCCAGGGAAGCTGTGGATGCTCCGTCCCTGGAGGTGTTCAAGGCCAGGTTGGATGGGGCTTGGAGCAACCTGGTCTGGTGGGAGCTGTCCCTGCCCATGGCAGGAGGTTGGAAATAGATGATCTTTGAGGTCCCTTCCAACCCAAACCATCCTGTGATTCTATAGGAGTGGTAAATTCATACTTCATGTTTTTCTTCTTGTGGCGAAGACCAAATTAAAAAATAAAAGAAGAGTTTAAAGAAAAAATAAGTTGAGCACGGTTCCAGCAGCCAGGGAGTTTGGTGTTCTGATGTTGACTCTGATAACGCTCGTTGTGTGGCCTTGGGCACGTTATTGGTCCACGTGTGCCTCAATGTGCCCGTTTGTGCCATCCCGGCAACTTCACTCACCGAATAGGATGACGTGTTTTTAACACGCAGTTAATGTAAATGTGGGATCATTTGGAGCTTTTTATGGCTATTTTGTTTATGACAAAGAGGAATATTTGTATTTCGAGTAGATGCCCATTTTCCAGACCTACTTCATTTAACTCCTGGGAGATGTTTTGACTCTTCAAAGGAGGATTTTTCTTGACTTGGGGCCACCGCTGTGGTACTCCGTCCCGCCAAGTTCAATGTTCTTCTGGAGAGAATAAAATGTGTTTATGGATTTTGATGAAACTTGAAAATTCTTGGATTGTTAAACTTGCTGGGTTACGGGAAAATGAATCAAGTTCTGACTCACGGAGGAGGACTGACCTTGAGTGGAGAGGGCAGCGTCGTACATGCCATGGGTTGGCTGACTAGGAAAGTATTTCTTTGGTTGTCTCTGGTATATATTTATTCTTGTTGAATTATTACCATTGCCTGGGATGAAATGGCACCATTGAGGATCAGACGTGGTCTTGGTGCCCCTCTCTGAATTCTCGCTCTTTGTTACTATATATGTGTACGTCTTTTTTTCCCCCAAGCTGATATTTCCAGGCTTAAGGGTTGTCTGCTTGTTCTCAGTCCAGAGTGAGGTGTTTGGCCAGCTTCAAGGACACACTTTTCTATAGGAAAAGTTCATTTTAAGCAAGAAAAATCACCTTTTACGTTGAAATGCTCGCAAAAGCAGAAAGGTCAACGGACCAAACCTGGACAGCGCTTGGTGGGTGTCAGTCCTCTCCAGATATATTTAGTAAAGGTGGTGAAACAGCGCAAGCTGTGATGCTGTTGATCTTCTTATCTCACAGGCTTTGAAATCTGACATTTCTGCAGTGCTCGTTGAACGTTTTTAAGTGTTACCTAACACAGATCTTAAGAGAGATCCCTTCCATGCTCCTCCTCCCTTGGGTCCGTGCGCCGTGTTCATCCCATTCGGGTGGCCCATAATCTGTATCATTTGTAGATAGGTGCTAACGGATCTCCATGGTCTTTGTAGAGCTGGGCAACCCCATGTTGTCCCTTCTGACCTCTCAGCTGTCCTAGCTTTGCACCAGCTGCTTGCCTGGACACTTGGCTCATGCTCTGCTCTCATGATGGCAGCTCCTTCAGCTTTCACCGCTCTCCTGGGTTTCAGGCAGATGCTTCATATTTCCGTCCCTTCCCAACCTTTCAGTCTGTCCCGAATGTGTCCCCTGACCAGTCCTTCCAGGTATATCAGTCCTGGATTCAACTCCCCTTAAAATTCCATGAAGTTTGTTGTGCAAATACCTTAATTCAGTGCCTTTGACAGGTTTCTGTGCTGTCTACTTCTGCTCTTCACAATTTTTTTCCTGCCTGTCTGTTCTGTCTTCTCTGCTTTGTATTGTTTCCTCTTTTAATGTTTGTTCCCTTCGTTTCCTAAAGGATTGCAGATACAATCAGTGGAAAATAATTGCCAGGATATTCTTCAGACTTCTGCTCTCTCCAAACGTTAAGGTACTTTGCACTTGATGTGTCTATATTTGCTTCATCGCTCGCTGATAATAACATGGAGCTAATTTCTAGCCTACCTTTGGCTTTCTTTAAAATACCTGGATTGATTTTGTGGCACTAAACTGCAAACCCGAGTTCCCTGGCTGAGCACTTACAGGTCACTAACGTTCACTGCGGTGGAAGGAATCGGTCAAGTTCTGCTTCCCAGTGGGAAAACTCCACGTTCTCCAGTCTGGTGGTGTGTGAAACCAGGGCAGTTTCCACCAACCTTCTTGAATCTGGACACCAGAACTACATCCAGTATATTAGGAGGAGCCAGGCCGATATTTCCATGCTTGTAGCTCTAAATTGTGCGATCTACTGAACTAAAACCAACTCGTTGTCCCACCTGCCACTTCACTGCATGGTGATGCAAGAGGATGAGTCTTCTGCATGTCGCTGATGTGATGACCTCCATCAGCAGAACAGAACAAGATACTCTTGACCAAGTTTTTTCCAGTTTCCAGTATTTCCGATTTTTTTCCAGTTCCTTTTGCTAGAGGAACAATTTTAACATGCCTAAAAAAAGAAATCTCTGATAAATAACTCAAGCAGCCGTTGATTTCTTCATGTCTCCTCTTGCTTCCCTTATCAGTTCATCCTAACACCAGATTGTTGTCGGCTTGAGCTTTTTTCTCTTTATTCCATTTGTCATATTCCCTTTTTCTTGGCTTTTTTTTTTCCCAGCCTCCTTAACTTCCGTCTGAGCCAGGTTGCTTTTTAACGAGCGTGGCCGCCTTTTTCAGTTGTGGGATTGTGGCTTTTGGAGCATCTAGTTAAAATGTTCTTAAACAATTTTCAATTAGTCTTCATATTTTTCTGATTACGTTCTTTTTCCCCACTGATTCGGCTTGTAATTGTTTTCAGCTTGATGAAACTGGCCCTTTTTAAAAGCGCATGTATCTATACAAACGTGGGCTCTTGGTAGGGCTCTTTTATTCCTCGTTTAAATGAGGTTTGGGTGCATGTAGGAGTGTGGTCAAGTCATGGTGTCACGGGTGCGTGGGGTCAAGTCATGGTGTCATTTCAGCTATCAAAAACTGGGATGAAACATGGCTTCTGGTCAAAAACTCTTTCCAAATGGGCACTAGGACATGGGATGCTCATTTAGGGGTTTATTGGCATTGAGCAGATGGTGGTTCTGTAGTGAAGGGGCATCATCTCCAGCCCTTTGATGTCTGAACAACCTCATCTCCTGCTCAACTTCCTGCGTGGTGTGTTGTGTCCCAAAGGTTAGTGTTGCATTAGCTTGGGAGTGATTTAAAAAGACAAATGCTGCCTTCACGCTAGCTTTGGAAGTGCTGTGGTCCACATCCATGAGTTTCCAGGTGAGACAGGAGAAGATGGCATTGACTCATATGATCTGCAAAGCTGCTGGAGGAGGCAGTGCCTGTGGTGAGAAGGTGGAAATTGTGTATGAATGAGCTAGAAAAGTGGAGGAAAGCCCAAGTTACTGTGGCAGATCAAGGCAACGTAACTTCAGGTTACGTTCGTTCAAGTCCAGTTAAGGTCACTTGGAGACCTTTCCTGTAACCTTCACAGCAACATGAGACCAAACTGCAATAACATCTGTGGTGGGGTAAGCAAGAGGGTGCTACGATGGTGGAGGTGCGGCAGGAAAACCATATGGGAGAACCAACATGCAACAGTCACTCCACAGGAGACGGACCTGAAGCTGGGATGTCCTCCCTTGCCAAGGCAGGGACTGTGGGCACTGCGATGTCCTCACCTTGAGCTGGGTTACTGCATCGAGGCCAACATCTTGGGGATCTATCAATGCTTATCAATATCTAAAGAGTGGGAGTCAAGAGGATGGGGCCAGACTCTTGTCAGTGATGCCCAGTGATGGGACAAGGGGCAACGGGCACCAAGTGGAACCCAGGAGGTTCCATCTGAACAGGAGGAGAAACTTGTTTGGTGTGAGGGTGTGGGAGCCTGGCCCAGGCTGCCCAGAGAGGTTGTGGAGTCTCCTTCTCTGGAGAGATTCCAAAGGTGCCTGGACACGATCCTGGTCTCCCTGCTCTGGGTGTGCTGCTGGAGCAAGGGGGGTTGGATGAGATGGTCTCCAGAGGTCCCTTCCAACCCTCACCATTGTGATGCTGGGATTCTCTTCCACCAGCACAGCCCCAGAGAGATGTCCTGCACCGGGCGCTGGTGACATGTCCTGCACCAGACCAGCATCTCTCCAGAGCTGTTCACTACAGTTAACTCCTTGGCTGGATCAAACCTGTAGAGTTGGGGATGCGTTCAGGAGGCTCTGATGGGAGGGACCATCCCAGATTACCCCCCAAATGACCTTTTCCTTGAGCTGGATGGAAATGATCAGCACCACGAATGTAAATGATCAGCAGTTGGGCTCCATCTGCAGCTGGTTAATTAACCGTTCACACAATATGTTGTTAGGGGTCATCTGGTTCCAGTTTCACCATAAACAGAAGTAAATGTTGAGAACATACTTTTCTACATCCAGTTTCACTTGTTGTGGATACTTGAAATACTTCTCAACCCACATCTTTTGGTTTTCGAGGAGGGCTTTTGGCCAGAGAGCCCCGCGACCATTCGAGATGATTTTTTTTTTTTTTCTTTAAAAAGTGCCCCGGAGGTTGCATTGTAGGGACTTTCCTTATGCAAAACATAAAAGTGCTGTTTTTTTAAAATTATAACCATATTTTTCATTAAAATCAGTTGGAGTCCCAATAAACAATCGACCCCGAAAATTTTCCAAACGTTTGCTGCAGTGCTGTTTCTATTTTTAATTATTTTAAAAAAAAAAAAGGCATTTTTCTTAAAAAACACATCTTGGCTTTATAATTTCAAGAAATGATCTAGTAAATCAGAAAAAATACCCACATATATAGCTCTTTATTGCAAGATAATTAAAACCTACTGTAGATTTGAATGTAAGAAAACTTCTGTAGCGGTGTCTGATGAGTTCTGCCATTTGGCTTGTCATGGGAATTTCTCTTTTTGTTACCAGCTCTTCTTGAAGACACTTCCAGCGTGTTCATACGTTTGTTTGATAGAGAGAATGGGGTGTGTGTGTGTACGCTGGAGGTGTTCAAGGCCAGGTTGGGTGGGACCTTGAGCAACCTGGTCTAGTAGGAGGTGTCCCTGCCATGGAACTGGATGATCTTTGAGGTTCCTTCCAACCCATGATTCTAAGGAGAGACGTGTTGAGAACTCTTCAAAGTCGCAGTGAGGCACGGAAATGCTGGTTCTTAGGCTCTAAGGCTCAGTTTCTAGCCTGCATCAATCTTTGCTATTGTCGTTTTTAGACCTTATTTAGAGTTTTATTGGGTTTTTTTTTTTGTTACCTGGTACAAGATTTATCTGCCACAAAGAAATCGCCACAACTGAAGAACAGCAAACTCAAGCTTTGCATCGGAAGTTGTCGTATCTGCTTGATATGAAACAAGGAAAGATGTTCTTTGTGAAATATTTAGGGTTAAAATGTTTTATTGCAAGCTGGAGGTTGAAGAGTATTATAAGATGTTGTCTCCCTGGACTGGGCACTGGGGAGGCTGCATCTTGAATGCTGGGGTCAGTTTTGGGCCCCTCACTCCAAGAAGGACCTTGAGGGGCTGGAGCGTGTCCAGAGAAGGGCAACGAAGCTGGGGAAGGGTCTAGAGCAGGAGCGTGGTGAGGAGCAGCTGAAGGACCTGGGGGTGTTGAGCCTGGAGCAAAGGAGGCTCAGGGGAGACCTTGTTCTCAACAACTCCCTGAAAGGAGGTAGTATTGAGGTGGGGTCTAGAATCATGGAATCATTTGGGTTAGAAAAAACCTTTAAGGTCAAGTCCAACCATTAACCCAGCACTGCCAGAGCACCACTAACCCATGTCCCTCAGCACCACATCTCCACGGCTTGGAAATCCCTCCAGGGATGGTGACTCCACCACTGCCCTGGGCAGTCTGGTCCAAGCCTTGATAACCCTTTCAGTGAAGACATGTGTCCTCATGTCCAACCTAAACCTCCCCTGGCGTAACTTTAGGCTGTTTCCTCTTGTCCTGTCACTTGTTCCTTGGGAGCAGAGAGCAATCCCCACCTGGCTCCAACCTCCTTTGAGGGAGCTGTCGAGAGCCAGAAGGTCTCCCCTGAGCCTCCTTTTCTGTTGGCTCAACACGCCCAGGTCCCACAGCTTCTCCTCATAAGGTAGCAACTGAGCTTGTGGATTTGATATTTTTTCTTATCTATGAACACCAAAAACCTTGATAAAGCTGCTGGCTAATAGTGGTCGTGTTTCTGGGTGCAAGCTTCTGTTGCATGTTTCACATGGTTCAGATCATCCTGTGCAACCAAGCAAACGGTTGCTGCGCTTCTGGGTTTTGGCTCAGCAAAGTGGAGTGTGCCCAAAGCCCAGGGAATTTATGGAGCTGGTGCCCAGTGTTGGGAGTTTCATTGGTATCTACACCATAGAAAATCACTGTCTTGCTTCTTGCCTCCAAAGGCAACCGAAGGGAGGAACGTGAATTTGCTGAAGGAGTTTCTGTGTTGCTCAAACGCTTCTAGTGATTGATCCAAGCTGTGAGTGCTGATGGGATCAATCCACATAACGATTTTGCTTTTCATCTGTTCAGGGTCGTTTCTGTTATGGGACTTGGTTGAAAGTGATACAAAATGTCTGGTTTTGAGAGACCTCCTGGACATTCAGCTGTCACGCACGGCAGATGAAATAGGTGCAGATAAGGATGTGAAATTTCTGCTCGATGTTGAGATGTTTCCATGTTTCTTGACTAACGTAACTGGCAAAGAGGGTTTCTTGTCTATCCTCAGCTGGATAGAACAGATTTCAACTTGTGTCTAGGTCTCCTTGGTTAAGAACGTTGGCTTTAATCTACTTCATAAGTGTCTGTAACTATCCACAAATACTTGTTCCCTTGTGAGTGAGCGAAGGTCCAGTGTCAGCAGTTTGGGTTTTCTGCTGAGGACCCAACACCCAATGGGTGAAGGTCCAGTGTCAGCAGTTTGGGTTTTCTGCTGAGGACCCAACACCCTTTGCGGTAGCAAATGCCTTGGGTCAGTTGAAACACACGATATGTAACTTCCCTTGCCCCTGAACACTCTGTCTTGCTGGTGGCCAGTAAGTCTGTAGGAGTTCTATGTATGATTCTATCTAGTTAGAGATGTTCCTGCAGGCTGCAGGGGGGTTGGACTAGATGACCTTGGAAGGTCCCTTCTAACCCATGCCATTCTACAGTCCTGATTTCTGTGGTCTTCGTTGGAATCTTCCTCCCTCCTGAGCGAGGTGGAGGGTCTTCAGTATTGAAGTTCCACCTGTACCCGTTGCTTTGGCCAGGCTAAGCTGCCTCTGGCTCTAAATGCATGGATCAAACGTTGTCCTTGTCCTCTGGGTCAAAAAGATGACTGCTTTTCCTGCGGGATCCTGCTAAGCAGCGTTATCTCCCTCCCAGCTTTCTAAGTCCTATGCACTTTTCACCAGACCTCCCACAAGGATGGCTGGTTGTGTCAGAGCCACTGAAAACGCCTTTCTTGGTGGGTCCGTTCAGAAGATGAATGGTTTTCTGAAGTTTGCATGAGCAATGGTTCGGTGACTTCTTAGACTCTGAGCTGCCTTAACTTCTTTCTCTTTCATTTTATTGTTTTTCATCTAAAGCCCTTTTCAGTGGGCAGTCTTCAGAAAACTAGGAGTGAAATCTCTGCTGAAAGCTCTACACAAGAGCAGAGATCCATTTTGCTGAAAGGGCTTGGGAGGAACCTGAGCTGGCTTTTATGGTGAGACTGGCCTCTCTTTCAGCACATCTCCGTTCCTCGTTGCTGAGTTCTTAATCGTGTTGTGCTGAGGAGACCGAACAATTCCGTAAAAACATCGTGATGCTGAGTATCCGCTTAACATTTGTGCTGTTGACTTCTGTAGAGGGTGGGCATCCATCAAGAGGACTGGCATTTGTCATTGTTCCACGAGAAAGGGCAGTAGCATTGTTAAAGCCCAATGGGAGCCCCTTGGTACTAAGAGCCTCCAGGGCTAAATGCAGATTTGTACTGGCTTTGAAGATAGACATCGCCCAGAAGTCCCTTTTAAATCAGAAGCTCGAAAGATTGTTTTATCTTTGGTAACTCCTTCCAGAAGACCTACAGTGCTAGTACGTGAGCCATGGCTTGTCTAGATCTGCGGTTAGCATCTAGAGTCGCTTCTTTTCTCTGGCTTTGTGGGGGAGCTGGAGAGTTGATCTTAAGATGTGTGTACTAGGATCCTTCAGTTGGTGGCACTGGTCATTTTGACTGGCAGTTGCCACCTTGAGGGAAAGAAGGAGGGCTGCAGAGGGTTTTACAGTGCTATTGAGAAAGCGTACTGGTCCCAGACACGGTGGCTTCAGGACTGTGGGAAAATAAGCTTGCTTTATGGCAGAAGCAAATTATGGGGAGTTGCTTCATCGGTCATCCCATGAAGGGTTGGCTTGGGGCATGGGAACAGTTTTAGATGTGGACCAGATAGAATGGCCTCCCTGCTTTCTTCTCCTGCTTCAAGATCTGTTCTTAATCCAGACCCATAGAACTTGTTTACCAAAGTCCATCACAGCTTCTGTTTAACAGAAGATGCTGCCCTGGAAGAGTCTTAGCATCCCATCAAACTCATATCCCTGCTTGCCCACAGTCAGGTCAACACCAGTACTGAAATTTCCCTGTAAAGAGGATCAGGCCACGTTGACCATTGTATCCTCCTAAGTACTTTTCCCATATATTCACAAAGCCATCTTCTCCAGAATGTGATATCCAGTATCTACTTGGACATTAAGTTGACCATCTTTCTGTTGGGACTCCTGAAGTCCTGGGATGAATGGATGGCGCTCGGCCATCCCCTCCTGAAGATTTAGGAGACGGTGTGGGTGAGTTCCCATTGCTCTTTGCTTAGGTCTTGCCCGATTTTTTTTCAGCTCCCAGTACAAAATTTCCTTGTTGTGATCACAGACCTTCATCACAGACCTCAGCTCAGCTCCTCCATCCCTCCTGATGAAGACCCTTGGCTTTTCTATCCTTGTAGAAAGCAATGTTTACTCTGGGCTATTTGTCTTCCTGAACCACATCTACTGTTCCTGGCTTTCTCTGTGACCTTCTAGACCCCGCCGGTTGATGTGTGATGTGAGGTTTCACTTAGCACCGCTTAAAATTTCCATTTATTCGCAGCATCAATCCCTCAAAGTCGCGTGACCCTGTCCTAGACCAGGCAATAGGTCCTAGACCAGGCGAAACGTGCTTTGAATTGGGCTGTTGCCGATACCCTCGAGGAGAGTTTATTGATAACTTCCCACAGTAGCACCTCATAAGTGCAGGGACTCCCGTTTTTCCTTCTGTTTCACATTTAGCGCGCTGGAACAGGAATTTCCTCTCCCAATTAGGAGAGCAGCCAACTTCCTTTTTACATGTTGCGTTGCAGCATCTCGCAAGGTTTTTTTTAAAGCCTTGTTTGACTCTGATTCTTGACTGGTGGGAGGTGATTGTTGACTCCAGGCTGGGCAGTGCAGGAGGTGTGGCTGAGGGGCAGATACCCTGCCTGGCATCTGGAAGGTCCCCATGGCTGCTTGGAAGAAGACTTAGAATCACCTTCCATCTCCCAGTGAGGGGACAGTGTCCTTCCAAAGAACCCCAGAATCATGCAGCATGATAGAGGTTGGAAGGGACCTCTGGAGATCATCTCATTCAATGGCCGTGCTTCAGCAGGTCACCCAGAGCAGATCGTGTCCAGGCACCTTTGGAATCTCTCCAGAGAAGGAGACTCCACAACCTCTCTGGGCAGCCTGGGCCAGGCTCCCACACCCTCACACCAAACAAGTTTCTCCTCCTGCTCCCATGGAACCTCCTGGGTTCCACTTGGTGCCCGTTGCCCCTTGTCCTGTCACTGGGCACCACTGACAAGAGTCTGGCCCCATCCTCTTGCCCCCCATGGGCCCTTGAGCTCTTGCTCAGCATTGATCAGATCCCCTCTGAGGCTTCTCTTCTCCAGTTCAATAGTCTCAGGGCTCTCAGCCTTTCAGCAGGGGTTATTCCTCCCCAGGGGCAGGACNACGTGCTGGCCACGCTCTTCTTCATGCACCTCAGGAGACCATTGGCCTTCTTGGCCACAAGGGCACATTGCTGGCTCATGGTGAACTTGTCCCCCAGCATTCCCAGGTTCTCCACAGAGCTCCTTCCCAGCAGGTCACCCCTGGGAGTGACTCCTGGGGCAGGAGTCTACACTTGCCCTTGTTGAACTTCATGAGGCTCCTCACTGCCCGATTCTCCAGCCTGTCCAGGTCTCACTGAATGGCAGCACAGCCTTCTGGTCTGACAGTCCTTTTTATCTATCCAGTTTGTTCCAGAAGTTTAATTCTCTGTTGTATTTGATGGTGGTTTTTACTCTTCCTGAGTACCAGCAGTAGCATTTTTTCATAACTGGTCCTCACACACCCAAGAGTGACGCTGCGTAAATGGCTGACGGACACAAAGAAGTTTGGACTGGGCAACATGACCAGCCTAACTATTTGATCTTCAGCTCCAGTTGTGGTTTTGGTCCTCTGACAGCACAGGACAGGAGTATGAAGCAGTGTAGGTGAGCAGTTGGGTCACCTGCTAGGTGGGCTGGTGTTGGGTCGCGTGGTTTTGTGTGTCGTGTTTCCTTCATCGATCTTATTAATGCGTCTGGCCGTTGACGTTTAAACTTGTGTGTGCAAAAAAGAGAAGCTGAGTTTTAAAAGCTTTATCTGGTGCAATCAAAACTTTGACTTCCTTCCCCTTTGGAATCTCCTTCCCCTTTGGAATCTCCTTCCCCTTTGGAATCTCCTTCTCCTTTGGAATCTCCTTCTCCTTTGGAATCTCCTTCTCCTTTGGAATCTCCTTCCCCTTTGGAATCTCCTTTCTAATTAATTGGCTTTTCTAATGGACTTGTATAATTTTCCAGGCTATTGAGCTGCAGGAACTTTTTGGTGGTGTCTGTGTGTGGGATGTTGGCCTGTCATCCCGTGCACGGGCTGTTTCTCCTCTTGGCTCGACAAAATAGTCTGTGGCCCAGCTACGGGGATTCTCCTGCAATGAGGCTGAGCTGCAAACCTCTCCTGAAAAAGGGCAGCTCACCGTGAAATCTAGTATGTGGAATCTTGTTCCAGAGAAATTTTGGGTGATCACCATGGGGAAGAAGAGCTTTCTTTGAGGTATTTTAGGGGAAGGTTTCTTTATTAAGGTTTAGAGAAAGCTTTTCTTCTTCTGGTGTGAAAAAGCCACACACACAAAAAAAGTATCATCCAGGTATCGGAGTGGACAGGCTTGATTCTTCTCTTCCTCCTTCTCATCCCCACCAGCTGAAGAAAAGTTCACGTTGTGCATTCCTCGATATGTGGGTAGCTGCCTAGGGAAGTCCTGACTTCTAAGAAGTCAAGGTTGATACTGGATTTTTAGTTTCTTTTTCCTTATTTCATTATGGAGTTTCATCCTGAATTGAGAGCCTAAGACTTCCACATCTGAGGGTTCAGAAGCTTTTTGCTTGTAATAAAAAAAAAAATCCCTGCTTCCCTTTCCGGTGCTGGAGCAGATGCTCCCTAGAAAACATTCCTAGCCACCTCCAACCCTGCAAAGTCTTTCTTCTGTAATACAACACTCTACTTCTATTTTAGAAGCACAGCCTCATGGTTCAATAGATCATCAAACTGATGTCAAGAAGAATATCTGAAAGTTCAGGGCTCTCAGTAGTCCTTCATTTGAGTAACTTTCTGTTCCGGTGGAAGTGTCTTAGGACTGGGGTAGCTGTGGTGTGCCTGGTGTGGATTTGAGGTGGGATGACAACTCCATGATGCCAAGCTTTTTGGCAGGCGTAGAATCATAGAATGTGTTGGGTTGGAAGGGACCTCTAAAGGCCATCTAGTCCAACCCCCTACAATAAGCAGAGACATCTCTAACTAGGTCAGGTTGCTCAGAGCTCCATCAAGCCTGGCCTTGAATGACTCCAGGGATGGGGCTTCCACCACCTCTCTGGGCAACCTGTTCCAGTGCTCAACTGCCCTTATATTAAAGAACTTCTTCCTAATGTCCAGCCTAAATCTACCCTTTTCTAGCTTAAAACCATCACCCCTTGTCCTGTTGCTGTAAAATCTTGAGAAGAGATCTCCTCCTGCCTTCCTGTAGGCCCCTTTCAGGTATTGGAAGGTCAGTATAAGGTCCACCCTAAGCCTTCTCTTCTCTGGGCTGAACAGCTCTAACTCTTAGCCTGTCTTCATAGGAGAAGTGCTTCAGCCCTCTGATCATTTTCATGGCCCTCCCCTGGACGTGCTCCAAAAGGTCCATGTCCTTCTTGTGTTGGGGGCTCCAGAGCTGGATTCAGTACAGTATGGTTGGACCCAGTCCCCCAGCACTCAAGAGAGTGTCTGTGGCTTGCTGTGCTAGGAGGTAGCCTAGAAGATGAGAAAGGAGAGTCCGGAGACTTTGAAGTCACCTTCTGAAGCCTCAAGGATGTTACAGGGTAAGAGCTGGTCTCCAAACTCTGGTATGTCTATCCTGCTCATTTCCAGTGTGGATCCTGTCAGTGAGACATTTGGGTTTTGAGCCTTGAAACATCACGAAGTGCTTGAAGTACAAGGGGTGATGGTTCAAAACTAAAAGAGGGAGATTTAGACTAGAGAGAAGGAAGAATTTTTTTAAGCCCAATCCTTAGAACCATTGCAGGTGAGGTTGGCCAGGGCTCTGAGCAACCTGCTCTAGTTGCAGATGTCCCTGCTCACTGCAGGGAGCTTGGACTAGATAACTTTGAAAGGTCCCTTCCAACCCAAAACATTCTGATTCTAAGCCTTCTACACAATTACATGAGTTACTCTTCATCTTTTTTCCATTCTCCCAAGGATTGAATGGACCATCCATCTCTTTACCATTCCTTGCTCTTTCTTTCCTGGAGGCATGATGGGAACCCAAGCCTGGTTTCCATGGTGAACTTGGAAAATTACTCTTTCATAGAGAACGTGCTTCCTTCTTAAATAAGCATGTGCTGAAGGCTACTCAAGGTGTACGTTTCAACCTCAGAAAGAACAAAGCTGCAGAGGACTCACCCCGGTCTTCCCGAGCGTGTTTCCGCGGCATGATGCCAACTTTTATACCGTGTATTTTAAAACATGGCTGGAAAAAGGAAAAGACTCAGACATTTTACTAGCTGCACACCAAGTTACCTTTGGTCCTTCACTTAGAGCAGTCACTGGAGTCAGCGTCTGTGTCCTCTGCAACTTGGACGGAGTCAGAACCTTCCACTTAATCATTTATACCTAATCGCAGTAGCGCTGCAAAGCCAGCGCAGATCTTTGGAGCGTGCTTGTGCTAAGCAAGGAATGAGTAGCATATTTTTGCTGTCTTTCAGCATCTCGCGTGGCAACTGAGCTCAGATGTGCTTTATTTCATTAGGGCCGGGCTTGTGAGCTTGCTTCAGGAGCTGGCAACCAAGCTGTGTTAGCTCTTGGATGGTTGGTAGTGGTGCGTCATAGAAGGACGGCCAGATTTTACTTCGTGTTCTTTTATGACTGCGGAGAATCTGTGATTTAGCTCATAAAGTAGTTTAAATATGGAAGGAACATATAAAGTCCATTCAGGCAAGGCTGGCAAAGCTGTGGAGGGTTCCAGCGCGCTTCTGAAGCACCCAGATGCCCATCACCTCAACTGAGAAGTTAGTTGGCAAAGAGAGAACGAGGCTTGAATGCAGTCGTGGATCTGGCCCTGGAAGCCTCTAGGATGAAATTCTGTTTAATATTTCTTCACTGCTTTCTATTGAAGTATCTCCAGAACGTTTTAAGAACAACGCTATTAAGAGCTGGGGAGATGGGAGGATCTCTCTTTTCCACTTCACTTGGAAAGCGGGGAAGAAAAGGCAGTTTGGCATTTATTTAGAGGATGAGGAGGTTCCAGGTCCTTGAAGATTTTCTGATTATTTGCAGCAGCAAGTCTTTGGGGCTGTTCTGACGTGGGCTCTACCAGCCGCTGTGCTAGGGAGGGAATAAAGGTTCTTTTTAGGTGTGTTTCTTCATTGCCTCCATCCCTGGGAGCTCTGGGCAGTGGGCTTGTGTCCAACGCTGCTGCACATGGGTGAGGAACAAGGCACACTGAAAACTCATGGTCCAGGGAGAGCTTTGAAAGAGAAACATATGCTGGCAATGCTATTTTTTTTTTTTCCTTTCTTGTTCCCCTTTTTCCCACTTGATCCGTGTCCCGGTGCTGACACACTTCTGCCCCATGCAAACTGTTGTTGTTGAAGATGTTCCTATAAATTTCTCAATGGCCACGTTGTCATCTACCACTCCAACTAGTTCCCTGGAGTTCCTCGGTCCCATGTGCTGACCAGATTGGTCCTGTGTGGAGGAATGCTTCCCAGGAGCAACGGCCAAGTCAGCCATGAGATGAAGCACGGCTGAAGCTGCTTCACCAGCTGCTCCAGTGCGTGTTGTCTGGACACTTTGCTATCACCGTTGTAGCTGCTGGTCTGCAAACCCAGTTGGGTTTTCATTAGCAGAAAATGTCACTGATGCTGGAGGAAACGATAATGGGTGGTTGTTTGTGGAGTCTCCTTCCCTGGAGAGATTCCAGACCTACCTGGACGTGATCCTGGGTAACCTGCTCTAGATGAACATGCTTTAGCGGGGAGGTTGGGTGAGGTGATCTCCAGAGGTCCCTTCCAACCCCTACCATGCTGGAATTCTGTGGTTGTGTTGACTTCTAATGACGTTTTTCTTAATCTAATGTGTTCCTCATGATCCAAGGGTGTGTTTTCTTTCCTAACCTTATCCCTCATGGAGGTATCTCCCCGCTGTTAGCTTGCTGGTTCGAGGCCTCACTTGAGCACGTTGGGGGGTCACGTTCACACCTTGTGAAAAGCAGGTGCAACCCCATTAACTCCAGCTGGAGGCACAACCCTTGAAATCCTATTGAGTTTTGTCCTTCAGCTTCCCTTACCAACCTCATGGTGGGGTTACGATGAAAATGTACTTCAATAAAATAAATGTTTCTCCGATTTATCCGTAGCAGGAGGAGTTTGGTACCTGTGAAAGAGAGGGATGGGTCAATTCACCTGCCTGTTGCCAAGGTGTGAACAATAATGCCACGCGTGTGGTAGTTGCTGGGGACCAAGGGAAGACCTCCCAGCTCAATTGAGAGGCACTTTTTTTTTTTTCTTTCTTTTAAAAGGTACATAAATTAAAATTGGAAAGGCCTGGAGGGGAGGTGTGAGATTTTTCTGGTGTTTCTTTTTCAGAGTTAGGTTTTTTATCCTTAATAGGTTTATAATACGCAGGTCCCTTTATTTGTTTCTATAAAATTAACTAGTAAATTTAAAATGGAAAAAAGCTGGTAATAGGAACCAGGCCGTCTTTGCCAGCGCTGAAACGTTGCTGTATTTTTGAAAGGTAGACAAGGGCATTTTTCCTTCTGCCAGGTTTTAGGCCGGAGTGCCACATGTTGGAGGGTTATAAAACTTTTACTAACAAGGAGTTGGAGGAACGCTAACTTTCTAATTACCCTTTTCTATTTTTTTTTTTTTTTTGTCCAAGCTGCTGTTTATTTTGGTCTTTTAAAAAATGGGATTGTGATTTGGAAGTCTGTGAGTTTTCAATGTAGGCAGGGAGGGCCTGACAGTGTGGGAAGGAGGCTGGTGGCCAGAAGAAGGGCTGCTGAGGTGGTAGGTAGCACTGCTGGCTCCTGCTCGGCTCATTCTGTTGCCCTGGAGAAAGTCCTCAGCATTTCAATCCTGGAAATCCTGTCCCTGTCAATGGGAATCTTGTCACCTTGATTTTTTTATTTTTTTTTAATTCAGCAAGGATTTATTAGAATCGTGGAATCGTTTGGGTTGGAAAAGACCTTTAAGATCATCGAGTCCAACCATTAACTCAGCACTGCCAGGGCACCACTAACCCATGTCCCTCAGCACCACATCTCCACAGCTTGGAAACCCCTCCAGCCATGGGGACTCCACCACTGCCCTGCCCAGCCTGGCACAGCCCTTCACAGCCCTTNNNCACATCTCCACGGCTTGGAAACCCCTCCAGCCATGGGGACTCCACCACTGCCCTGCCCAGCCTAGGACAGCCCTTCACAGCCCTTCCCACCAAGAAATTGTTCCTCATCTCCAACCTAAACCTCCCCTGAAACAACTTGAGGCCATTTCCTCCTGTCCTATTGCTTGTTCCTTGGGAGAAGAGCCCAACCCCACCTGGATCCAACCTCCTTGCAGGGAGTTGTGGAGAGTGAGAAGGTCTCCTCTGAGCCTCCTTTTCTCCAGCCTCAACAAGCCCAGGTTCCTCAGCTGCTCCTCACCACACTTGTGCTCTAGACCCTTCCCCAGCTCTGTTGCCCTTCTCTGGACATGCTCCAGCCCTTCAATGTCCTTCTTGGAGTGGTCCAAGACTGGCCCCAGCATTCAAGGTGCAGCCTCCCCAGTGCTCAGTCCAAGGGGACAATCCCTGCCCTTCTTTACCACATCCATATAAGTGACCTCCTGTTTCTACCTGGAGACCACTTGGTGTCTTTGAATGAAACAGCCGAAATGCTGAGTTATCACATTACATTAGACATTCTTTGCCTTATTTTTTTTCTGGATAACAGCCTGTTAGGGAAGCATGATTAAATCAAATGGATTAGTTGACTGTAACGGTTGAATGAAGTGCAGAAGACCTTCGTGGAAGCTTATGGGAGTTGCTTGGAGCTTGAGGGTTTTGGAGTTTGTTTGTGCAGAGATGGTTGTTTCTTATTCCGGATAATTCATATGAGTCCTTCCCTCCCACTCTTCTTTTTTCTCATTGTCACTTTTTTGCTATTACTTCCATGCTGTTGGAAATGTGGCACTGGTGGAACGGTTTGAAATTTCAGCCTTTAAATCTAAACCATCGTAAAGTGCTTTATGAGGGTAAGAAATGACGCCCTAGAAGCTGGGCGTTTTCTTCTTGAATATACTTTAAAAATGTATTTGGGGGGGTGGGGGAGGAGCAGAATTAGGGCTTTGAAAAAAAATGCCTCCAGGTTGGGCTTCTCTCCTGTGTACCATATGTTGCTCTGAGGGAAGTTTGTCACCCAAGAGGACTGCTGGTTTCTAAACCCCAGCGATGACTTCAGTGGGTTCAGCTGAAAATTCAACAGAAAATCCTTTTCCAGCTCTGTGTCTGCCGGCAAGATGGGCTCATGTCATGTATCACATCTTTGTTGGCCAAAAATTTTGATTCAGAATAGGGGGTTATTTTAACCCTTATTAAGGTGCCCAGCTGAAAGAAGCCTGGTTGGAAAGGATGTAACATTTGTGAACGTTCTACCTGGACACCACTTGGTGTCTAGAGGATGTTCACCCCACTGGCTCCTGGGATCCTGGCGTAGGGGATTTGGAGGGATAACTAAACACACAGCTTTGAAGATGTCTTAATCCAAAACTCCACTCCTGGCCTTACGAAAGAATGTGCCCTTATGATCCTGTGGTGCATGAAGAAGTGTGTGGCCAGCAAGTCAAAGGAGGTTCTCCTCTCCCTCTACTCTGGCCCACTGAGGCCACCTCTGGAGTATTTGGTCCTGTTCTGGGCTCCCCAGCCCAAGAGAGACAAGGAACCACTGGAAAGAGTTCAGTGGAGGCTGTGGAGATGCTGAGGGGCCTGGAGCATCTCTGTGCCCAGGAAAGGCTGAGAGCCCTGGGGCTGCTGAGCTGCACAAGAGAAGCCTCAGAGGGGATCTGATCAATGCTGAGCAAGAGCTCAAGGGCCCATGGGGGGCAAGAGGCTGGGGCCAGACTCTTGTCAGTGGTGCCNCTGGAGCAGGGGTGTTGGATGAGATGATCTCCAGAGGTCCCTTCCAACCTCCACCATGCTGGGATTCTGTATTACAACGATTGCCCGTGAAGCGTTTCCAAGCTGTTGATGTGTCTTCTGATGGCAAATTTCTGTATCAAGATGCAAACCATCACTTCTGGGTAGCTGCAGTCCTGCCACAGCTCCTCTTTCACTCTGTGCTGTACTCATGGTATCTGAAGGGGACCAACAAGAAAGGTGGGGAGGGACTTTTCACAAAGGCTTGTAGTGATAGGACGAGGGGTAATGGCTTTAAACTGGAAGCGGGGATCTTTCAATTGGAATTCAGAAGAAAATTCTTCACTCTGAGGGTGGTGAGACACTGGCCCAGGTTGCCCAGGGAAGCTGTGGATGCTCCATCCCTGGAGGTGTTCAAGGCCAGGTTGGAGGGGGCCTTGAGCAACCTGGTGGGAGGTGACCCTGCCCATGGCAGGGGGGTTGGAACGAGATGATCTTTGAGGTCCCTTCCAACCCAACCCATTCTGTGTTTCTGGATTCGTAATGAGTAATTGCAATGTAAAGTCACAGTGTGCAATATTAAAACATTTAGTCTAGGAAATAGGCATTGAATTTGTGAAAAGCCTTTATGCGAGGTCTTGGTTTTTCTTTATTTATAAGCAGAGTTTAGGAAATAATCCATAATAGGAACAAAAGATGCATGTTCCAGTGTGGGGAATGGCAGAGCTGAGCTTTTCCATCTCTTGCTTTTTAGTTGGGATGTGGGGAACCAGCACGGTTTGGTTGAGAGGAACAGGCTTCAAATAACCAAAAAACCATCGAGCCACAAGTGATGTTGTTGAGGCCCATCAGCGTGGACAAGCTGATGGCTCTGGGGATTGGAAAGGCTGCGTGTATTGTCTCATGAAACGAGGAGCAGAAAACCAGCTGTGACCGCCTTCCAGCTGCGCTGACTCCCGGTTTAAGATGGAAACGTCAATGGTCTTGAGGTCAAAGACTCATTTGCAGGAGTTTTTTTGAATCGTTGGGCTACATGTTGCGTATATTGTTGGCAAACTGGTAGGGTCATGCTGCAACATCGGTGCCCTTGTCCTGGCTGGTGAATTGCAAAATTATAGTGAGCTGTAAAATAGATGAGATTCAGCCCAGTGTCTGATTAAATCCTTTTTATGCTTCATTGTATTTTAAGAAAAAATGTCTTTCCCAAAAGGGCTGTGAAGGGCTGTCCCAGGCTGGGCAGGGCAGTGGTGGAGTCCCCATTCCTGGAGGGGTTTCCAAGCTGTGGAGATGTGGTGCTGAGGGCCAGGGGTTAGTGGTGACCCGGCAGTGCTGGGGAACGGTTGGACTCTATGATCTTAAAGATCTTTTCCAACCAAAATGATTCTGTGATTGTATGACGCTTACCTCTCTCAGCACTGAAGAAAACTTTACCTATAGAGGTGAGATCCTGGCTCCATCAGGGCAGTGGCAGAGTTTTCCTCGAGATGAATGAGGCCGTGATGGTCACTTTATGGGTTGAACTCAGGTAGATATAGGCCATGTTGAGCCTGAGATCTTCTTGGGTGCATGAACAGTAGGTAGGTTTGGGAGAGAGAGCAGGGTGGTAAGGAAAAATCAAGTAATAGGATGTACAACACTTTCAGGTCTTTTATTTCTGGCTGAAAAGTTCTCTGCAGTTTCTCCAGGAGCCTTTAGAGGGCAGGTGATGTCCAGGAAATAGCAGATTCCGGGACTTGCCTGATTTTTTGGGTTGTGAATCCTGTAAGTTTGAAGACTCTGAATATGGACTTTTCTTTTTTTTAAATACATAACTTTAATTCTGCAATAACTTCTGGTACTTTAAGGGACGGATGTTATGTCAGCTTAGAGAAGGAAGATGAGATCAGTTTTGTTTTATCTCTGTGTATTTACAGGCTTTCTAATTTCAGGGTTAAAAACTACAATGCAAGCAAAATATTACTTATCGATGTGGGGAGAAGAATCTTGGGAACGTCCCGCAGTAGAGAAGAATGATGTAATATGTCGATTAAATTCATTTTTATGTTTAAAACGACCACAAAAAATGGTTTGAGCTTGAAGAGTGGGTTTTAGGGAGTAATACTGTGCGATGAAAGTGTAAATTAACTCCTCTGATGGAATCTCTTCTCTCCATCCCCAAGCCTGATGTGCGTGTCCTTGGTGGACAACTGCTTAGAAAAGAAACCTGTTTATCGACAAAATACGCCACAGGGTCAGGGATCTGTGTGGAACGAAGGAAGCCAAATGAAATTCAAACTCTTCTCTAAAGTCCTCTTCAGTGAAACTTCTCGTATGGGTATGAAATACCCCGTGTAGTCGTTGTGCCTGGAGAAGCAGTGGCTGTGTAATTCTCTGATTAATTAAAACCAGAAATAACAAAATCATGTTCTGCTTTCTTCTGCTGCTACCCTGAAGCTTGTGGATCGTGGAGAAGATGATTACTCTTGAAAAAAGCCATTTAGTTCCTAACCAGAAAAGCTCATCATTGCGGCTCAGCCCTGTTGGCATCTGCTTCGTGGGTTTCTCATGAAAAAAAAACAGAGGGGTTATTCCTAAACAGAACGAAATATTCTTTGTTCCATGAAGGATTTATCTTTTTTTTTAATATTTTTTTTTCAATCTTCTGAAGGTGGAGGTGCTGCTTCTGTCTGTGTTCTCCAAAAGACAGGAACGAGGGAGTAGGGGTTCTTTTAGATTTTAGGATTCCGTCTCAAATTGTGGAGGTCCTTGTCTTGCTGCTTAACTCTTCAGTCTGTTGGTGCATAGCTCTGAAGTTGTCCTCGTAACACCACCCGCTCTGAGGTGAACATCTTTAGCCTACTACTGGGAAGACATTTCTCTATCATAGCGAGAAGGAGAGTGAGGTTCTCAAGACATCCTTTAAGTCCAATGGGATCTTCCCAGACATGCTAGCCTGTCTCTAGCTTGCAGTCATCAAACAAGTTCTCAGTCCTCTAGTCGTGGAGTTTGTCCCATTACGCTGTCCATTGAGGCCCTTAGCTGTCATAGAATCATTTGAGTTGGAAGACACCTTTAAGATCATCGAGTCCAACTGTTAACCCAGCACTGCCAGGGCACCACTAACCCCTGGCCCTCAGCACCACATCTCCATGGCTTTGAAGGGCTTCTAGGGATGGGGACTCCACCGCTGCCTTGGCCAGCCTGGGACAGACCTCCACAACACTCTCCATGAAGACTTTGCTCCTCATCTCCAACCTAAACCTTCCCTGGCACAACTTGAGGCCATTTCCTTTTGTCCTATCACTTGTTCCTTGGGAGAAGAGAACAAACCCACCTGGCTCCAAGCTCCTGTCAGGGAGTTGTGCAGAGCCAGAAGGTCTCCCCTGAGCCTCCTGTGCTCCAGGCTCAACACCCCCAGGTCCCTCAGCCGCTCCTCACCACACTTGTGCTCTAGACCCTTCCCCAGCTTTGTTGCCCTTCTCTGGACACGCTCCAGCCCCTCAAGGTCCTTCTTGGAGTGAGGCCTCCAAAACTGACCCCAGGATTCACGGTGCAGCCTCCCCAGCGCTGAGTACAGATGCTCCTGGCCTGTCTAACCCAGAGCTTATCTTGGTGTGACCTGCTGCATTTTCAGGGCATGGAGTTCAGTGCTCATAAAACGCTGTGAAATTGCCTTTGGGTGCATCTCAGAACAGATGAGTCATCAGTGCCGATGTCTTGGATGACATAAATACTTTGAGCCATTGCCTAGAGCGTGTTAGTACAGATTCTGTCTTGTGGAAGGAAGGAGGTTGGAAGAGAAGATCCATGCCCTTGCCTGAATTGGTGGAAGGCTGCCCGCTGCTTTTGGTGCGGTTGAGGACCAGCTGTGGAACCCATGAGATTATCATGGATATGGTTAAGGATAGTGTCTCCGTTCAGGTCTGGATGGTGAGGTAGATCCTAAGGGTTTCTACTGTGCAGATCATCCCAGACCTGATTGAAACCACTTACAATCTACCTTGTGGAAACAAAAAAAGATTTGTCCAGGACTCTGCACTCAGGGCTTTATCCTTGTCCTTAGATGAGTCTCTCTGTGTTCCCGGATAATCGGGACCATCTAAGATAGGTGCTTTGAGCGTTGCCGGTTTCTCAGAATCTTGAAAAAACCCAAACCAGGCCGATAAATGGAAACAAAAGCAGGATCTTGAAAGGAAACTTATCTCCAATATGCTTGACGAGGCCCAGAGAGAGGGTGTGTGAAACAGCAGTTTGGGAACTCCCACAGAGAACGGAATATAAGGGTTTAATTGGAGGCCAGGCTGCGAGGGTTAACACTTCTTTCACCGTATGACTTTTTGAGGGTCAGTGTGGTCAGCATAAGTAGGTGCAGAGCAGAGACCCAAGCACGAATGAGCTGTGATCATTGTTTGCTGTCCCGGGTTAGTGAGGAACCCTTCCTTTGCTGCAGTTCTTGACATATAAAATCACAGAATCCCAGCATGGTGGGGGTTGGAAGGGACCTCTGGAGATCATCTCATCCAACCCCCCTGCTCCAGCAGCTCACCCAGCGCAGGGGGCCCAGGATCGTGTCCAGGCACCTTTGGAATCTCTCCAGAGAAGGAGACTCCACAACCTCTCTGGGCAGCCTGGGCCAGGCTCCGACACCCTCACACCAAACAAGTTTCTCCTCCTGTTCAGATGGAATCTCCTGGGTTCCAGTTGGTGCCCGTTGCCCCTTGTCCTGTCCCTGAGCACCACTGACAAGAGACTGGCCCCATCTTCCTGCCACCCACCATTCAGATGTTTATAAAAATGGGGGCATTAGGCAGTGTGTTCCTTAGGGCACCAGTAGCTTTAAATGGCCTGTACCCTCTAGACACCGGGAAAGAAAAATGAGAGTAAAACCATTGGAAAATGTTGGAAATGGCTTGTGAAGACCTTTTTGTTTGCCTTACTATGAGAGTACATGAGGGCCCTGAAGTGTTTCAGAGCTCGGGTAGGTGTCCCCAGGGCTCGGTGCTGGAGCGTGTTTAATGTCTTTGTCAATGATCTGGATGAGGGGATTGAGGCACCCTCAGTCAGTTTGCAGATGACACCAAGTTGAGCGGGAGTGTTCATCTCCTTGAGTGTAGGAGGCTCTACAGAAGGGCCTGGCCAAGCTGCATTGATGGGCTGAGGCCAATGGGATGAGGTTCAACAAGGTCAGGTGCTAGGTCCTTACCTTGGGGAATAACAACCCTCTGCAATGCTGCAGACTTGTGGCCGGAAGCTGCCCGGGGGAAAGAGATCTGGGGGTGTTGGTCAACAGGCGGCTGAGGATAAGCCAGTGTGTGCCCATGTGGCCAAGAAGGCCACCAGCATCCTGGCTTGTGTCAGCACTAGTGTGGCCAGCAGGACTAGGGCAGGGATCATCCCCCTGGGCTGGGCACTGGGAAGGCTGCACCTCAAATCTTAGGGTCGGTTTTGGGTCCCTCACTCCAAGAAGGATCTTGAGGTGTTGGGGGAAGGGTCTAGAGCACAAGTCTTGTGAGGAGCATCTGAGGGACCTGGGGGTTTTTAGTCTGGAGAAGAGGAGGCTCAGGGGAGACCTTGTTGCTCTCAACTCCCTGAAAAGAGGTTGGAGCCAAGTGGGATCGGGCTCTTCTCCCAAGAGACAAGGAATAGGAGAAGAGGAAACAGCCTCAAGTTGTGTCAGGGGAGGTTTAGGTTGGAGATGAGGAACAATGTCTTCCTGGCAAGGGTTGTGAAGGGCTGTGCCAGGCTGGGCAGGGCAGTGGTGGAGTCCCCATCCCTGGAGGGACTGAAAAGCCATGGAGATACAGGACATGGTTTAGTGGTGGCCTTGGCTCTGCTGGGTTATTGGTTGGACTCAATGATCTTAAACATGTCTGCCAATCAAAATGATTCTATGATTCTATCTCCATGCTGAAGCAGCAGTCATAAACACACTCTAATTGTTTTTCCAGAATTACCCATGGATCAAACCCTGAAAATCTCTATAGTCCAACACACCTTCTACCTTTTGTGAGATCTAATCCATGACTTCTTTTTACCATGAATGGCTGTAGATATGGCAGTTGCAACTTTCTTAGGCGAGGTTGGAGGTGTGGGACAACAACTGGAGAGTTGCCCAGGTCGATGTAAAGAGGGGTTGGCACGCTGTCACTTGCTGCTGGAGCTGTCTGCCGGCTTCGGTTATTGAGCTGGGACTATTCCCGTGGTGGGGATGATGGTGCTGGGGGCTGGAGACTTCATGTAGTGCTTTCAGCTGGAGAAGGAGGACATTGCCTTGGTGCTACGTTGGCTGCTTGCTTCAAGCTCTAGGCCTTCACTGTGGTTATCTTCAGTGGAAGCACCGAGCCCAAGCAAGAGCCATGGATGATGTGTCCTTAAGACAAAGCCTGAGACTATCCCTTTACTTCTTCCCTCCCTTCTCCATCAGCATCCCCTTTCTTTCTGACGTTGGTCTCTGGAGGAGCAAGCCTTTTGTCTGGACTTTGCCTTTTTCAATAGCTTCAGCAAAAAAAAAACCCCAACCAACCCTTTTATGTCCATCATGCCCTGACTGTCAGAGAGCGTGTTGAAACAAGCCGTCGCTTAGAAAATAATTACTAGTCCTTGGTGCCTGAGAGAGTCCGTAAAGCCAAGGCTTGGTCCTGCACGGTTGTGTGCACCTGAGTCATTCTGGGCTGGGGAGGGTGAGACTTGGACCCTCTCGCTGGTTTTGGTTGCAATTCCCTCGCAGCTTGGCAGGGTTTGGTTCAGTTGCAATTATGCCAACGAGAGGTCCAACCAAAGGGTGGGAGTTTCCACTTGGTGCTTTGAGTCATAATTAAGTCTCGTTGGGGAGAGAGATGCTCTACGAAATGGCAGCGTGCAAAAAGAACCCAACCCGAGATCAGAGGGTGGTTTCTAGGGTTGTGCGTCTCAGGGGATTTCGAACGACGGTGCTCAGCATTTAAAAAGGAATTTTAAATCGGTGGTAAGAGTTAATCAAAGATTCTTCATCCAGTCGCTTACAAGCGAGCAAGAAAGTATTTCTCTGAGCTGGGTGACTGATTAAACAAAGACCCGAGCAGTGGAGTTGTCAGGGCCACGGTCTTGAATGTGCTTGAAGTACTTTGTCCTCATCCTGCTTTTAGCTCACTTATCTCATTTTCAGCTTCTCCACCCCGTGTAAATGCGATAAATAAACTCAGTAATCACGTAACCGAGCGACTTCTGCTGCCTGCCCGCTGATAGCTTGTTCTCCAGGCTGGATCGCACCAAAGTGTGAATCAACACTTGGCTCAAGAAAGGGCTTCTTAAGAAATGGCTTTGGGGCTTTTGTTGTACAGCCGACCTGGAGGACTTGGTTGGCCAAGTCCTTTTATCAATGGTAACGTGATAAACTTCTTGTTACAGCTCCTAGGAAAGGAGAGTCTGGATCGTTCGGTTCTCCAAGCACTCTAATGCAGGAGCTCCCCGAACGCCGGAGGTTTAATGGGTTTAGTAGAAAATGCTGAGTTCGAGTCACTGTTCATAGCAAACTCCGAGGATATAAATAATGCTGAGCTCATCTTGTGGGTATGGAAGAGGAGCGGGAGTGTGGGGCTGAGGAGAAATCATGGGGCGAAAGCAAAAGGAGAATTGTGTGTTCCCTGTTGTGCATTTGATGCTGAAAATTTCTATTTGAGCAAACCTGTTGGAGTGGGGCCAGAGGAGAGCCACGGAAATGATCGGGGGGCTGGAGCACCTCTCTGTGAAGACAGGCTGAGAGAGTTGGGGTTGTTCAGCCTGGAGAAGAGAAGGCTCTGGAGGGACCTTACAGTGACCTTCCCATACCCAAAAGGGGCCAACAGGAAGATTAGGTACTTGAAAGAAATTCTTCCCTGTGAGGGTGGTGAGATGCTGGCCCAGGTTGTCCAGGGGGGTTGCAGATGCTTCATCCCTGGAGGTGTTCAAGGCCAGGTTGGCCAGGGCTTGGAGCAACCTGGTCTAGTGGGAGGTGTCCCTGCTACAGCAGGAGGGTTGGAACGAGGAGCAGGAGTGTTGCAGATGACACAAAATTAAGCACAAGTGTCGATCTGCTCGAGGGTAGGAAGGCTCTGCAGCGGGATCTGGACAGGCTGGAG
>VZZY01015840.1:195445-267652 GCA_013400335.1 Eurystomus gularis
CCATGGCAGGGGGGGTTGGAAGGAGATGATCTTTCAGTACCTGAAAGGGGCCTATAAGAAGGCAGGGGAGGATCTGTTCTCAAGGGTCTGTAGTGACAGGACAAGGGGTAATGGTTTCAAGCTAGAAAAGGGTAGATTTAGGTTGGACATTAGGAAAAAGTTCTTTAATCTGAGGGTGGTGGATCACTGGAACAGGTTGCCCAGAGAGGTGGTGGAGGCCCCATCCCTGGAGTCATTCAAGGTCACGCCTGATAGGGCTCTGAGCAACCTGATCTAGTTAGAGACATCCCTGTTGACTGCAGGGGGGTTGGACTAGATGACCTTGGAAGGTCTCTCCCAACACCAACCATTCTATGATGTTTGGGAATATCAGCATAACAAGCTGGGTTGTAGCAGTGGGAGGGCTGAGGTGGAAGAGTTGTTTGAGGGAAGGAGGAGGGGGGAGGTTGAAGGAGTTCGTGCAGGGTGTTGGGGAGAGCAAACTCACTGCACGCTGCCTTCCTAAACTTACTTTATTTTAATGACTAGGAATTGAGTAGAAAAAACCCCCACGTTCTTGGGCCTCGCTTCCTGTGCTGATGGTGAACTTTGTCAGACAAACCTCCGACAAATTGTTTTCTCTGATAACCAGTTAACACCGAGAAAGCAGATAGGCAAGAACTCTTATCATCTTGACAAGCGCCGGGCTTTTTATTCAAACTCAAACCAGAAGCTGTGTCAGTGTGTTGAGTTTACACCTTGCAATAATAATCTGGGCTTTTATCTGATCGGAGGGGGATTTTATAACTTTCGAATGGGGCTTTGGCGGCGAGCCAGCCCTAACTGTCATTTTTTATTAACTTTCTTTTTTTTCTTCCTCTGTAGCCAGTCTACTTTTTTTTTTTTTTTTTAAATAATATTGTTTAAGGAATATGTATCCCATTCCTAGGGATATCGGGAAATTATATTTTCAAGTCTTGCGTCTCAGCCCATCAGAGGGGTCTATAAAACAATTGCGGCAGCAAATGTGCAGTAACTAATCAAAACCACCAAAGCTAACCACAGCGGTGCTTCATCCCCTTGAAATCATAAAAGCTCTTTTTTTTTTTCCTTTCCCCCCCTCCGCTGTTCCTTATCTACTGTCTCATCAGGAAGGAGCTAATTAGATTCTTCTCAAAAGTAAATGTTGTCGGTTCGTTGGTGGGTGGAGGTGACGGGAGGTAAGACACGCTCACGCGTTGGCCAAGACGTGCGGAAAACAAGGCGAAGTTATAAAAACCCTGTAAAAAGCTATTTGAGTTGTAAAGGAGCTCGTCCCTCGTGTAGGTGGTGTAGCAACCTTCCGTAACGGTGGATGTGGCTTCTGTAGGCAGAGCCTGGAGGAGGCCGTGACCTGCTCTGCTTCTCCACTGGAGGTGTTCAAAATATGAGTAGATGACATGCTTCGAGACATGGTCTGGGAGGTGTTGGATGAAGGTTGGACTTGATGATCCTAGAGGTATTTTCCATCCTAAATGGTTCTATGATTCCATGTTGTTCCCCGTTCTGGGGTTGAGAGCCGTATTGATCTCAAGCAGCCAAGTTACTTGGAAAAAAACAACTATGAAAAACTCAGCTACTACTTGTCACTGGTGTTTTAAGCCAAGACATTTCATTTCTCATGCAAAACTTTGGGTCTGTGCGCTTGGTCGGTTGGGTTGGCTTGGTTGAGTTGCAATGGGTGGTGAAGGTGGAGGGATTGGAGCTCCGAAGCTTGCGGCAGCCATTTCAGACTCATACTGAGGAAGTGCAAGATCCTGCACAAAGGCAGGCTGGGTGAAGTAAGGATTGAGAGCAGCCCTGTGGAGAAGGACTTGGGGCTGCTGGTGGGTGAGGAGCTGGAGCTGAGCCGGCCCCGTGCGCTCACAGCCCAGCAGCCAACGTCCTCCTGGGCTGCATCCCCAGCAGCGTGGGCAGCAGGGCAGGGAGGGGATCCTGCCCCTCTGCTGCGCTCTGGGAGACCCCCCTGCAGTGCTGGGGCAGCTCTGGAGTCCTCAGCACAGCAGAGACATGGACCTGCTGGAGCGGGGCCACAGGAGGCCATGGAGATGATGGGAGGGCTGGAAGGCCTCTGCTGGGAGGCCAGGCTGGGAGAGTTGGGCTTGTTCAGCCTGGAGGANAAGAAGAAATTTTTGATGGTGAGTGTCGTGAGAGCCTGTCGCAGGTTGCCCAGAGAGGTGGTCGCTGCCCCATCCCTGGCACCATTGCAGGTGAGGTTGGCCGGGGCTCTGAGCAACCTGCTCTGGTTGCAGATGTCCCTGCTTAGTGCAGGGGCTTTTTGGACTCAATGACCTTGAAAGGTCCCTTTGAACACAAACCATTCTATAATTCTATGAGGACTTGTATTTAGGACAACAGGCTCGAGGGGAAAACTCACAAAGCCGCGTTGTGCAAGGTTGAGCACTTGGAGTGTCTTACAGGTAACATAGAAGGGGATGGCTGGGCAATAAGGTAGAAGGGCAGTTTTCCCTCTTGTTCCTTTAATTCTCTGTTTTTCAAGGAACCACAACAAAAATTGATTGTTCTGGTTACACTCAGCCAACAAAACCTACCAGCTTCTCGGCTGTGGAGATAAAGATCTCCTAGACTACCCGATGGTGAACCTCGGTCTGGTTACAACAGCAAACATAGGTCACTGTCCTAAACCTGAACCTGGAGGTGGAAATCTGCCTTTGGTTCTTCTGTCATCCAGCCTGGAAATAGATTTGCTGTCGGGGGCCCTGGGATTTCTGCCGTGTCGGAGCAGCTCAGGACGTTCTTCTGCTGGAAGGAGGCTTCCAGGCTGCCGTGCCGGTCACGTGGCTGAAGCTTGGAGCTGTGCTTGGAAGGACTTTCAGCTACGTGAACGCAACGCTTTGTGTGTTACTGCTAAACGCAGCGTTAGCTACGAGCAGACATTTGGGTTTTTTTACCCCCTTTTTTTTATCGTCACATTAAGCAGAGAGTCGAGAGATTGATCGTCTGGTATAATAGAAGCAATTTGACAGAATAATCCAAAAATGCACTTCCTTTCATGTAAACCACACCAAAAGGTAAAGGGATTTTTTTTTCTTTTTCTATTTGATTTCGGTCCCTCGAGGGCTTTTTGCCTCCCCCGTAGCCCCGGGTCCCCCCGTTTCCAGAGGGCACGCCGGCGTGTCGCCTGCCCTTTGATGTGGGTTCTGAAGTGTGCCTCTCCAGCGGGCTCCCCACAGCCGCCTTTATGCGAAGCAGAACGTCTAAAATCCAAAAGTGCCTGCTCTGCAGGTCATTTTTCATCCTTTATGCGCGACGTCAAATCTCGGGCCGCGTTTTTCTGCTGCACCCCCCAGCCCGGGAAGGTGCAGGGAACGAGACGGGGTGGAGGGGGGAAGGAACGAGGAGTTCCTCGGCGGTGAAGCCCAACATTTCTCCTTAGTTGCTTCCTCTGGGCCTCTCCTCCAGCTCTGCCTTTCTCTCAAGGTGAAACTGAAACCTCGGTGACTTCACCCAAGCCTGCCCGATGTTAAAGAACATTCGATAGTTCTCACTTCTAGGTCACTTCAGTCCAGATTGTTTCCTGCCGAGCGTGGGGGGCGGGAGAAATGCCCTCCTGTTAATGGAAAAGCCATTACTGTTCTTTCTGGAGCGTACGTTGTGTCGTTCCAGCGTAACGCTTGGGTTACGGGCTCCGCTCGTCTCGCGCCGGCTCCTTGGGCTCCCACAAGACGGGGGTTACGTGCCATGATGTCCATCAACGTGATGGAGGGGGATGAACGTTGGTTGGGTTACTCCGAGGCCATTTGTTGGTCCTTAAGATCAAAATTCCGGGAAGATCTTGTCTAATTTAGGATTATTTTTTCATCCCGCTCACGTCCCTTATGGTAAAGATTGCTCTTGGTGGGCTGCAAAGCTTCTGTGCCATTGGGACCGTGTCTCTGGATGCTTTTTCTGGGTCTCTGTGAGGTGGGATATGATGTTTTTTCCATTTTTTCCTTTTTTTTCTGTAGGTCCCTGGACTTTAATTCAGGTCAACATTTTTCACTTGATAAACTTAAGTTTATTTGCATTTGAAGTATGCAAAATGTGGTGCGGGAATTTGGGCGTTACAGAATCATTTTGGTTGGAGGAGATCTTTAAGCTCATGGAGTCTACCTGTTCCCCCAGCACTGCCAGGGCAGCATTAACCCCTGGCCCTCAGCACCACATCTCCACGGCTTGGAAACCCCTCCAGGGATGGGGACTCCACCACTGCCCTGCCCAGCCTGGCACAGCCCTTCACAACTCCTGCAGGAGAGAAATTGTTCCTCATCTCCAACCTAAACCTCCCCTGGCATAACTTGAGGCCGTTTCCTCATGTCCTACCACTTGTTCCTTGGGAGAAGAGCCCGACCCCACCTGGCTCCAACCTCCTCGATTTCCTTGGCCTAGAGGGATGACTTTATCTAGAAGGACTTCAGGGTTTTATCAGGTCTTGTCAATACCTGATTTGGATCTTAGCAGTACTGACATCTGGCCAGTAGATGCTATGTTCTTCAGAGCTTCTCTCATGAGCATGGCTGAAGGATGACATTAATACTTCTAGTTTGAAAAGAGATGGGCGAGCAAGACAACATGTCTTCTGAGACCATGTCCACAAAATCCTCTGGTGAGACCAATTCTGTGTTCAGCCTGAAACACTGAATGTTGCATGCTCAGGGCTTCGATGGGGAGGTTCAGAGCTGGCAACAGCCCCTGTCAGCTTGTTGGGCCAGATTTTTCCTCTCCCATGGCCACTTCTGCTGTGATCTTGCTACGCCCCGTTTAATGATCCATTTCAAGGACAGTGTTTTATCCCAAACTTTGCATTTTCCCACTCTTTGATTTCTTCCCTGTCTAGAGAGAAAAGATTACGTAAATTCGCAAGATTTTAATGAGGACACTGGGCTTGCTTTTGGTGTAATTTACAGTGGATTCAGTGCTACAACTTCATTACGCTTCAGTTGAGTAACTTATGTCATAAATGGGCGTATCTGAGAGTGGAATCGAGCCTCGAATCTCTTTGTTGTGTGGGCTTCAGAAGGACCAAGCGCTCCCTCCCCTTTTTGAAGTCCTAATTCTCTTTATAGGATGTTGCAATGCCTTTCTATAGAGTTGTGCCTCTGAAGTTTGAGATTTCTAATGCGAAAAACACCACTTCTCCCCCAGTCGCTTCAAGTAGGGCCGTTATTAGCGAGATTTGTCTTCGGCAGTGTTCGCGCAGACCTTTCCCTGTGGCTTCGTTGCAAAAATCCCTATTGTTGAGCCTTATCCCTAAAGAGATCTTTTTAATAAGCGTGGTTGGTAGTCCTCTTGCTCAGCTGTTACTTCTCTGGTAGGAGCACTTGTGGTAGACATCAGGGATACTACTGCTGGCCAACCACTAGAGGTCAAGATTGTGCCATGGCATAGCCCAGGGCTGCTCATCACGGAAGGCTGAGCTCCAGATCCTGGTGTAACCCCATCCACTGTCAGCTAGATACGTTTAATTTAATTAGCGATTGCTACGTTCGTTAATTACGAAGCCGATGGTGTGTGCAGGGTGTGAAGGGCGCACGACGATGCCTTGCAAGGGTTGGGGTAGCGCTGCCGTGCTTGGCTTTGAATATTCTTCAGATGTAGTGGTGGGTCTCTGATGGGGTCTTTCTTCCCAAGGAGGGCTTCAGAAGGGAGTTGAGCTGTCAAAACTTGCTCATAAATTATTTTCGTGAGATATTAATGCTTTAAAGTGTTTACAAGGAAATAATTTTGAGCGTTTGCGCTCCAGATAGAGCTTTCTACCGTTCGGATAGCAAAAATAATTAGTGTTTTGGGGTTTTTTTTTTAAAATAGGTTCCACTTGTTTTAATTCTCCGCCGTTTTCCTAGCAGAGTTGGTTTCACTGGCTGCAGTATCTCCAATATGGTTTCTAGGATTCCTCCTAAAGCCAGGCCGTCACGCTAGCGTGATGTCCCCTTCACCACCTCGTTTGTCTCCTGGTGTAAGGGAGCGATACAATACTCAGAGGCGGGTTGGGTTTGGATTGTACAGGCAATTGCTAGAAGTGGAGTTGACATTAATAACTGGAATACATATTGGAAACTAATTATTTGCTTTTAAAAGAAACCAGCCACCTAAAACAACTCTTCCAGAAAGAAGTCTGGATGATTTCTGTACACCTTTCTTCTTAGGTATTCAAAAGTTATAGAAGAATATGGGCTGGATCGTATAAATCTGTATGTATATATCCATCTCCATTTCAGGTTTTCAGAGCGTTTAGTTTCCAGTTACACCAGAGCAGAAGCAGAACCACTGCGTCCCTTGGCTTGGCCTTTTCACCTTGTTTTGGCCATGATTTGGCCGAGGAACCGCAGCTTTGGGCCATCCCCCCTCCTTGCCCTTCCCCTTCCAGCTAGAAGTTCTTCATCAACTCTCTGGAACAACTGGGGCTAAACCATTTTTCCTGTCAAATATTGTGCTCGGTACCAACGAGGAAACTCGAATGAGTTCTTGGAGCAGAGCACACGTGTGTGCAAACGAACCCCAGGGCTCCAGGAGTAGGTAGCACCAGTGGTTCGAGGGAGCTCCACCACGTCCATGTGTTTTGCTCCCTGACTCGTGGTGCTTCTCCCAGCGAGCAAATTTTTCTTCAATACCTTTCGCAGCTCATTCTCTTCATCAGCAGCCTACAATTAAGCCCTCCTGGGGTACCACAAAAATGCTTTCAGGAACCTCTGGGGTCCAGATGTGGAATGTTTTGTGCTGACACGGGTTGAAAAGAGGAACAAATCCGTCGGTTAAGTACGTCCGTTAAATTCAGCCTGTGACAGTCACCACATGGCCTATGGGCTAATGTTTCTGCATCTGTGCCGTAAATAGATCAATATGGCAGCGCGATGGGTTCGGCGTTTTGATTTGTGACCAGTCAGAATATTGTTTGTACGGTTGCATAATCCCTGGCGTGGTTTTGAAAGGATTCTTCTGTTCCTCTGGAATATCTGGGTTAGGAAAAACCAGAACGTTTCAAAGTTCCGTGAAGCGTGTGTTTTATTTGGTCTCTATTTCACGACCGACTGCATCTTGTGGCTGAAAAGAAAAAAAAAAAAAGTCAAAAAAATCCGAGGATTCCATCGTAAAAGGTGAAATCTGCTTTTTTTTTTTTGTCTCTAGGCACAGCAGCAAAGAAACCTGGACAATATTGTGTCGCAGCATCCCAGGATAAGCGGGGGGAAGAAGTCCAAGAAAGAAGCCTGCGCAAGCTCAGAGCTGGAGGTAAAAAACACTAGCCCCATGTCTGAGCAAGATTCGGGTATCCTGGATGTGGAAGATGAGGATGAGGATGAAGAGGTAACTGTATAACTTCAAATCCAGGAGACTGGACGGTTTGGGGGTGATCGGTAGGGCCTCAAAAGGTGTTTGCACCTCGCCCAGTGTTTCTTGTTGCCACGCAGCGTGTCGTAGAGATGCAGAGCAGGCTGTAGGACACGGTTGGTGTTTCAGCATTGGGTCGTTTTGCATTATTGGCCCTATTCTCGTTAGCAGGCTCAGCAGAGGGACCAAGTGTTGTGGGAGAACTGAACAGCTCATGTTGTCATGAGGAAAGGCTGAGAGCCCTGGGGCGGCTGAGCTGCACAAGAGAAGCCTCCGAGGGGATCTGATCAATGCTGAGCAAGAGCTCAAGGGCCCATGGGGGGCAAGAGGATGGGGCCAGACTCTTGTCAGTGGTGCCAGTGACAGGACAAGGGGCAACGGGCACCAAGTGGAACCCAGCAGGTTCCATGTGACCAGGAGGAGCAACTTGTTTGGTGTGAGGGTGTGGGAGCCTGGCCCAGGCTGCCCAGAGAGGTTGTGGAGTCTCCTTCTCTGGAGAGATTCCAAAGGTGCCTGGACACGATCCTGGGCCCCCTGCTCTGGGTGAGCTGCTGGAGCAGGGGGTTGGACGAGATGATCTCCAGAGGTCCCTTCCAACCCCTGCCTTGCTGGGATTCTGCCCCCAGCTAAAGGGTTACACTTCCGTGCTGACTTGGGAAGGCAGTTTGGTATTTGTCCTTCATTTAAACAAGACAAATTGCTGCAGAGTGCACGAGATACTTGGCCTTTTCTGTGGGACATCTGTCTTGGTGGCAGAGACGTGCTTTGTGTTGAAAAGGATTGCATCGGGACAGAGTTTTTTAAACGCAATTTGAATTCCTTGATGTGCTTGCTTCTTTTCATCTCCTTTTCTGCTGCTCCTTCCTCAGACCAGCAGCCTGTGTTTCATGGAATCATAGAACGGTTTGGGTTGGAAGGGACATTTCAAGGACATCTCGTCCAACCCCCCTGCACTGAGCAGGGACATCTGCAACTAGAGCAGGTCGCTCAGAGCCCCGGCCAACCTCACGTGCAATGGTGCCAGGGATGGGGCAGCCACCACCTCTCTGGGCAACCTGCGCCAGGCTCTCACCACCCTCAGCAGCAACACTTTCTTCCTTCTTTCTAGTCTGAATCTCCCTCTTTGAGTTTCAAACCATCCGCCCTTGTCCTGTCCCAACAGGCCCTGCCAAAAAGACTGTCCTCAGCTTTCTTCTAGGTCCCTTTCTTAAGACACCTTTGTCAGGGGCAAACCTCACTGATCAGTTCTTCTTTCCTCCCTGCACTGGGGCATAGCACATGCAGTGGGACATCTTGGATTTGTGGAGCCCTGTCCCTCTGTGTCTCAGGAAAGGCAGCTTGGAGATACTTGCCTGGAATGGCAGTCAGGAGATGTCGAGCTTCTCGATGTGTTCTTCAGTTCTTGTGATGCTGGCTGGTGTTCGACCTTTTGGCAAGTTTTATCTTCCATGCTTGGATGCTTCTTGTCTTATTGCTGAAGCCTCTCAGATGTCGAGAGAATGACATTTTCAGCTAAAACCTGTAACTAATTGGGTATTATCTGTGGCCCTGAACTTGACAGTGCATGACCAGCCAGAGAAGAGGATTAAGAACACATTTCTGAAGTTCAGAACAGTGTGGGTTGCTCAAGTGCTTCTGTGTTCATGTTCTGCCCTTTTCCCCACAGTTTAATTCTCTCTCTTCATCTCTGCTGCACTTGCAAAGCAGACCGAGGAGATCACCACGTACTTCACAGGGACCAAACTGCAGAGGACAACCCAGAGCCCCCACGCTGCACTAAAACCATCTGGGTGGGCTAGTTACTCCTGCATCAGAATGGAAATAGAGCAGAAGTTAAACAAAGGAAAAATGAGTGGGAAGGGCACGTTTTCTTGAAAGCAGACATTGATTTCAGTAGATTTATTTTTGTATTTTTCTGTTAAAAAGAAAAATCTGGATCTTGTTCCATCTCATTCTCAAAGTCATAGAATGGCTTGGGTTGGAAGGGACCTTAAAGATCATCTAGTTCCAATCCCTCTGGCATGGAGAGGGACACCTCCCACGAGACCAAGTTGCTCCAGGCCCCATCCAACCTGGTCTTGAACACATCCAGGGATGGAGCATCCACAGCCTCCTTGGGCAACCTGTGCCAGTGTCTCACCACCCTCAGAGTGAAGAACTTCTTCCTAATACCTAACCTAAATCTCTCCTCTTTCAGTCTAAAGCCAGCACCCCTTGTCCTATCTCTGCGTGCTCATGTAAAGGGTTCCTCCCCATCTTTCTGGCAGGCCTCTTGAAGTCCTGCAAGGCCCCAAGAAGGTCTCCCTGGAGCCTTCT
Source organism: Eurystomus gularis (assembly GCA_013400335.1). NCBI lineage: Eukaryota > Metazoa > Chordata > Aves > Coraciiformes > Coraciidae > Eurystomus > Eurystomus gularis. Next base: position 205,106 of record VZZY01015840.1, read on the forward strand.
CTTCTCCAGGCTGAACAAGCCCAACTCTCCCAGCCTGGCCTCACAGGGGAGGTGCTCCAGGCCGTGGGTCATCAAAAGTTCTTCCTTGCTGTGAATCAGGTTCTTGCAAAACCAGTTGTCAGTGTGAAACGTGGTGGAACTTAAAATCGTGGAATAATAGAATGTTTTGGGTTGGAAGAGAACTGTGAAGATCATCTAATCCAACCTCCACCTCCCGTACAATTTGTGTTCTGTGCAAAGCGTGAGTTAAATGGAATTAGAAATTAAAATTGAATTTCAATTAGAATAGAATAAGGAGAAGTATAAGAAGAACATTAAGGAGGGATGATTTTAAAGGCAACAGTTTGTACATCGCAGTTGGGAGAAATCTCTTCAGTTGTTCGATAAACAAAATTAAGTCATCTCGAGGCAGATGAAGTCCCACCTCTGGGTGCCTTTGAAGCCCCACCATGAAGACACTGGTGGTGGGGATGATGGGGCAGGTGGGGGATGGGCAGAGGAGGCTGCTGTCCGTGGTGATGAAATGGAGCATGATGGGGGCAGCCCCTGCAAGACCCCCGTCCTCTGCTGAGTCTGGCTTTCTGGAGTGTCCTGTGTGGCTTGAAGGCCATGTCTGAAGGCTATGGGTATTGTCCACCTAGACTTCAGTAAAGCCTTTGACAGCGTTTCCTGCAGTATTCTCCTGGAGAAACTGGCTGCTCATGGTCTGAATGGTTGTATGGTTCGCTGGATAAAAAAATGGATGGTCGGACCCAGAGGCTGGTGGTGAAAGGAGTTAACTCCAGTTGGTGGCCGGTCACAAGTAGTTTTCTCTGGGCCAGTTCTCTTTAATATCTTCATCAGTGGTCTGGATGAGAGGATGGAGAGCTCTCTCTGTAAGTTTGCAGATGACACCAAGTTGGGTGGGAGTGTTGATCTGCAGATCAACACAGATCCTCCTACACAGAGAATAGGAGGCTCTACAGAAGGACCTGGCCAGGCTGGATCAAAGGGCTGAGGCCGGTGGGATGAGGTTCAACCAGGCCAAGGGCTGGGTCCCATCCTTAGTTCACAACAACCCCCTACAACGCTCCAGGCTGGAGCAAGAGTGGGTGGAAAGTGCCACTCTGTGTGGTTCTCCACTCTATTAGTGTTCTCCAGTTTGAAGACATTATTGGTAGATTTAGGTTGGACATTAAGAAAAAGTTCTTTAATCTGAGGGTGGTGGATCACTGGAACAGGTTGCCCAGAGAGGTGGTGGAGGCCCCATCCCTGGAGACATTCAAGGCCAGGCTTGATGGGGCTCTGAGCAACCTGACCTAGTTGGAGATGTCCCTGCTTATTGTAGGCGGGTTGGACTCGATGACCTTTAGAGGTCCCTTCCAACCCAACACATTCTATGATTCTATGATTACGGTCCTGCCTTGCCCCACTTAAGTACCGACGCCTCGCTGGGGTGGAAGCTCCCACTGTAAGCGGAGAGAAGGAGCAGAGCCAGCTGTGGAGCGAGCTGGGAGAAGGCTCAAATCCAGTTTTTATGAATGTCAAGTTGGCGGAAGGAGAATTTGAATTTCCCAGTCAGTAGCTCCGCAGTCCGTTCAGCTTGTGCCAGCTGTTCCCTTTGTAGTAAAAAACATCCAGAAAACTACAAAGCTCATCCAGATTCTTCTCATTTGCAGTGACTTTTCTTTTGCCATCTTGTTGAATACGGGAGGCCAAAGTCGCCTGCGTCGGGCCTTTTTTTCTTCTGGTCCCCCAAAAAGACAGGTCAGGTGTCTGTGGCTGGGTGGAATTGGACTCCCTGGTGCTGCTTTGTGGGAGAGGGGAGATTTTAAGGAAGGACATCACCCTTCAGAGGAACGGCCACTCAACTGTCTTTGAAGAGCAAGTCAACAAATTCCAGACAGTTTTCTATTTGGAGAAGGAATTTGGCACTCAGGATGTCAGCAGGTGTGAGGTGTAGCCAAAACTCAACTTGCTTCTGGCGTTCTTTCAGGTTGACCTGGCTGCAGGGATGAGTCGTAATTCTCTCGGTGAGCGTAATGGATTTCTTACAGAGCTCTGGGAGCTGGAGCAGGGGCCCCAGGGAGCTCCTTCTCTCAGACTTGCCCTGATAAATGGCTTTGTGAGGTGCCATCAACCTCCACCTTTTGTTTGTTTCCACTAGTAATTGTGCAAAAACCATCTTGGACACTGAGGGAAACTTCTTTCCAGACAGAGCTGTCTGCCTGATGTCTCCAACGTGAGCCAGAGTGAGATCAGTTTGTCTGCAGGACCATCCGGCCACTTCCAGGATCACAGTATCCTGAGCATCTTCTTCACCCTGCAAATGCACTCAGGATTTTTTCCTTAAGGTTAAGCCACGGGACACACTGGGATGGTTGAAGGACACCAAGACCACACATGATGTAGCAAATCTACAGGACAGGTTGTTCTGTTCCTCCTTTCAGCATGGGGTAAAGTGCCTCCTGGTGCCCAAAGACTGTGTTCAATCACAGACTGGTTTGGGTGGGAAGGGCCCTTTCAAGGTCATCTAGTCCAGCCCCCTGCAGGGAGCAGGGACATCTGCCACTAGAGCAGGTTGCTCAGAGCCCCGGCCAACCTCACCTGCAATGGTGCCAGGGATGGGGCAGCCACCACCTCTCTGGGCAACCTGCGCCAGGCTCTCGCCACCCTCAGCAGAAAAATTTCTTCTTTCTCTTTGGTCTAAATCTTCTCTCTTTTAGTTCCAAACCATCCCCCCTTGTCCTGTCCCAACAGGCCCTGCTAAAAAGATTGTCCCCATCTTTCTTGTAGGCCCCCTTGATGTCCTGCAAGGCCCCAGGAAGGTCTCCCTGGAACCTTCTCTTCTCCAGGCTGACCAAGCCCAACTCTCCCAGCCTGGCCTCCCAGCAGAGGCCTTCCAGCCCTCCCATCATCTCCATGGCCTCCTGTGGCCCCGCTCCAGCAGGTCCATGTCTCTGCTGTGCTGAGGACCCCAGAGCTGGATGCAGTGCAGAACCAACACTACTTTGAGCAGTAGAGTGTTACTCTGCAAGGTGAACAGATGCTTTCTGTAACCTGAGCCATGTGAAGAGACTCAGCCTGCTCAGGGTCTTCTGTTGGACTTGAGCCTTTGTGGGTGCAGTGTCACATGTGCACCAGCTTATCCATGTACGTCAATGGAGGGGCCCATGAGGTGGGTTCATAAAACACCTCTCCTGAATTCCTGGTGTTTAAATCTGGAGGGTTTTTCTTCCCTTCATTTGAAAGCGTGGTGGATGTGTCTGTGCTTGTGTCATGTCTTTACAGCAAAAACTAACAAGGATCAGAGAGAGCTGAGGGACACTGGCCCAGGTTGCCCAGGGGGGTTGTGGATGCTCCATCCCTGGAAGTGTTCAGGGCCAGGTTGGACAGGGCTTGGAGCAACCTGGTCTAGTGGGAGGTGTCCCTGCCATGGCAGGGGGGTTGGAACCAGATGATCTTCGAGGTCCCTTCCAACCCAAACCATTCCGTGATTCCAGATGTCACAAATTATCTAAAGCCAGACCAGAGCATCCCTTAACTCTGCGCCACCAACTCTTGTGTTGGTGGCAGCTAGAGTTGAACATTTCCACTGAGAACTTGGCTTCCATGGGTTAAATTTGCTACTGTCTTTTAATCCGACGGAAAATGCTCTTGCAAAAAAAGAGAGGGCTTGGCTGTTGACAGAGCCTGACAGGTCTGCCTCTGCTCCAGCACCAGGAACGTGCCGGATGCAGGATTCGGGAACGAGGTTTGTGAAGCTGATGTTGTGTGAACTGGGAAAATTGTGGACAAGATGAATAAATTCTTTGTTCTGCAAATGAAACGAAAAAAAAAATTAAAAAAGATTAGGCTGAAGGGGAGATGTCAAGGGAGTAATCAGTCCCGTTGTTGAGGCGGCTCGAAGTTCTCGTTTCGTCCTCAAGTTTCAAAAAATCAAAGATTTATTTCTGTTTTTTGAACACTGGTCGTGCAGCTTTGGCTCAGAAAGCCAAGGAAGCCATTGCTAAAGGGGGTGTGCTACGCCTGATTTTGTACGTGTGTCTGAACAGCTACGTGTTAGATAAATACCTACCTAGGTAGAGATGAAATGTTGACATTTGTAACTGTTAAATGGCAAAATATGTAAATATTAGATATGTTTAAATAGTGCAACGTATTGAACTAGCCACGGGGATAATTTCATATATTTTAGATATATTAGGCCTATATTCTGTATACTAATTTATTTATAATATATTAGGCCTATATTCTGTATACTTTAAGCTAGAAAAGGGCAGATTTAGGTTGGACATTAGGGAGAAGTTCTTTAATATGAGGGTGGTGGATCACTGGCACAGGTTGCCCAGAGAGGTGGTGGAGGCCCCATCCCTGGAGACATTCAAGGCCAGGCTTGATGGGGCTCTGAGCAACCTCACCTAGTTAAAGACATCCCTGGACTAGATGACCTTTGGAGGTCCCTCCAGCCCACACCATTCTATGAGTCTACGATTGTCTTCAGAGTCAGGAAGGATTTCGGACAGTGGGATTATTATTTCCTCTGTTGTAGGGCTGGATTGTGGAAGAGGTGGTGTGTTCTTTTCCTTAAATATATTGTAGGTTTATAGAATATATTCAAATTCCTCGCACAGTTTTTAGGTTCCTGCCTTTCTGTTTGCAAAAAAAGGCTTTCTCGTGGCCCAGGGCTTGGGCTTGGAGGTCTGACAGAGTTCTACCTCGATTAGCAATTTAACGTCTCGGAGATGGTAACCCAGCAGAGTGGTCCAGCAGATTTTTGTGTGAGTGTGTGTGTGTGTGGGCTTAAAAGTTTTTACAGAAGATCAGAGACTGTGAAAACGTTGCAGTCTGCTTTGAAAGGAGGTTCTCAGGGGGAACAAGCTCCGTTTTTTGGCAACACCCCGATTTCACAAATCTTTATCAGAAATATTTCTCGGTGGACCGCGTTCCAACGAGTGCCCCAAATCCAAGAGGAGCAAAAGCGTTTGATCCTGAATTCAAATTCCTAGGAAAACATCTCCTGCTTTGATGGTGATGCGAAGGGATGACAGATTTCTCCTCCCTTAGAAAAACACAGGCTGGACTCGGGTCCGTGCAGTCCAGCTTCCCCACGCTGATGGTGGTCGCTGGAGGCTGGCTGGGGCGAGCGAGTACCGATGCTTCTCTGGCTGCTTCAGTGATCTCCAGCAGTTGTGCAATCGGGGATTTCGGAGCCAGAAGCGTTAGCTGCTGTTTTACCAACTGGAGACCGTTTGCGCTTCGTGCTGGAGGAACACAGCAAGGCAAAGTCTGTGACTGAGGAGTCCACAAACTGGCTGAGATCTGGATTTGGGAGCTGTTTAGGGACCGTTAGAAGGCCTGGGAGACTGCAGATGGAAAAGAGATGACTGGGAAGGCGTGGTAAGGTGGCATTAACAATGAAAGTGCTGCCTTGTGTCTGCAGTCATCAAATATGGCCTTAGAAAAGGTAAAATTAAGAGATGTTAGCGAGACTGGTGAGCTGGGTTTCACAGCTGCTTGCCCTCGGTTCACAGAAACATAGAATCATAGAATGGTTTGGGTTGGAAGGGACCTCAAAGATCCTGTAGTTCCAATGATGGTTCAGCTGTAACCCTTCTGCTGGGCTGTGTTGAAAAGCCAGGTTTAATGGGGAAAGGGTCATGGAGGCGATGCCAGCCCCATCCCTCGCTCGGAAACCTGCCTCCTTCCTGGTGAGCCAACCGTGCCCGTCTGTGAGAGCTGCTCAGAGCATAGAAGCACAGACTGGTTTGGGTGGGAAGGGACTTTTTAAGGTCCTTTTCAATGAGCAGGGACATCTGCAACTAGAGCAGGTTGCTCAGAGCCCCAGCCAACCTCACCTGCAATGGTGCCAGGGATGGGGCAGCCACCACCTCTCTGGGCAACCTGGGCCAGGCTCTCACCATCCTCACAGTGAAGAATTTTTTCTTTCTCTCTACTCTAAATCTCCCTCTTTTCCTTTCAAACCACCACCCCTTGTCCTATTGCAACAAGATCTGCTCAGAAGTCTCTCCCCATCTTTCTTACAGGCCTCTTCAAGTCCTGCAAGGCCTCAAGAAGGTCTCCCTGGAGCCTTCTCCTCTCCAGGCTGAACAAGCCCAACTCTCTCTGCCTGGCCTCCCAGCAGAGGCCTTCCAGCCCTCCCATCATTGCTGGGGCCTCCTGTGGCCCCGCTCCAGCAGGTCCATGTCTCTGCTGTGCTGAGGACTCCAGAGCTGCCCCAGCACTGCAGGGGGGTCTCCCAGAGCGCAGCAGAGGGGCAGGATCCCCTCCCTGCCCTGCTGCCCACGCTGCTGGGGATGCAGCCCAGGAGGACGTTGGCTGCTGGGCTGCGAGCACACGGGGCCGGCTCAGCTCCAGCTTCTCACCCCCCAGCACCCCCAAGACCTTCTCCTCAGGGCTGCTCTCCATCCATACTCCACCCAGCCTGTACTTGTGCTTGTGATTGCCCTGACCCAATGGCAGGACCTTGCACTTGGCCTTGTTGAACCTCATGAGGTTCACACGGGTTCACCTCTCGAGCTTGTCCAGGTCCCTCTGGATGGATCCCATTCCTTTGACCTGTCAACAGTGCCACTCAAGTTGGTGTCATCTGCAAAGTTGCTGAGGCTGCACTTAATCCCACTGTCCCTGTCATGGGTGAGGTGTTAAATGGCACAATGGAATGCTTGGTTCAAGGGAGAGGAGGAAAGCCCTGTGAGATGGGTGAGCTGCTCATGCTGTACCCCAAGAATACTCCTTGCTTCCTTGCTCCCAGTGAGGTGGCTGCTTCCCCCTCTCTGCCCCACCAGGTTGGGACCATCAAGTTTTTGGGGGTCTCAAAGCGATGCAGGTGGTATGGGCTGATCCCATCACGATGGTGCGGCAGCTCCCACACCATGTGTCGCTGCTCTGTCTCCATAGCTTCCCTGATGGAGAACCTCTGTAGCGCTGAGGTCTGAGTTTCTTTGCATGGAGGAGATTCTTTAACAGCCCCAGTTCCACGTTACACAGGAGGCTCTTTAACAAATTCCCCTGTTTTCCCTTTCCAGCCCATAACTTCAGCACTCCCCTGCTTGAAGCCATTGCTTTAGATGAGGAGGACCACTCGCCCCAGGCGCTTTGGGTTGAGGCTGGCATGCCCTCATCCAGCCAGAATCTTCTCCCTCCTTCATCCTACCTCCTTTTTAGCAGAAATGCCTCTTCAGCAGAATTCAAAATATATAAAATAAACATGTTTCCCAGGCCTGTCCATTGGTCCCTTTCATCTTGCTCCCCTTTTTTTCCACCACATGTCAACAGAACACTCCCCTCCTCTCTGGATTTTGGGGGAGAAGGACGGTTGCCTCAGCTTTATGCCTTGGCCAACAAGCTTAATGCTGTGTTGGCTCGAACGTCTCCAAAGGACACAAGCTTCTTGTATGCAAATTTTTTCTCTGATCTTTCCTCTCCCCGTCCCTCCCTCCATCCCACCCTTCAAAAATGAGCTTCCTTGTCCCTCTGCGAGACTCGCTGTGTTGTTGAAAGGTGGTGGAGTCTGTGCGGCGTGTGTTTTCTAAGGAAGAAAAAAAAAATAATAATAAAAAAAAGAAGATCGAGTTTGTGCTTTTAAAGAAATCAAACTAGAAATCTAGAAAATGAGTTTTGGTTGACTTTTTTTATTTATTTTTTTTTTTCCCCCTGTTGCATAAGAACCAGAACAGCTTCTGCCAGAATGCTTGAACTTGTGTTTGATCCTATGGTCCAAATTAAATCTCTGCTGAGCCGGCTAACAGAGAGCCAAACGCTGCGATGTGGCTTCCTAGGGGAGTGCACGTGGGGTGAGAGCGATATTAAATGAAATTTTCCTGCTTCCAGAACTTTAAAAAAATGTAAAAATACTCAGATAGGGGTCGGGAACAATGATCGCTCGTAGTTGTATACCTGGAATTTTGGTGTTGGAACATGGATTGGAACTGCACTTACCCGTATGTGATAGATTAGAGTTGCACTGTGTGGAATTTTATGAGGATATTAAGAAAAATTTCTTCACAGAAAAGGTTATAAAGCCCTGGCCCAGGCTGCCCAGGGCAGTGGTGGAGTCCCCATCCCTGGAGGGGTTTCAAAGCCATGGAGATGTGGTGCTGAGGGCCATGGGTTAGTGGTGCCCTGGCAGTGCTGGGGGAATGGTTGGACTTGATGAGCTTAAAAGTCTTTTCCAACCAGAACAATTTTATGTGTTCTGCATATTCTACCCTCATCTCCTGCTGTCTTTTAGGTGCCTGGAGCCCAGGACCTGGTGGACTTCTCGCCGGTGTACCGGTGCTTACATATATACTCTGTCCTGGTAAGTAACTGTGCTGCCCGGGAGATCAGTGCTGACACTGGACTGGGGTCCAGGCGATGGGGTGCTGCTCCTTCCATCCATACTGCTCCTTCCATCCACGCTGCTGGAAGGAGGTGGCTGTGAAAGATTGATGAAGGTTCACCTAGGTAGGAAGCGCATTACCTGAAGGAGAAAGTAGGCCAGTGATGGATGGGTTTGGGTCCAACCCACAGAGTTGCTTCTCGCGGGCTACAGAAATATAAAGGGATATTTTCTCCAGCTATCGCAGACCCGGGCTTTGTGATATCCATGTTTCTTGGTCGTATAGTTTTCCACCAAGAATTCTTCTTTTACGACAGGAGCTTCATTATGCGGTGCAAATGGAGGCATTCTAGGAGGGAAACTGGTTTCCAATGTGTTGTGTGCCATGCATAGGAGAACTTGCCCGCTCTTCAAACACTGTTTGACAGGAGTGGATTTGCTGCTGTCCCACCAAATCTACCGTTTGACTGTATCACTCCCAATTTCTCGATAGACTTTGTGTCTTTCCTGATAGACTTTTGCTCTGAAGAATGCATCCAGACTGAAACTCTTCCGAGTTGGTGTTTGCTTGTTGGCTAAAGAGCGTTGCTCTGAGCAGCGTCACGTTCTTGAGAACGTTTCAGGAGAGCTTCCGCCTCTGCTGAGGCAGGCTGCTAGATGAGCTGCGTCGTCTCCTAGGTGTTGTCAGTACGTAAGGCATTGATTTTTTGACTTATTTATTTATAACGAGGGCAGATGAGATGCCCTTTGTAGCTTACCCTTCAACTTTTAAGTTCTGAGATGCCTCCAGCAGCGTACGCTCCTTGCATCTGCAGACCCAGAGAACCTGTGTTGATTGCTTCCGTTCTTTAGTGTCCTTGGGAGAGGGGGAGCTTTCCAAGGGCTCTTCTCCTGTGGTTGAGCAATCTGAAGGCCAGGCAGCAGATGAAAGGAGCGCTCTGCTCACAGCTTTCCTCCCTTTCCACCATGGAGCCAGGCTTGAGAGGGGATTGTTTTTAAGGCGCTCCTAAAGCCAGTTCCTCCAGCGATACGTGCAAACGGATTTGCGAAAAGGAAAAGAATTGTCATTAAAAACATTTATATAAAACCTTTCTGTGCCCTCATCTGCTAATGATTATGTCATTTGGCTACACGGCCGCGATATTTTATTGGAATGAAAAAGTTAAACCTACCCAAAATGTGTTACTCTGTTTATCTTGGACTAAAACCTCCTCCTTAAACCCGGCGTTGGGAGCCCGGTTCAGGGACGGTGCTAATTGAAGATTACAACTGGTCTGAAGCGCTTTGTGGATTTCAAAGTGTCACTTGCTTTGGAGGAACTTCAGTGAAGAATACGTGGAATGAAAACAGGATTAGGAATCCTGTTTGTGTAGCTTACGTGCATTTGTTTCATGCGAGGGTATTTATTTAATTGTGTATTTCCGCGTAGAGCTGTTATGAGAAGGATGAAGAGCTTTCGCTGGTGGGTGTCACAGTTTGGCATGGTGGAAGTGGTCTCGTTTCTACAGTGGGGCTTCGTTGTTGTCTTGTTGCTTTAATTTTTAATCTGCAAGAGCAGTTGGTCCTCCAAAGCATATTAGGGAAGCGCTGCTGCTGGAAAACAGGCTTCCGACCAGCGTGGTCTCTGTGGTGGATCTGGGTGGGATTGTCCTCTGCTGGAGGTGGGAATAGAATCATAGAGCACTAGGTTGGAAGGGACCCCATGGATCATCTGATCCGACCTTTCTTGGCAAAATAACAGTACCTTGGACTTGGCAATGGTGAGGTTAAACCTGGTGCAGGGGTTTCATGCCAGTGGGTTGGTGTCCTCTGTCCCCACCCTGAGCTGAGATCATTCAGTCCTTCTCCCCCTGCTCCTCTATTTCAGCCAAAAGCTCTAGTGATGAGAAGAGCTCCAAAGAAGGTGTCTTGGTGAGACAGGAGCAAGAGAAAAAGGTAACCAGCCATAGTAGAGGCTCCTGAAAAGAAAATTGCCCTTTTCCTGACCTGGGATTGAATCCTGCCCTGGCTTTCTAGGCCCAACATGGCTTGAACAATGTCAGAGATCCTGCAAGCATCGAGGGAAACGGCCACATCAGTGTCAGACGGAAGGATCATAATGTAATAGTTACCAAAAAATCCTAATATTTGTCATTTACAATAGCGTTATCTAAACGCTTGGCCTGCAGTTAAAAAGGCCCACGTTGAATAAACATTGAGATATTTATTATTTTTAGTGAAATCGACCTTCCAGTCACCTCGGTTTTATGGCTGCGCTGCTTATAAATTCCCAAAGGATTATTTGAAAAATCCTACTCATATCTGCCAGCCTTATCAGCAGGGCAGAAGTTCACATATTGTAACGGGAGGTCAGCCTTCGGTCATGGTCTTCCAGAGGGGGCCAGGCACCTGTAAATCCTTCCTTCAGCAACCAAGGCGAAGTACAATATCAAACAGGCAAGGAGACTTTTCCAGGAAACGCTGAACTTTCTCAGGAAGGGCAGAGGAGGGGGAAAGAAAGTGAAGGAAGGTCAGGCGGGGGTTAATTGAGAGTTGGACCTTGGCGTGGTGGTGGCTCCGGGGGAGGACAGGCTCTGCTGGGATGCTTTATGGGACTATTCATCTACAATTCCTTTTCTTGTGAGAAACGGGGCCGGCTGACGGTGTCTTGAGGAAGAAATGGGCGTAGGGGAGGCTTTGAATATCTGCAGATACCGAACAAAACATCGTAAGAGCGTATTCGTGTGTTATACGTGGAGTTGTACCCATGGATAACCCTTCGTTGCTCAGATAACCCTTTGGTTTCGTGATGGGGGTTTATGTCCTTAAATGGTGCCTAGAACAAGTCCCTGTCCTGCCTGTGCTTTCTGCACGCAGCAAATACATGAAAAAATGCTTTTCAGATAGAATCAGAGACTGGTTTGGGTGGGAAGGGACTTTCAAGCTTATCTAGTCCAACCCCCCTGCACTGAGCAGGGACATCTGCAACTAGAGCAGGTTGCTCAGAGCCCCGGCCAACCTCACCTGCAATGGTGCCAGGGACGGGGCAGCCACCACCTCTCTGGGCAACCTGGGCCAGGCTCTCACCACCCTCAGTGTAACAAGTTTCTCCTTCTCTCTAGTCTAAATCTCCCTTTTAGTTTCAAACCATCACCCTCTTGTTCTGTCCCAACAGCCCCTGCTAAAAGGATTGTCACCACCCTTCTGACAGGCCCCTTTCAGTACTGGAAGGCCACCAGAAGGTCTCTGTGGAGCCTTCTCTTCTCCAGGCTGAACAAGCCCAACTCTCCCAGCCTGGCCTCCCAGCAGAGGCCTTCCAGCCCTCCCATCATTGCTGGGGCCTCCTCTGGCCCCGCTCCAGCAGGTCCATGTCTCTGCTGTGCTGAGATACCAGGTTTGGTTTCAAGTTGGTACAAATCAGTAACCGCTGAACAAGTTTGGTGTCTTGGTGAGAATTCTGGTAATATTAGACAAGCGTGTACTGTTGTTTTCTTAGGAAAATTTAAAAAAGACCAGTTGGAACCACGGATATGGTGGTTTTCAGATGGCAGGAGCATCACAAAAAGGGGTGAAGGGGGAAGCTGGCAGCAGAGCCAGGACACGTGAGTCCTGGAGCCTGTCCTGGTCTCCTTGGTCAGTTGACCAAAGTCCATGTGTAGTTTTAGCTGGCTGTAAACACTAAACCCGCTTAGTTTCTGTTCGGTGGCGATGTGCTATTTAAGGACATTCATCTGCAGCGTGGTTAGGCTGTTGGTATCAGGTCTATCTTTCCCTTGAGTTAATAGAGAAGTCTGTTGAAAAGGGCAATATTATTATATAAAGAAGAAACAAGAACGGTTCAGTGAAGTGATTCTGCCATTGACGTTTTTATCTTTTATGTTGTCTTTGACCAAAGTCTATGTAACGCTCAGGTTGCTTTGATCGATATCCAAAATAAATGAGGAAAGGTGAGGTTTGGGCCAGATGGTTTATCTGCTGGAGCATCTGAACAGCTGTTGGGTGCCTTGTATTCCAAGGCCAAGACATAGAATTCCTTTGCTTTACATAACATAAAATGAAAAGCGCTTTTTGTTTCATGTTTCCCATAAGCTTTAGCAAGGCAGAAAACAAAGAGTGGAGGAAGAGCAGAGAGGAATGGGGGAAAAAAAAAAAACCAAACCAGCCAAAAAAAGTCAGAGAGGGGTTTGCACAGAGGGTGCTCCCAAGAAGTTGTCTCAAAGGCAGCTGATGGTGATTTGAGTGACTTCAGCTCCTGCTTCAGCCAGTGCTGGTGCCTGTTAGTACTTATTTAGGCTTTGCCTTAGCTAGGTGGGGTTTTTTTTTAGCTTTATGCTAATTGGTTACCAATTACTTTGAGGTTCTTCACATGTTCATGAAGACACCGGTATTGACACTCCCAGCTCTTTGATCCGAGCTACAAAGGGGTCATTTTAGGGTAAAGAACAAGTGTCCAAAAAAAAAAAAAAACCCCAGAGAAAGAAAGAGCAGATTCTGATGTAAATACAGGCTTAAAACTGTAGCTGCCTGCTTGCTGGGGAAGTATTTCTGGAGAATCCCAGAGCTCGATAATTTAGATAAATAGCAGTTGACAGGTATTTACTATAAATTTGTCGTATCTCGCCACTGACATTTTTATCTTGCTCTATTGCTTCTGCCCCGAGCCTCTCTAGCCCTAAAGCTGCTTTGATGCACAAAATACGTTAGGAAAGGTAAAAAAAAAAAAAAAATTAAAAAAAAATTAAAACAAATAATTTAAATCCCCTTTAGTTGACTCAAAATAATCAACGTAGAAGTGCCTTTAAATCCCTGTATTAAAATTCAGGCGTTGTGCATGGGCTGTGTCACCCTGGTACGTTTTTACTTGCCTATTTTGGTGAAGAATATAACGTTTTATGTTAACACTTGGACTCGAGGATCTTAAAGGTCTCTTCCAAACTAAACAGTGCCACGATATCTGTTAGAAGCACGGAGTGAGCATGGCCTTGGGAGGAGAAACTAAGTTTGGTTTTGCTTATGGCTGAGAAGGTGACATTTGGGTGGCAGAAGGTGCGCGGGGGTTCATCGGCTCGGGGACTCAAGGTGGGATGGTTGGCCAAGGATGGGAAGAACCACCTTGTACCCCCAAGCTGAAGCAGATTCCATGTGAAGTGGGAGAAGCTGCAAATCAGCGTCGGATCACGGGATTGTCTAGATTGGAAAAGATCTTTACGATCACCGAGTCCAATCATTAACCCAACGCTGACAAGTCCTTGACTAAACCATATCCCCAAGCACTACGTTGATAGGTCCTTTAGATACCTCCAGGGCTGGCGACTCCACCGCTGCCCTGGATCACGAGTCTCCTCCCAGCCCTCCACTTGAATCACATTTTGTTGTATTTCTTTATTCCTCTCAGAAGCGTGCTGGCGATGGTGCTGCCCGCCTTCATCCCCCTCGTCCTGCCTTTGTGGGCTCACAAATTGGCAGGCTGGGTGCTCCTCTGCTCGCCCGCGGTGGCCGTGACGCAGCCGGGCGTTCCGGCCCCCTCCCCACCTCTCTGGGGTGGGGGGGACTCCAGCATCCCCACCAGCATGTTTGTTCTTTGGTACCGGGAGGGCAAAACAATTGAAGTTCTTCTTTCAAGGGATGAGAAAGCCTCTTATAGGAACCACAATTCAAATAATAAGAGCTACCCAACCCTCTCTTTCATATGAAAACGTCTCTTTTTTCTCTTTGTAGCACCCGTTGTTCCTTTTATTTGATACCGAAACACAAACCCTACCATGGAAAGCCTGTGGTTTACTTCTCTTTTTGAGATCGGGGCTGTAAAGTTTTCCCTCGGCGTCCTTGGGAACTTTAAAACGTAACGTTTTAAAGGATTGGGCGCGGGGGAGGTTGCAGCAGAAAAAAATTCCCTTCTCGAAGTCTCTGCTTGTTCATCTCAGACACTTTGCAGCTTGTCCCATCGCCGTGTCCTGGCATATCTCACTGTCTGCTGACTTGGCTGACCCGCTGGTGCCTGGTGGAGTTAGATAGCTATAAACACAGCACTGAGATCATAGGGAAAGGCTGAGGGTGAGACACTTTGTGCACCGGGTTGATAAGGACACAGGAAAAGCCATTAGAGCGACCTGGTGTCAGTGACCTGTGATAACCGGGCTGTCCTACGTGCTAATGGAGCCCGGGCAGCGCGGCCGTCTGTAGCGGCGAGAGATTTTAACTTTTGTCATTGTCATATTGCTCTTTTAACCCGGTGACCTTCTTCCCCCCATGAGAAAAGCACTTGGCTTCGATCAAAGCAGCAGCCAAGAAATCAGTGTTCGTTCGAAGCCGGCTAGATAGGATCACAGGCAGCCTTGATTCTTAAAATATTCAGCTCGGAAAACAGGCGTGTAAGGGGGGGGGAAGAGGGGGGAAAGAAAAAAACGAGAAAAAGGGAGGTTTACTACAATAGCCCGGATGCAGACTTCTTGTCACCTGAGGTTAGGAGCTGCAGCCGAGCTTTCCTAGGGCTTTGCAAAGCCCTGGCTCCCTGGAAGTGTTTGGTGTTTAACTCTGGTTTCATCCCAGTTCACTCAGCCCCGCTCCCTGCTCTTCGTGGCTTTCCCTGAGCGTGGAAAGCATATCGCATCCGTTCAGTATCTCATTGAATCGTTCAGGGTGGATGGGACCTCGGGAGGTCTCTGGTCCAACCTCCTGCCCAAAGTAGGCAACGCTGAGATCCAGGCCAGGTTGCTCAGAGCTTGAGTCTGGCGTTGGAAACCTCCAAGGACCGAGGCTACAGAACCTCTCAGGGCAACTTATTCTGCTCCATGACCTCCTTGTAGGTGTTGAAGGTGGTTGTTGAGTCCCTCTGAAGCAGTCGTTCCTCCAGCCTGAACAAGCTCCATTAACCTCCCCCCCGTGGGGCAAGCTCTCCAGCCCCAGCCATCTTGGTGGCCTCCAGTGAACTCACTCTGGGTTGCGGGTGTCTTTCCTGTCTTTGGGAGGCCCCAAACTGTGTAGATACAGTCCCACCAAGTGCTGCGTAGAGGAGGATAATCACTTAATCTACTGGCTTGGCTCCTGTTAATGCAGCCCAGGAGGCTGTTGGCTGCTTCTGCTGCCAGGGCAGACGGCTGGCCCGTGTTCAGCTTGCTGTCTGCCAAGGCTCTTGGTCCTCATCCACAGAGCTGCTCCCCAGGCAGTCAGTCCCCAGTCTGTGTTGTTGTGAGAGGTTCTTCCTTCCCAGGTGCAGGGCTTGGCATTGCTCCGTGCTTCTTTTCCTCAGGTTCCTGTCAGCCCATTCCTCCAGCGTGTCGAGATCCTCTGGATGGTGGCCCTGCTCTTGAGTGTATTGACTTTCCCCCAGTCTGGTGTCATCTGCAGAGTGCATGAGATCATGCTCTGTTGCCTCCTCCAAGTTACTGATAAAGATGTTAAGCAGGACAGGTCCCAGAACAGAGCCCGTTGTGGTTCCTCGCTTGTTACCAGCTCCTGTGAAGGGTACAGCTCGTTAATCATCACCTTCTGGACCTGACCACCTCACTAATCATTTACCCATCCAGCTGATCACTCATCCAGGCTGGGACATCTGAACGTAGGCACAAGAATATTGTGGAAAAGCATGTCAAAAGCCTTGCTAAAGTCAGACACCCACTGCTTTCTCCTCATCCATAGCTCCTGTCCTGCTGTCACAGAAGGCAATCAGATCATCGGCATGATTCCTTCTTGTTCAGTCTGTGCTGCTTGTCCCCTTCTCCTCTGTATTCCTGGAAATGTGTCCCAGAAGGACTCAGCTCAGGGCTTGCCCAGGACTGAAGTGAGGTTGAGTGTTCCTCAGATCATCTTTTCAGCCTTTATTGCAACATTGACCTTTTTCTACTTGTTGGAAAAAGGGGTTTTAATGGGGTTTTTAATGGTGTTTTTAATGGTGTTTTAACTACTATGGGGTCTTGGTTCTCGGGACTGGTTCCGCTGGGAGATGTTCACCTTGAGCCGTGCAGAACACAGGTCAGCTGAAGGACCCTGACCACCAGCACCACTGTTAGTATTGTCTAAGTGTGGGAAGGCTCTTCCTAAGATTTGCTCTGTTTCCGGCCCTTGGGGCTCAGGAGGGTCCCAGGAATGTTTGGAAAAGGCCTCAGCTACCCCGGAGAACTTTGTGGTGGTGTCCAGAAGCGGTGATATCTCAAAAATAACAAGTGATAGAGGCGGAAGTGCACTGATTTGCAAAGAATTTCCCTGAAGGGCATTGAGTTTTGTAAGGTAAAACTCAGTTTAACAGAAAGGGAAATCTCTGACAAGCATTCCCAGCCTTTTCTCATCCTCTGGGTATAGACGGCTCCTAAGAATTTAGAGTGGAAAAGACTCATGGAGGACTTTGGTCCAACCCTCCACTCAGGGCTAAATTTGAAGTTCTAGCAGGGATTTCAGAGCCACATCCAGATACGTTTTGGGGATCTCCCAGGGTGCAGACTGCTCAGCCTCTCTGTGTCCCTGGTCCAGTGTTTGATCACCCTTACTGTATGTTTTGGGTTTTTTCCTGGTGACTAATTTGAATTTATCCTTTTTCATTTTGTCTCTTGCCTCTCCTTTTGCTGTCCACTTCCAAGGGGAGCCTGGCTCCATCTGCCCTGTAATCCTGCGTTAGATACACTTCCTCACCCTTCTCCTTCCCTCGCCAGGCTGGGCAGGGCAGTGGTGGAGTCCCCATCCCTGGAGGGGTTTCCAAGCCATGGAGATGTGGTGCTGAGGGCCAGGGGTTAGTGGTGCCCTGGCAGTGCTGGGTTAACAGTTGGACTTACTGATCTTTTCCAACCTAAACAATTCTATGATTCCTCACCTTTCCTCATGCATCGTGTGGTCCAGCTCCCTCAATTGCCTTGGTGGCCACTGCTGGCCTTGCTTCATTGTGCATCTCTACAGCTGCTCTTTTGCATAACACTTTTAAAGTCTTTTTTTATTGCAGCTGGATCGTAAGTGACACCGTTCCACTGGACTGGTGCCGACAGTCAATACCTAGGACTTAATTTTGCTCCTAAAAATAAATAAGTGGGACTAAAAGTGCCACTTCATAGTGACATGTGGAATATATTGCAGCAAACCAAACTCGATGTCGGTGAATCAGTTCCGCTTTTTCTCGACTATCCCCAAAACAGGAGGGAGAGAAGAGGCCCAGGAACCCCTCTTAGAAGTGAAGAGTCTTTCCTGTAGCCTGCTCTTAGTGGTGTTGCCTCTGGACTCCATGGGTAGAAATCACTGAAACGCAAAAATAATGAGATACGCATGGAAGCAAAGTTGTATGAATGTGTGGCCCTGCCTTACCTTCTGCTGTTGAACCCTTTAGTTGCTCTGGGCTTCAAACTGCATTCTGAAGGGTCTGTGTGAGATGCGAGCTCTCTGGGACTGCTAGAAGATGGGGCATTAGGAAGATGGAACCACTGGCCCAGGTTGCCCTGGGGGGTTGTGGATGCTCCATCCCTGGAGGTGTTCAAGGCCAGGTTGGACGGGGCTTGGAGCAACCTGGTCTGGTGGGAGGTGTCTCTGCCCATGGCAGGGGGGTTGGAATGAGATGATTTTGGAGGTCCCTTCCAACCCAACCCGCTCTGTGATTCTAGGACTCTGGGACTCTATGAAGATGCTGCTGCCTGAGGACGATTGAGCTACGCGTGTTAGCGAAGCTCTGCGTGTTGTGCATAAATTAACCCCGGGGGGAATCATCATGTGCTGAGCAGAAACTTGGTATTTTCTGTTATTTTATTTTTCATTTAAAGAGGAGAGTGTGTTTGTGGGGGAGGAGGAGGCCGGGAAACAATAAGCCACCGTGTTTTCTGCATCTTCGAAAACAGCCCAGCTGCGGTGGCTGCTTTTCCTGCTCATGTCGTTTCTCATCTTAAAGGTCTATATGCACTGGATCTGGGAAATGATTGCCATCCTGTTTTCAATAAACCCCCCCCCCCCCTTTTTTTTTTTTTCCCATTTTTATGGAGGGTCTTGCGCCGGCTGGACGTTAAATTCTCGACCTGTTTACAAATATTTGTGCAGGAAAAGGGTGAGCAACGTCCAGGACGGGCTCGTGACGCAGATACCCCCCGTTTCAGCCCTTTTGTTCAGGAAAACGTGGCAAACAAGGCGGTGGTTGTACAATGAACGGCCGCTGCCGTCGCATTCCAGCGGCGCGAGCCCGTGGTCTCGCAGTGGGAAGATGAGAAGCATGCAGACCACCGTCCCAACACGCACACACAAAAATAAGGTGCTTCTGCTCGGAGAGCAATAAATGGGTCGTATGTGACGAGGGGTGATGGAAAAGCTCCCGACTCGGTTTGGTAATTGCTGTACACAAAAGCAGGGGGCTGCGCGACGTGTTCGGAAGGTGAGCGTTGCCTTCAGAGAGGTTTTCCTCGGCTCTGATCTCCTCAACCCCTCGGAATGAGTGGTTTGGCTTCTGAGAAAGGCGTCTCCTCCGCTTTGTGGAGACTTAATCATCTATTCACAGGCTCTGAGCAACCCACAAGAGCTGTTTTGAGAGCAAGAATTTGCCTTTCAATCTTCTCTTCTGGCTTTCCTACCTCCAGCTTGTCATGCCCCAGCCATGGTTGTTGTACAGGGTTGAAACACCTTGGAATCCTTCAGGGCAACCTGCAACAGGTTGCCCAGAGAGGTGGTGGAGGCCCCATCCCTGGAGATGTTCAAGGTCAGGCTTGATGGGGCTCTGAGCAACCTGACCTAGTTAGAGATGTTCCTGCTAATTGTAGAGGGGTTGGACTAGATGGCCTTTAGAGGTCCCTTCAAACCCAACACATTCTATGATTCTATGATTCTAGGGGTCAAAACAGGGCAGCCTGTTCCAGTGTTTGGTCACCCTTGTAGTAAAAAAGGTGGTTTTTTCTATGTTTAATGGATATTCTTCTATTGAAGTTTGTCCTGTCACTGTGCACCACTGGCTCTGCCTTCTTTACTTCCCCCATTGGATGCTTGTACATGCTGAGAAGGTCCCTCTGAACCTTCTCTTCTTCAGGCTGAGCAATCCCAGGTCTCTTGCTGTATGCTTCCATCCCTTGAGATCTTTGTGGCCCTTCACTGAGCTTGCTCCAGTGTTGTCTCTCTCTGTTGTGCTGGTGAGCCCAGACCTGGAGCCAGCTATGTGTCCCCAGTGCTGAGTAGAAGAGAAGGATCACCTACCTTGACCACCTGGCAACTTGGTGTCAACCAGAACCCCCAGGTCCTTTCCTGCCAAGCTGTTGGAGAGTCCAGAGGAAGCCACGAAGGTGATCCAGAGGGCTGGAAGGCCTCTGCTGGGAGGCCAGGCTGGGAGAGTTGGGCTTGTTCAGCCTGGAGAAGAGAAGGCTCCAGGGAGACCTTCTGGTGGCCTTGCAGTTCTTAAAGGGAGTCTATAGCAGGCTGGAACTAGATGATCTTTGANATAGCAGAGCTGAAGAGAGACTTTTTAGCAGGGCTTGTAGTGATAGGATGAGGGGTAATGGCTTCAAACTGAAGGAGGGGAGATTTAGATGAGACATTAGGAAGAAGCTCTTCACTGTGAGGGTGGTGAGACCCTGGCACAGGTTGCCCAGGGAGGCTGTGGATGCTCCATCCCTGGAGGTGTTCAAGGCCAGGTTGGACGGGGCTTGGAGCAACCTGGTCTACTGGGAGGTGTCCCTGCCATGGCAGGGTGCTGGAACTAGATGATCTTTGAGGTCCAACCCAAACCATTCTATGATTCTGATTCCCAGCTGGTCACTCCCAGCGTGTACTAGTGACTGGGGCCGTTCCTCCCCAGTGGCAGGACTTCATGTCATTGAACTTCATGAGGTTCCTGTTGGGCCGTTTCTCCAGCCTGTCCAGGTCCCTCTGAATGGCAGCCCACCCCTCTGACCTGTCAGTCGCTCCTTCCAGTTTTATCTTCTGCATTTTCAGGGAGTAGAGGAAGCAAAGGCAGATGCCACCCAGGAGAGCTCTATGGGTGATGGGTAGGAGGAAGGAGGACTCTCCTTCTGCTCAAATGAGCCGAGTGCTGATGCTTGTNGTGTACTAGTGACTGGGGCCGTTCCTCCCCAGTGGCAGGACTTCATGTCATTGAACTTCATGAGGTTCCTGTTGGGCCGTTTCTCCAGCCTGTCCAGGTCCCTCTGAATGGCAGCCCACCCCTCTGACCTGTCAGTCGCTCCTTCCAGTTTTATCTTCTGCATTTTCAGGGAGTAGAGGAAGCAAAGGCAGATGCCACCCAGGAGAGCTCTATGGGTGATGGGTAGGAGGAAGGAACTCGGTCCTTCTGCTCAAATGAGCCGAGTGCTGATGCTTGTGCTTACACCTCTGTCTCATTTTGGCTCCTTGATTTCACCATCTCTTGTAAACCCGTAATTCTTACATACGCGTTGGTTTAGGTGGGCAGAGTTGAGAGCTGGTCAAACCAGAGGTCATGCTGGTCCACTTCTGGTTGGGCGTAGACTGTCCATCATCCTGCATGCCCATTTAATTCAGTTTATCTGGATCGTTGCCTTAAAAAGAGGCAAACCCCCCTAATTTTAGCTGTGGAAACGGGCTGCTAGGTCCTGACGTCGTTCCCAGTATGGAGGGTGTAGCTAATACTGGATTTGCTGCTCCTAGTGGTGCTTGGGACAGGAGGTCTCTTGGTTTTCTTTCTCCATGCTCCCTGACCATTCCCTCACGTTCTGCCATGGAAGGATAAAAAAACCAAGTAACGCAAATGTCATTTTCCAACCCAAGCGTTTTTCTACTCGGACGTGGTGTGTGGGATGGGTGCTTTTCTTCTCCTCCCCAAGTGCTTGGATTCACGGAGCGGGAGAGCAAAGAGCTTCCAGCCCAGATCATCTAGTGGTACAGCACCACGGAAATATCCCGTTCAGGGGCTGCTTTTCCCCGTGTGTCACTGCAATGAGTGCAGATCCCGTCTGTCAGGGATTATTTGCTCTCTAGTAGGGGACGTACAGCTTCAAACACACAGTATAGAGCCTTCTTCTCTGGAGAGATTCCACCCCTGCCTGGACACGATGCTGGGCCCCCTGCTCTGGGTGAGCTGCTGGAGCAGGGGGGTTGGATGAGATGATCTCCACAGGTCCCTTCCAACCACCACCATGCTGGGATTCTGGGATACTAAGCAGGCTGTAAAAAATATGGGTGAAACATGTTGTTGCTTGCATTCTTCTCGGTCCATTTTGCCTCTTATCCTTCCACCTCCCTCTTCCTTTGCCTCCCCCCAGACCTGTCCTTCATCTTCCTCAAGGACTCATTCTGCACTCTTCTGAAATTGAGGTGGCGTTTTGTTTTTTTTTTCCCTTAATTGATGGGAGCCCTGACAAGAGCTGATTAGCTGTAGGGGATGTATCCTTCCTTGCAAAGCTTGTGACCGATTTCCACCGCTTCCTTCCTTCCTCGAGACCGGAGAGTGAGCTTTATTCTACGAGTGGTTGCCTCCCAGAGGTGGCCTTGCATGGGAAGACTCTGTGGGCTCGTCCTGAATATATATAATTTTTTTTTCCCCCTGGCAGCTCATTCATTATAAAGCTTTAATGAACTTTAAATATCTTATGAAAAGAGCACGTGGTTAGAAACCATCTCTGCTCGTTTTGACACTGGGCAGCGTCGGGTTGGGCTTTTCTTTGCAAGCGGAGGAGAAAGGCCCATCCCCGGGCACTTAACCTCGCAGGTCACCTGGAACGGGAGGAGATGGCCAAAAATGCAACCTGAAAATGTTTAGCTGCTGCTGTTTATAATGAGGAAATATCTGTCCACATCATCGCTTTGTAACTTTTCAGGAGTAGGACTTGAAAAGGAGAAGAGAAGCGGGGGGGGTTTGGAGAGGGGGCTGCGCCGCCGTGTTCTCCAGAATGAGAAACACAGGCTACTTGTTCAGTCAACGCAGGTTAGGTCAAATGTAGTTATGAAAAACAGATGATTGCCGGTGATCGAGCTGTACTTTGACAAATATCCCATTGTTTGAGCGTGCAGGGATTTCTTCCGAGCCGTTACCTGGTGCGGTTGCGTTCCTCCAGCTCGGAGCCCATCAGCCAGCACGGGGCTGGGTGCTCCAACCCAAGGGCTTGGCTCTGGAAGGGAGGAGGGATTGCACACAAAAAAAAGGCTCGGTGGGAAATGGGTGAAGTTTCTGCTCTAGCTATTAAAATATGAGCTCGCTGGGGGCTTTCAGAAATGCTTGACGTGATGCTTCCTATGTAGATGTTGTGTCTTGTGCTGCAGGGTAAGGGTTTGTTCGGGGGATGCTGATGTTTGAGAGAAGCTCCCTAATATTAGTGTGTCTGAGAATGATGGAATCACAGAATGGTTTGGGTTCGAGGGACATTTCAAGGTCATCTAGGCCAACCCCACTGTTCTGAGCTTCTGCAGCTAGAGCAGGTTGCTCAGAGCCCCGGCCAACCTCACCTGCAATGGTTCCAGGGATGGGGCAGCCACCACCTCTCTGGACAACCTGGGCCAGGCTCTCACCACCCTCAGTGTCACAAATTTCTTCCTTCTGTCTAGTCTGAATCTCCATCACCCCTTGTCCTGCCCCAACAGGCCCTGCTCGAAAGGTTGTCCTCATCTTCCTTGTAGGTCCCATCTTTCATATTAACCCTGTGTTGCCTTGAGTTATTATATATTCTTTTGTGGTTTCCCCAAGCAAATACTCACCTGTGAATTATGTCTGTGGGGTAAGGAACCTGTTATTCACGTATCGGAGACGGGTCTCGTTGAAGCGGAGATCAATGTGTGTGTCCCCATGTGATTGTGACCCAGGGAAGGGCTGAGCCCTGCTCTGACGCTTGCTGGGTCTCGTGCTCCTCTGCTTCAGAGCTAAGCAATGGGGCTTTGGTGGAATTGCTCTGCAAGGTAGCTATCCTTTATCTGAAATGTCGAAATGTCTTGTGTTTCGAGTGTATTTTCAAATTGCTGTGGTTGAGGAGCAGCGTGGACAGGTGTATGCTACGTGACTCTGGTTTTATGGGTGATGTAAAGGCTGCGAAGCGCCAAGAGAAGGTTTAATCCCTTTTAGGATCTTTGCTCTGCAATCAGTTGCCCTTTGCTCAGGTGTCTGTTGGCTTATGGGATGTGAGGGACTAATTCTGGGTCACTTCAACATAAACAAGCTTGTCTTTCTGTGCCTCGTGACATGTCACACCATCTAAAAGTGTTCAGTCTTGCCAAAAAACTCATTGCCCAAACCCAAGAAACTCATTATCCTTGACTCAATTATGGTCTGGTGGCTGGAGAGATGTTAGGATGAAGGTTGGACTTAATGATCCTGGTGGTCCTTTCCAACCATAATGATTCTATGATTCAAGGTGGTTTATGACCCAGCATGGACCAGCTTGTTTCCATGGGGGTACTGGGGAGAAGATCAGTTTGATGAGTGGAAAAGAGGAGGCTGAGAGGAGACCTCATTGCTCTCTGCAACTCCCTAAAAGGAGGTTGTAGTGAGGCTGGTGCTGGTCTCTTGTCCCAAGTAACTAATGACAGGACCAAAGGTGATGGCCTCAAGTTGCACCAGGGGAGGTTTAGATTGGACGTTAGGAAGAAGTTCTTTACTGGAAGAGTGGTTGGGCACTGGAACAGGCTGCCCAGGGAAGTGATGGAGTCACCATCCCTGGAGGTGTTCAAGAAGCGTGTAGATGAGGCACTTCAGGACGTGGTCTAGTGGTCAGGGAGATGTTAGATGAAGGTTGAACTTGATGAACCTAGAGGTCTGTTCCAATCTTTATGACTCTACGAGTGTGTGAGCCGGTGGATCAGGTGCTCAGGACGTATATGCAGATGGCTGGGAAGTCTAAAAGCAGGAATGAGGTTGATATAGAAAAGCCTTTTTGTGGTAGAAGGTCTCTGGTGTGTCTGTCCTTGGAGCAGTTACAGGAAATATTCCATTAGACGCCGGGAGGACCAAAGGACTAGATTTTGTGTATGGTCCTGCTTATTGGCGTAACATATCGAAACGTACACTGTTACTTGATGTATTTTGTCATCTGAAAACAAAATCAAAGCTATTAAAAATAGGGGAAAACGGTTTGTGTTTGACTTCTTATCAGCGTCACTGGTCTTGGGGGTACGAACATGCGTTGGATCTTCTGCTGCGCTGCTACCACTCAGAGATAAACCGCTGGCTATTAATCACAGGGAGGAGATTAGACTTTCCAACAAATCTTAATTTGTGCATGTTCCTTTCTGCTCCTTCGGAGCAGCATTCGCTCTGCGGAGCTGTGAAAGCTCGAGCTGTCATCTCGGAGAAGTTTAATGTCCTTCTCGCCTTTTACAGCTCGGCGTGCTCCGCGCTTCACTTCATTTGTCAGGCACAGCAGCTCCACCTTTGGAGTACTCCTTCTTCCTAGCTATTAAAAAGTAACATTTTTAAGAGCAGAAAAGGCCCTCGAGGGAAATATTTTGAAGTATTTGAGTCTTTATGCTCCTTCTGGATGAACGTGTCTCTTTTTTTTAATACCGAGAATCGATTCGATAAATACAGAAGTGCTGGTTTAAAAGCTTGGCCGTGTGTTGGGTGTTTGTACAAGCAAAGAAACTCTCTTTAAAGAGGATGATGGGATGTTAAATCGCGTGTTGGACCAGGGCTGTGGACTTTGACGTGGTTTGGGGTGAGGAAAATCTGTGGTACCCACTCCTGGCTAAGCAGGACAACAAAGCAAACGAGAGCTGGGTAGCAGGTACTGAAAACCTTGCTCTTGTTAAATGAACCCAGCAGCTCTCAACCGATGACTGAGCAGTAGCAAATACACTAAATTTTTCTACCGCTATTAAATGGAAAAGAAAACACGTTTCTGGTTAACATTTAAACCTATTAAAAAGCGATTGAAGTGGAATTCGCATCTTGGATTACTTGGGAGATTTACTGTGGCTACTTGTCTGTCATGTTAGGAGAAGTGGCTTCACCCTGAAAGTCCCTGAATTTCACGAACATTCCCATATTTCACTTGTGCAGCTTTATACCCGCTTGCAGATGCTTCCCTTGCAGCTGAGATGCCTTCACCTGCACCGTGCAGGAGCTCAGCCTGGGTGGTGAGTGACCTGGCTGACCAAATGGTCAATAAAAGCTCCGTCCCTGGAGGTGTTCAAAAAACGAGTAGATGTGGTGCTTCGGGACATGGTCTAGGGGTCAGGGAGATGTTGGGATGAAGGCTGGACTTGGGGATTCTAGAGGTCTTTTCCAGCCTAGATGATTCTATGATGCTAACTATGTAGGTCTGGAATTAACGTGGTCAACTGATAAGTACATTTAAGGATTTTTGATAAAAGGGACTGGGTGGGCTCTGCTCAGCAGAGTCCTCCTGTTGCAGCGTGCTCCTTGCACCCTTAAGTGTGAGGAGCATTTCCATCTGACCCCATCAGCAGGGTTTTGGTGTGCCAAGGAGTTGTGAATTTCCTCGCTGAGCTTCTGTTCTGGTTCCTGCCCAACAAACTGCTGCATCTCGAGGAACCGAAGGGTCACAGAATCTTTTGCTGTGGTCGAAATCTCAAGTACCTAATTTTAATCAAGCCCAGGAAGAGGGACAGGTCTTTGTCTCCTCGTCCTCTGCTGTGTTTTCGGCTTTCAAAGCAAGCAATGAGCACACACATGAAAATGCCCTTGCTTCTGGAAGGTCATCCTTAGATTGTGCAGAGGTTAAATTCTTAACAGGAGAATCAACTTGAAAGAGGAGCTGTTGTCCCTGTGATGCTCCGAGAAATAGGAAATGAGTTGTTGAAGGCAGGTTCTCAACACGAGCGTGCTTGAAACCAGATGTGTTGCCTGTGATTTTGCTTTTAAGCTGATTTGCAGGAAAGAATCCGTCTGTTTTGTACAGAGAGATTTGTTCTCTCTGTCTTCTTGAATGGACTTACTGTGGGTTTAGAGCACGGACCATCAGTTCTTCATCCGACCCACCTCCTCTGCTTGCGTTTGGGAAGGGATGAGGTCTTGGGTGGGTGTAATTCCTTCCAGAGCTGCATATTCCAACCTGACAGACCCCTGCAAAGGCTCCGTTGGCTGCAGAAATAAACTTTATTGGTGGGAGAGGGAGATCCGTTGTGCAGATAGAGCCGAGTTGTTGATGCCTTCTTTGTCCCGTAGTTTTTAGATGTTTTCTGTGTGATCCATCCAGCCTGTCAAACGCTTTGAAGATAAGAGCACCCGAGCCCCAATTCTCCGTGGTTAGCCATGGTGTGGGGGAGGCTTCGGGTGTGCTGGTTGCCTGTGCTGCCACAACAGCCCCCAGGTTTGGGCTTGGTTGCAGGTTTTTGGTGGCTTTTAGCTCCTTCGAGCCACGCAGCACAATTCGCTTCTTCCAGCTTTGTCACGCAAGCTGAATTTTTTAAGAGAGAATATGAAATTATAAGCACTGATTCTACCATCATAGAATCATACAGTGGTTTGGGTTGGAAGGGACCTTAAAGATCATCTAATTGAACCCACCTGCCATGGGCAGGGACACCTCCCACTAGACCAGGTTGCTCCAAGCCCCATCCAGCCTGATCTTGAACACTTCCAGGGATGGGGTATCCACAGCTTCTCTGGGCAACCTGTGCCAGTGTCTCACCACCCTCACAATGAAGAACTTCTTCCTTATCTCTAATCTAAATCGCCCTTCTTTCAGTTTAAAACCATCATCCTCGTACTGTCACTACATGCCCTTGAAAAAAGCCCCTCTCCAGCTTTCCTGCAGGCCCCTTTAAGTGCTGCAAGGCCACCAGAAGGTCTCCCTGGAGCCTTCTCTTCTCCAGGCTGAACAAGCCCAACTCTCCCAGCCTGGCCTCCCAGCAGAGGCCTTCTAGCCCTCCCATCATCTCCATGGCCTCCTGTGGCCCCGCTCCAGCAGGTCCATGTCTCTGCTGTGCTGAGGACTCCAGAGCTGCCCCAGCACTGCAGGGGGGTCTCCCAGAGCGCAGCAGAGGGGCAGGATCCCCTCCCTGCCCTGCTGCCCACGCTGCTGGGGATGCAGCCCAGGAGGACCTTGGCTACATTTCCCTAGTTTTTAAAGCCTTACAGTCTTATCTCTACCCTCTCTTTTCTCTGCACTTTGACACAAGCTTTTATGGACACTACAAGTTCACATGGGCATGGGAAGCCAAAATTCATGGAGAAGAATCCATCAAGGGCTGTTAACTGTTAAGACCTGGCCCGTGAGTTGCTGGAGGTTGAGAAACTACTCTGGAAAAGGTGGATTCTACGTTCACCCTGTTCCTGTGTTCTTTCTTAGCAACACCAGCTCTGGTGCTGGCCAGCGTTGGAGGTGAGACCGGTGTCCCCTGGCAGCTCTCGGACACTGCTGTGTGACTGTGTGCAGGACCTCACAGCTCCACTGCTGCCAAGCATTTGAGAGACGTGACTTTTTCTGATCTTTTTTGTTTTGAATTTGAACGAGGTTAAAGTACTTCTAGCTGCTTGTAGGACAGAGGGTACTGCGTGTTGAAACCTGGGAATTTCTGGTTTTTCCTGGTTATACCAGTGTAGGTGAACATGAATGAGGCGAAAGAACTTACGGTCTTTGAAAAAGAATTTATTCCCTGGACGGAGCAGTTGAAGGGCACTTTATTCTCATTCCCATGCTTTTTTTCCTGCAATTACAAGGGTTAGGAATAACTACTTACTTATTGTCAGTGAAAGCTTAGATAGCAATGCAGCTCTCTTGGTTCCAGCTTCTGACGTTGAGGTGAAACATTTGAGCTCGTGGTTTGGATCTGGAGAGCACCAGCAGTGATTTGTCTGTGACAGGAGAAGTAGAGATATCTGCTACCTGACCCTTTCACCAAGCCAAAGAGGCAATTTTAGTTGCTCTGGGCTTTCTTTTTTTCCTTAAAGTCTTCAATTCTTTGATGATCCATCACGTTGCCAATGGCAGTTTTCTGTCTCTTCATTGGTGGCTTCCCACTGCAAGAAGATGGGCATGCCCCTGGTCATGCCCAAAGCAAAATGTTATTTGGCTTTCTACTTGTGATCCCACCTTCCCACAGTTGCTTTTGTGTTAAACCCTTGGAGAGGAAAGGGAAAAAGTGGTTTTTTTCTTTTCTCTACAGTACCAGCTGGCCATGAGCACCAGGATCAGGTTCTCTCTTTTATAGAATCACAGAATACCAGGTTGGAAGAGAACTCAAGGATCATCTGGTCCAACCTTTCTTGACAAAAGCATGATCTACACAAGGTGGCCCAGCACCCTGTCCTGCTGAGTCTTAAGTGTCCAGCCAGTGTTTGGGGAATTCCAGTTTGTTTCTGAATTCCTGGGTCTGAAACAGAAAAGAGCAGTTTGCTCCTCTCAGTATCACACCAGCCATCAAAATTTCACATTTCTCACCAAATTGTGATTTCTTCCTATTAGGAAAATTGGAGCATCTTTAAAAGGGGCTGATATGGGAGGAAGTTGGGCCTGGTGGAGCGGGGCGAGAGGAGGCCATGGAGATGATGGGAGGGCTGGAAGGCCTCTGCTGGGAGGCCAGGCTGGGAGAGTTGGGCTTGTTCAGCCTGGAGAGGAGAAGGCTCCAGGGAGACCTTCTGGTGGCCTTGCAGGACTTCAAGGGGCATACAGGAAAGATGAGGACAGACTTTTATCAGGGCCTGTTGTGACAGGCCAAGGGGTGATGGTTTGAAATGAAAAGAGGGAGATTTAGAGTGGAGAGAAGGAAGAAATTTTTTACGCTAAGGGTGGTGAGAGCCTGGCCCAGGTTGCCCAGAGAGGTGGTGGCTGCCCCATCCCTGGCACCATTGCAGGTGAGGTTGGCTGGGGCTCTGAGCAACCTACTCTAGCTGCAGATGTCCCTGCTCCCTGCAGGGGGTTTGGACTAGATGACCTTGAAAGGTCCCTTCCAACCCAAACCATTCTATGATTCTGTGGTCCAGAGCTAGGTGATGCTCATCTCCAGACTTCTCATCCATTGGATTCAGCCGAGCGCATCGCAGCCCTGCGAGCTGCCAGGCTCTTTTGGGGTGGAAACTCCTCCACCTCACTAGTGTGGCCCAACAGTTTGTCATCCCGGGTCAGAGGCTGCGCAAAAAGCAGTAGTCAATTAAAGCATTATTAGATGTAGTTGGTAATGGTCTGAAAGGAGCCAGCCGAGCTAAGGCCGCTAATAAGGGCCCTTTGTTAAGGTATTTAATAAATTAACACTCTGCTGTGGCCGGGAGGGCGGGAGGCGATTACAAAAGCCAGGCTCGTTAATCAGCGTGTTTACCCTCTTCAAAACCCCGGCCATGGAGCTCCCTAATCTTCACCCAGCAGATTTGGCGGGAGGTGTGTGGGCAGCTGCCGGCCCTGGGACGGGAAGCGGCTCCTCGGGTCACGCCTGGGCCACCGCGCTGAGGACATGCCAAGACAAACAGGGCTTACGAGGATCCATCGTGCTAATCATAGAATCACAGACTGGTTTGAGTTGGAAGGGACCTTCAAGGACATCTAGTCCAACCTCCCTGCACTGACCAGGGACATCTGCAACTAGAGCAGGTTGCTCAGAGCCCCGGCCAACCTCACCTGCAATGGTGCCAGGGATGGGGCAGCCACCACCTCTCTGGGCAACCTGGGCCAGGCTCTCACCACCATCAGCGTCAACAATTTATTCTCTCTACTCTAGATCTCCCTCTTTTAGTTACAAGCCATCACCCCTTGTCCTGCTGCAATAGGCTGTGATAAAAAGATTATCCCCAGCTTTCTTACAAGCTCCATTCTCTCTACTCTAGATCTCCCTCTTTTAGTTACAAGCCATCACCCCTTGTCCTGCTGCAATAGGCTGTGATAAAAAGATTATCCCCAGCTTTCTTACAAGCTCCCTTGAAGTCCTGCAAGGCCACCAGAAGGTCTCCCTGGAGCCTTCTCTTCTCCAGCAGAACAAGCCCAACTCTCCCAGCCTGGCCTCCCAGCAGAGGCCTTCCAGCCCTCCCATCATCTCCATGGCCTCCTGTGGCCCCGCTCCAGCAGGTCCATGTCTCTGCTGTGCTGAGGACTCCAGAGCTGCCCCAGCACTGCAGGGGGGTCTCCCAGAGCGCAGCAGAGGGGCAGGATCCCCTCCCTGCCCTGCTGCCCACGCTGCTAGTCCTTTGAAGTCCTGAAGGCCACAAGAAGGTCTCCCTGGAGTCTTCTCTTCTCCAGGCTGAACAACCTCTGTCACCAGAACCCCTTGTTAGGCTGGAATGTTCCTTAGTGCAGCCACCCATCACGGGCACGGGGTGATGCCAGAGCAGCAGAGCTCCCCAAAACACACCACGCTTTGTCTCATCCCCATCCCACTCATCTTCAGATTTCATGACTTCTGTAGCACCCCACCTTGCACACCGTACTGGATGTGCTGCCGGGCTCGAACATTAGAGGGCATCTCCACCTCACGCTTCTCCAGTTTTGATTTTTTTTTCTTTTTTTTTTTTTTTTTTGGGGGGGGGGGGGGTGTTTTGTTTTAGTGCAGCTTAATCTATAGGGGCCTTCTTTTTTTAAAAAAAAAAGCAAATCAAGCGAATGACCTGCTGTGCAAATTAGCCATATGGCGAAGTGTAATATCCCGCTGACCCTCATTACCGTGCCGTATGAAAAGCTCTCCCCTTTTCACATGCGAGCATATTAAAGTGGCCTTTTCAGCATTTTCTTCCATATAAAACTGTCTTCACTCCTGTGGGCAAGCAGTTAAAAGGGAGCTCCAGCTGCAGCCCAGGAGGGTGAAATTAAAGGCTTTACCCTCGTCTAAATGGAAAATAGATATTGCTTCCTATAGCCAGGGCTGGGGAACAATGCTGCGGCGCGGGGACCACGGGGTAATGGCCTGATTTTCTGGGAGGAAGGAGCCCGGCTCCTTTGAGAGTAGAGGTGTTGGGCGTCTACCTTGGAGGAAGGGGGGAAAAAAGGGGGAAATCTTACCTATTTTCCTCTGTAGTTAACTATTTCATGACCAAGCTGGAAGGAGGCAGTGAGAAGTTGTGCCAGGACCTGCAGCAGGACCTTCCTTTAGGGTTTAGAGCACAAGTGGGGTGAGGAGCAGCTGAGGGAGCTGGGGGTGTTGAGCCTGGAGCAAAGGAGGCTCAGGGGAGACCTTCTGGCTCTCCACAAGTCCCTGCAAGGAGGTTGGAGCCAGGTGGGGTCGGGCTCTTCTCCCAGGGAACAAGTGACAGGACAAGAGGCAACGGCCTCAAGTTGCTTGAGGGGAGGTTGAGGTTGGAGCTGCGGAAGACTTTCTTGGTGGGAAGGGCTGTGAAGGTCTGTCTCAGGCTGTCCAGGGCAGTGGTGGAGTCCCCATGGCTGGAGGGGTTTCCAAGCCGTGGAGATGTGGTGCTGAGGGCCAGGGGTTAGTGGTGCCCTGGCAGTGCTGGGGGAACAGTTGGACTCCATGACCTTAAAAGGTCTCTCCCAACCAGAACAATTCTGTGAGTCTACATTTTCCCTAGGCCAAGCAGCAGTTCTTGTGCCACTTCGCATCAAAGCTAAAGAAACCCCACGTGCTTCTTCACCCCATACAGAATTGGCTTTAAAACCAGTTCTGGGGTGCATTGGAGTCCGTATATTCCTTGTTTGTCAGACCAGGGCTGGCTGGGAGCTCACCTGAGCTCCTGATGCCATTCCCGGAGGGATCTGGAGGGTATTTCTCTCCTGTCTTCTCATATCTACTGATGGAGGTGGCCGTGGTAGCACTGCCAGCATCTGCTAACCATGTCAGACTAGTTGGTGGAGCAGGAGGGAGGTATCTGTTGGACCCAGAGTTGAAGCTTTGCTTTCTTCTTGCTTTTGCTGTGTAATTTTTTGTTGCTGTGTAAATTTTTGTTGCTTTCCAACTTTGCTTGAAATTTAACTTACCAAACCAACAATGGGAGAGAGGGGAGGGAAGGGAGCACTAGAGCTCCTACGGATCCTTCTGGGTTGGCTTTCTGCTCTTGTGGCTTTTGCTAGGTCTTCATTAGAGTTTCTTTCACCTGACTAGCTCCTCACCTTGGTACTACACAAGCTCTGGAGCGCTCCTTTCCTTTGGGATGGCCTTTGGTCATGCTCCTTGGCCTTCTTCCACTTTGCTAGGTCTCAATTTATTTGAGCGCTAGCCCATTAAGTCAGGTGGTTCCTATCTGTGCACTGTTGTTGGATACAAGCCCTGAACCTTCTGAAACATGAAATTCACTTGGGAACTTGGGATTTAACAACTTATTTAAGAAATGGGTTATGGTCTTCCACCTGGGGTTCAGGTTGAAGTCAAGGCTGGGTGGAGCAGAGAGCAAATCCTGCCTAAGCTGGGCTGAGCTGGTAGGAAGGAGTTGCCTCCATGCATGTGCCCACAGCCCATTTATTTGTAGGAGAACACGCGCAGCCTAGTGAGATGCTGACCAGCAAAGCAGCCCAGAAAACCATTCTAGCCAGGATGGTGGAGACATCCCCCGTCAGGACAAGGCGGGGCCGTGACCGTTCTCCGGTGGCGTGTGCTCTTTCAGCCGTGCAGGACACGTGGAGAGGAGCTCGGCCGCTCGTGAGCGTGCACAGCTCTGCAGGGCTCGGAGGGAGAGGCTCACCTCAAAAGCGGAGCTCGCCGCAGCGCCGCTCTCTCTTCCCTCCCCCCCCCACGCAATTTTTCTGGTTGGCTTTATCTTTTTGTTTTCCGTACGGAGGTGGTGTTTACAGTCAACACGCGGTTCCACGGGGCTCAGCAAGAGCCTCCTTTTTGATCCCGGTTCAGCAGAGCGCTTACATGCTCCGTGCTGAGCACCTGCATCCGTCCCCGTGCGCTCCCCTGCGATTATTTGGGACTATTTCTGTTTCTAAAGTGAAGCGTCTGCTTAAGAGTTGGACTTCTTTTGCGTTTCATTAGTGGCTACTGGTGTTCTCCTGAGAGATCTTCAGGTGTTCTCTTGCCTGGAAAGTCCTTCAGGGTGTGTTAAACTTCCTTTCTAAGCCCGTTTTCTTGCAGCTTATTTCTAGGTATCGTACAAGCACCTGATGGTTTCTTCAAGTTCTCTCCTTAACACTGCCCTTTTTAGGTAATTTTAGGGTAAAAAGTGGTTATTTGCAGGATTTGAAACTTCCGTGCTGCTTTTGACGAGGTAGGTCCCACCCAAAGTGTTGCTCTGAGCTGTTGAGCCATCAGGGCAGGAGTTGTACGTGTGGGTCTGGTTTGGGGTAAGTCCCTGTGATCTGGGGTTACGAGAGGGGAGGAGAAATGGGATCCAGGTTTGACCGAGCGTCTCTTCGGCGTTGATACGATGCCAAGTGTTGTTTGGCACTTACAGGGTAAATTCAAATGAAACACTGTCTTACAGGGGCCGTTTCAGCCAGGTGAGGGGTGACACATCCCAGCAGTGACCTGGGAGAAAAGGAATATACTATTTCTTGTTGAAATTAGACTGAAATGAGCTAAAATGTGGAGAAAAACACCCCTGAAACGGGACTTCTGGCCCCAATTCTGGCCTTTCCTCCTTGTAGGACAAGACACATGGGAAATGGCTGGTGAGCAGGTCATTTGGAGCCCAGGCTGGGAAATAAGCCTTATGTAAAATACCTGGAGGCTTCAAAAATCTCTGTTGCTGTCTGTTTGTAAAGCGTTCTTCTCACAGGATAGGGTCATCTGGGTGGGAAGGGACCTCAGGAGGCCTCTAATCCATCCACCTGCTCAGAGCAAGTCGGCTGTGAGATCAGACCGTGTTTCTCAGGGCTTTATCCAGTGTCTGGTCTTGAAAGCTTCCAAGGATGGAGGCTGTAAAACACCTTTGGGGAGCCCTTTCTGCTACCTGACTGTTCTCCTGGAAAGGTTTTTCATTACAAGCAGTCCAAATGTCTCTGTTTTGTTTGTAGCCGTTGTCCCTCCTCCCTCTGTGCACCCATGTGAAGTTGGCCTGGCTCTATCTTCTCAGTTGCCTCATTGTAGATATTAGGGTTAGATCCCCAGGTGGTTTTGGCTGCTTTTTGCTGCTGGTTCAAGTGGAGCTTCCTACCTACCAAAAGTTACAGTCTTCATCCACAGAGGTGCTCCCAGGGCAGTGGTCCTCAGTCTGTGTTGTTGCGAGGAGTTCAGGGGTTCTTCCTTTTCATATGTGGTATTTGACATTTGTCCGTGTTGCATTTCATCGTGTTCATGTTGGCCCATTCCTCCAGCCTGCGGAGACCCTCCCAGGTGGTGGCTCTGCCTTTGAGTGTATTGACTTTTCCCCCATTTTGAGGTCATCTGCAAAGTGGCTGAGACCACATCCATTGCCTTCTCCAGGTCATTGATGAAGGTATTAAGCAAGGAAGGTGCTACAACCCCTGCTCTCATTCTCCACTTGTTATGGACTTACAAGTGGACCATGACCAGTTAACCCACAACCCTCTGAACCCAACCATCCAACCCGGTATAGATGGCTACCAACCAGATACCCATTGAGCTGATCAGTCATCCACTTCAGTACAGTATTTTGGATTTTTGGAGCTCCTCAGTAAACTCTCTGTGTGAAGAAGGAGCCATTTGAAGGCAGACTTCCACAGATAGATGAACACTGATCTGCTTCTTGGGCAACCATTGTGCAAGCTCTTGAAATGGGCTATAGAGGAGCGGAGCTGTGCTTTTGGGAGATGCTGTGCAAGTCTTTCTTAAAGGTGGGACAGTCCCTTGGGAATTTCTGTGGACCAAGGTCAAAGGAGGATGAAGAGCCAGTGAAAGCCAGGGATAAATTTAAGAGAAGCCTGGCTCATGTAGTACCTAGTGCTAATACATTAATAAATCCAGATGGATACTGGGTTTAAGATTCTCACTCGAAGGGATGAAGCCAAATTCATCGCTGTTGGCTCAAACCAGAGCTGCGGTGATGGGAGTGGCCTGGTCCGTGGACCGGGTGCTACAAAAGAATTCTCGGGTGGATTGAAAACGATGCTGTTAGAAGTGAACTGGGGCTATTTGTGCTTGTTCTGCCCATGTGATTAACTGGTGTCCACATGTGTACGCTAAACTAAGCAGAACTTGGGTTTAGCAAGGAGGGGATCTAGTCGGAGTATGTTATCATAGCACATCACCGTACTTAGTGTCATTGTAACGGTAGTTTAAAGTGAGAGCTTAGAAAGGCCGCTCATGTTTAGGGAATGGGCTAATGATGTTGCACCTACAAAGTGTTTTGAGATGGCTCCACCACTGATGTCCCCACGGGAGGGATGGGTTATTGATGGTATGTGCTACCTGGTTGTACGCAGCTAGTAAATCGTCATCACCTGAAGTAGAATCATAGAATCGTTGGAAGGGAACTTGAAAGGTCATCCAGTCCAACTCCCCTGCAGGGAGCGGGGACATCTGCAACTAGAGCAGGTTGCTCAGAGCCCCGGCCAACCTCACCTGCAATGGTGCCAGGGATGGGGCAGCCACCACGTCTCTGGGCAACCTGGGCCAGGCTCTCACCACCCTCAACATCAAAAAGTTCTTCCTACTAAAAAGCCCCTCTCCAGCTTTCCTGTAGGCCCCCTTTAATTACTGCAAGGCCACAAAAAGGTTTTCCTGGAGCCTTCTCCACGCTGAACAACCCCAAAGTACACAAGGTGCATTTTTGCTTCCGGATAAGCAAAAATTTAGTAATCCAAAATATGGTCATCTACATGTTGTGGATCCCAAAAGTCCCATTTTATTGGGCATTTTAATTATTTTTTCTGAGGACAACAGCAGAAGAAAACTTCCAGCATGTTTTTCCCTGTGTAGTCCACAGCAAGATTTGCTCTCAGCTCTTGGCTGCTCCTGAATTACGAAACTTTTTGGGTTTTTTCAGCTGCTGTTTGTGCATTCTTGTGATGATTATATTCTGTTTTCCCTTATGTGGTGTTCATCATCAACAACCTTAATTATCTGCCTCTCATTGCCAGCTCTGTGAACTCCGAAGCTAATTTGAGAAGGAAAGTTCTGCCCGGTAATTTTAAAAATATGAGGCATTATTGAGGGTTTTTCCTGGACCAGCGATTACGATGAATGTGTAGTTTGGAAGCGTAGCTTTGGATTCTTCCCGCTCGCTTAGATTGAGAATTAGGTGAAACCTATTGTCATTAAAACTGAACAGAGCCATAGACTCATAGAATTGTCCTGGTTGGAGGAGACCCTCAAGATCATTGAGTCCAGCCGTTCCCCCAGCACTGCCAGGGCACCACTAACCCATGGCCCTCAGCACCACATCTCCATGGCTTGGAAACCCCTCCAGGCATGGAGACTCCACCACTGCCCTGGTCCACACCTTGACAACCCTTTTGGGGTAGACATTTTCCCTCATGTCCAACCTAAACCTCCCCTGGCACAACTTGAGGCCGTTTCCTCTTGTCCTAAATACAAAAGGGACCTCTTTCTTCTCTCACCACCATGAGTACTTAATTTCCCCAGGTTATGGGTTGTGCTCACAAGAATCCCGGAAGGGTCAAGGATGCTGCCTCTTTGTCAATATGTGTTAGCAGTGGCTTGCTTCTGCAGAAGGTTGATGGTGGATTTGGAAGTCCAGGAGAGATTAGGGCTGGAAGTTGCTCCTTTAGTAGACCCTTCCAAGTGGTCCTCGTTCTCAGACCTGCCATGTGCCACTTGAGATCTGCATGTGACTCGTGGGTTTTGTTGAGGAAGAACAATGTTGCAGGTGCAACACATCCTTGCCAAGTAAAATAGCTGCTTTTAGAAGAAAGGAGAAGAAAGAAAAAAGTTGGGCTGTTTTCCACTGAGGAGACATAAAGAGCAGGAGTAGGGCACGCGCACATGTAGCTCTACTCCGAGCTTACGTGCACTGAAGGTGGTGAGAGCCTGGCGCAGGTTGCCCAGAGAGGTGGTGGCTGCCCCATCCCTGGCACCATTGCAGGTGAGGTTGGCCGGGGCTCTGAGCAACCTGCTCTAGTTGCAGATGTCCCTGCTCAGTGCAGGGGAGGTGGACTAGATGAGCTTGAAAGGTCCTTTCCAGCCCAAACCATTCTGTGATTCTATGATTTTTATGGAAGCATTGGTTGATGAAGATGGTTTGCAGCTTGGGCCTGCACTTCTGGTGGCTGCTACAAGTGGACAGCCTGCGTGGCTTCATGCTCTCGAAGTCGGTTCTCAATAATACCTTGTGTGCAACATTTAGGTCCCAAAACACCATGTTTGAAAACTGGAGGTAAGAGCAGGATTGGTTAAATACAGAAAACCACCAGACGTGGGGCTGGGAGAGGAGAACGGGGTCAAAGTGTAAACACTACGTGGTGTTTCAGGTGAGTAGTCTATAAACCATGGGGTCTCATGATCTGCCCTGGACACTTTTTTGGTGTAGTTTCTTTCTCTTTGTATCTTCTGGGCTTCTTTTTTTTTTATCCAGAGGAAAATAATATTAAAAAATAGAACACAGAGGAGTAATATTATCTGAAGACCTGATACGTTGAATAGTCTTCAGTGGGTCAAATATGGGAAAGTGGGTGGTCTAAGCTAAAGCTGCCACCAAGGGAAAGAGAGACTTCCCATTTTCAGGAGAATACAATACGTGAGCCATGAGAAGATCTAGGGAGACGATGGGAGGAATGCACTGAAGAGAGGAGGATGAAATTGTGCACAAGAAAAATGTGAATAGTGTCAAGAGAGGTTTTTTACGGAGGAGAGGTTCTTTGTTGGGGTAACCTCTCATGAGAGAGTCCCTAATTCTTGGGGCAGTCATAAAAAGGCTCAAGAGAGAAAATACAGGGAACAGTGCGTTGGAGGGAGATGGTTTTTTGGTCAAATTGGCAGGTCTCTAGGCCGTAAATTTTAGGGAAACTGTTAAAATGTGAATATGGTCTTCGTGTTTTGAAGAATGGTTTCAAAGGTCTTTGTTGTTCCTTCTATTACAGTTAAAGCTATTTGTTGGGTTGGAACAAGGAGGACCTTGTTCCTTCTTGGAAGGAAGAAGTTCCTTCTTCTTCTTTCCAAAACCTTCTAAGCACCCTGTGAGGCTGAAGGGGCTTCCCTCCAAGGTTGAGAGGCAGGTTTGTAGTGAATCCTCTGTGCCATGTCTCCAGCCCAGCTGAAGTCTCTTTTGCTTCTTGTGTCTGTGGAAAACATTTTTTCCTCTGAAAGTGCCATCCAGAATAGTCTAATTTGCAGAGAACAATATGAAATGTGTCCAGATGCTTCATCCTCCTCAAAGCCATCAGTAAAATAGAGATAGAAACCTGGTTTGTGGTCTGTCCCCAGTGACAGAGGAGCTGAATAATGGGATTAAGAGTTTTGGCCCTTGGCTGTGGGGACAGTCCTGCTGCCCTGTTCCCCATGACTTGGTGGCTTCTGGATGGCTCCACCATCCTGTGGATGCTGCTGAGGAGCTGGTGGAAAAGTGGACACATGAAATGGAGAAGCTTTGTAATGAGGTGAGCAGCTACAGGAGAAAGTTTTTGGTGTCACAGGGCAATGGGAGGATGGGCTGCAAGTGGAGCCTCGTGTGGGATGACTTCTTGGCCTTTCTTTCCTGCAGAAATGCATGGTGAGGGTGGGGTGAGCAGGGAGGATCTCTTCTCGGAGCTCAGTTGGAGGAATGAGGGAGAATTCTTTCAGCTGAACTGAATTGCTGTGGTGTAGTCTTAGCAGAAATCTTCAAAATCTGCTCTTAAAAGGGCTGATCGGTTTCAGGCTGGCCTCCTGCTCCTGATGAGCTGCTTTCCAAGTTTCCAATAAGTCCTTGAGGTCACCACAAATTCTCACTTGTGTAGCTTGGGGAAATGGCAGCTTCTGTGTAACGGGGAATTAATTCCTCACCAACTTCCATGTGATGTTGCATAAAGCTAAATTAGGTGGCTGGCGTGAGTGGCCAACGGCCAAGGTGGCTTCACTAGTGGTTGTGGCTGAACTTTGGTGTGCTCTTGCCTTCGATGGTGCCGTGCACTGACTAATTAAAGAAATGGGGGGAAAAAAAAACCTCCTTCAGTTTTGAATTTGCACCACAAATTCCTTGGTAGCAGCAGGCTGTGCTACATTAGTGGGTAGCTTCACTCAAAGATCTCAGTGATGCTACCAGTGATGAGTGTCTCTCATGGTGAGGATGGAGGTGATCGGAGGGTTTTGTACCACTTGTGTAAGTTTTGAGAGATGAAGCACAGCAGGATTTCATAAATATCTTAAGTCTGGTCCCCTCAGTGGTGGGGTGGAACTGGGACAGCCTGTTCTGTCCTGGTTCTCCTGTGACACTGACAAAATTGAGGAGATGGGTAACACCAGCATCTTGAGAAGGACTGGCTCCAGGCCTGGGAGAGGAGCTTGAAGAGAGGTCAGAGCTCCCTGCTTGTAGGTCTAGCACTTAACTTGATAAAAATTGTGATAGTCCTCCATGTTTTGGGTCTAACCTGTAGATCACTGATTTCTGGCTCATGACCCTTCCCTTTCTAGGGGGAAACAGCTTTTGAGAGCATCGAGAAGACACATGGCATGGAAGTGCTGTTTCCCAGGTAGTTTGTTTCTGAAGAGCTTTCTTGAAATGTCAGATTACTTGTCAGATCAAGCAGATGCTTAACTTGATTGTTGGAGAACAGCTTGGATTTATTTCTGATCTTGGTTTGTCCTTTGTCGGGGTAGTGGCACCACTGATGGTTGGGTGAATGTGCCCAGTATGGGCGAGGAGCTGCTCATCCTGTGCACCCCTGATATTCAGGCAGGATTAAAAGTATAATTCAGAGACAAGATCCACCATATAGAATCATGGAAGGGTTTGGGTTGGAAGGGACCTTAAAGATCATCTAGTTCCAACCCCCCTGCCATGGCAGGGACACCTCCCACTAGACCAGGTTGTTCCGAGCCCCATCCAACCTGGTCTGAAAGACTTCCAGTGATGGAGCATCCACAACTTCTCTGGGCAACCTGTTCTAATGTCTCATCACCCTCACAATGAAGGATAAATCTTTGCAATTCATAATTCAAAAATAATCTTTGCAATTCATGTGCATCATCGCAAAACAGTTTTTTGGATGAACTTTAGCACCATTGGGAACAATAGTCCTGGGTGGGAGAGCTCCTGGGCTCATCAGCAAGGCTGAATTTCTGCTTAAGCCTCAAGCTCCAGCTTGTAGGAGACAAAGAGCAAGTCAGGCTACAGATCCTCAAGGGTTCCTTGCAGACATTTCATAAGACCCCTTTGGCTGAGGGCATCCTA
Organism: Eurystomus gularis; assembly: GCA_013400335.1. Taxonomy (NCBI): domain Eukaryota; kingdom Metazoa; phylum Chordata; class Aves; order Coraciiformes; family Coraciidae; genus Eurystomus; species Eurystomus gularis. The sequence goes on from VZZY01015840.1 coordinate 245,377, forward strand.
AGGTGGCCTGGTTGTGTAATGCCCTAGTAGCTGGAGAATCATTAAATTAGCATCAGGTTCTTCTTGTAATTAATTCATTTTTTTGTAGTAGGGAAGGTTGACGTCTGGTGCCTTGCTCAGGTGAGATTTGTTGTTGCGCGTTGTTTGTTTTGTGAATTCTAAATGAGATTTTCTTTTTTCTTCTCTTTTCTTTTTTTTTTTTTGGCTCGGAACAGTTCAAAGCGAGACCTTGTCCCTTCTCTGAAGTGTTTCTAATCCAATTTCAGACATAAAACAGCGCGGGCGTGGAGGAGGTTTTACATAGCCTAGGGGATGGGGCGGTAGGCGGACCTCGGAACGCTTCAGCAGCTCCATGGCATTTGAGGATCCTCATGGGTTTGTTGCCTGGGTGGGGATGCTCAGATCTAGCCTGGCTTGGTAAAACAAAGCCACCTACGGACAAAGCCTCCAAAGGAGCAGGTCAGGTGGATGGCGGGGGGAGCGATGCCCATGGAGGGGAGCTCAAGACTTTGGATTTCATGACTAACCAGCTCTCCTCTGGAGGCTCCGACCCACAGTAAAGCTAGTGGCAAATGAGCTCAAAAAGCTATTTTATTTTTCCCAACTCCATAGACCGGTCTCATAAATTGCTGTAACCCACAGAAGCCTGTTTTCCCAAAATTCCCTGATGTTTGTGGCTTTGCATTGCTCTGCACCCATGAGTCAGTGGAAGAATTTCTGGCATGGTCCCCTCTTTCTTGCTGACACTAGAAATCGATCGTTTCACTGCCCCAACGGTTAAGTCAATCTGATGATTGTCCATTTTATGGTTTGGTTGCACACCTCCACAGACCACATCTGCATGGTGGTGCTGGAAAACGAGTATGAAAGAGTTCATCAGATACTTCTGTACCCGAACACTTGGGTTTTTGACTCGGTGTTTGGAGAAAAGCTCTTTGTCATCTGGTATTTGGATTGAATTTTGCAGAAAAGTGTTGCACAGGTATGCTGGAGGAATATGAGATTTGCATCTTAAATGTTGGATATGGCAAGTTAATGGTTAATGCAAACCGTTGTAATTAATCCCAGAATCCCAGCATGGTGAGGTTGGAAGGGACCTCTGGAGATCATCTCATCCAACCCCCCTGCTCCAGTAGCTCACCCAGAGCAGGGGGCCCAGGATCGTGTCCAGGCACCTTTGGAATCTCTCCAGAGAAGAGGACTCTACAACCTCTCTGGGCAGCCTGGGCCAGGCTCCCACACCCTCACACCAAAGAACTTTCTCCTCCTGTTCAGATGGAACCTTCTGGGTTCTAGTTGGTGCCCATTGCCCCTTGTCCTGTCCCTGGCACCACTGACAAGAGTCTGGCCCCATCCTCTTGCCCCCCATGGGCCCTTGAGCTCTTGCTCAGCATTGATCAGCTCCCCTCTGAGGCTTCTCTTGTGCAGCTCAGCAGCCCCAGGGCTCTCAGCCTTTCCTGGGCACAGAGATGCTCCAGGCCCCTCAGCATCTCCACAGCCTCCGCTAGACTCTCTCCAGTGGTTCCTTGTCTCTCTTCACTTGGGGAGCCCAGAACAGGACCAAATACTCCAGAGGTGGCCTTAGTGGGGCAGAGTAGAGGGGGAGGAGAACCTCCCTTGACATGCTGATCATACTCTTCTTCATGCACCCCAGGAGACCATTGGTCTTCTTGGCCCCAAGGGCCCATTGCTGGCTCATGATTAACTTGTCCACCAGGACTCTCAGGTCCTTCTTCCTGGAGCTGCATCCCAGCAGGTCACTCCCTCCCCTCTACTGGTGCAGGGGCTTCATTCCTTCCCAGGTACAGGACTCTACATTTGCCTTTGTTGAACTTCATGAGGTTCCTCACCGCCTAACTCTGCAGCCTTCACAGGTCTTGAATTCATCTTTTCTGTTTTCCAGGGTGCCCGAGAAACCTTTGAGAACTACTACAGGAAGCAGAGAAGAAAACAAGCTCGATTGGTCTTACAGCCTCCTTCAAACATGGTATGGTGGTCTCCTACGTGCAGTGCCCAACCTTGCTCTGCCAAATAAAGGAGCGAAGGGTTATCTCTGGGCGTGCTGTTGCTGGTGGGTGGTCTCTTGATTTATTTCCTATTGCTCTTGGGTGCCTTTGTTTTAATCTTTGTGCACTTTTTCTGTGTTGCAGCATGAAACTTTAGATGGCTACAGGAAGTACTTTAATCAAATCGTAGGGTAGGTATTCTTTTTTTATATACATCGTCTGCGCCGTGTTGGTGAGGAGCCCAAAAAGAGAGAGGAGGGAACGTTGATCTTTTTGAGAGTCCTTTAAAGGGAGCCAGAACAGGAGAAGAAGGAAAAAAAAAAGGTGGTTTGGACTTTTAAAAGGGTTTTAGAATGTATTTTGTAGCCCCCGTGAACTTTGCTGTGTCACTAGTGGGAGCGTGGAGGAACCTGCCAGCGCTTGTACCAGCGAGCGCGTTTCTGGGAATGGGAGGATAAATGGTCTCTGTGGACTATGTGCATCTACTTGCCCCACTAATGAGATGAGCAGGCCCTCTGCCTTCATATTCCTTAATATTTGATAATTATTCTTTGATTATGTTCGTGGTAAAGGAGGGGATTCTCAGGCCTCTGTTCCTATGAGCTTCTTCTTACTGCGCTCAAATTTGACAAGAGTCTTCCAAAACCAGCCAAGCTCTCAGGGCAGACAGCCTGAGACCCCTCACCTAGCAAAGACAGGGTATGATGGTGAACTTTCTTCAACTAAATGATAATATTTTCAACATCTAACTGTGACCATCGCAAGTGGAGTGTTTAAACACCTTACCCCTTGTCCTATCACTACAAACTGTTGTAAAAAGTCCTTCCTTAGATTTCTTGTAGGCCCCCTTCAGATACTGGAAGGCCTCAAGAAGGTTTCCCTGGAAGCTTCTCTTCTCCAGGCTGAACAAGCCCAACTCTCTCAGCCTGGCCTTCCAGCAGAAGGGTTCCAGCCCTCAGATGATCTTCGTGGCCTCTTCTGGCCTTGCTCCACCAGGTCCATGTCCTTGTACTGGAGGCTCCAGAGCTGGGCAAGAATCAGTGGTTATTGAAATAACGGAGTGAAGAACTTAGAGAGGGGAAATTCTGCCTTCGTGCATAGACAGAGTTGGCACAACCACAAGCAACTGTGTTTACCTCACTCCTGTAAGATGGTGAAACATCATATAAAATACCGTGATGTTAAAAACAGGGGAATAAAGTGTGTAGTGTTGGCTATATTTGATACAGACACTACTCCAGCTTGCTCTGGAGGTTCCTGAATGTTCAGGTGCCACATATCCCTCACATGCGGTGCTTGAAGATCTCTTTTTGACGTCTCGAAACCCATAACTTGTTGCTAACGGCGCCATTTTCTCCTCTCATTCCAGGTTTTTTGTAGTGGAAGATCACATCCTGCACACGACGCAGGGCTTGGTAAATAGAGCCTATATTGATGAGCTGTGGGAGATGGCGTTATCAAAAACGATTGCAGCACTGAGAACACATTCGGTAAGTAAAAGCCTCAGATTGCCCAACTGTTGCTTGGCTAAGACTTGACGTGGTGGAAATAGTGGCTTTTACGGCAATATTCTTTGTTTTGCCTCTTTTCTGATGACCCTATTTAAAGCAAGAACATGAAGGTACCTTAATTCCCCAAAAGCTTTCTCCAGCTCTTTTTGTGTCTTGATGCTTCCCTGTGCCAAACTCTCAATATTTTGGGGGACAGGAAAGAAGAAAATAGTAGTTTGAGACTTCTCCTCGGTACTTCGTGATCACTTTGGAAAAGCACCAGCAGAGGGAGTTGGTTTGTCCTGGAAAACTGGGGGGAAAAGCATCTACTTGTCCCTCTGAAGTATGACCCTGCTTGATGTTCCCTGAAAGGTCATGACAGTGAATGGGCAGCTTTCAAATGGACAATCCAACCTGGCTCAGTTGGGAGTTATCTGAAAACCCTGTTGGCTAAAGAGGGATAAAAAATTGCATTTGACCGTGAAAGTAAAAACATTAATGACTTTCCACAAGTCCATTTTCAAATGGGTTGGGCCATTTTCTCCAGGAAAAACAAAGTGTGAAATCAGAAACAAAGTCAAAACAGAAGTATTTTCACACTGAGGGTGGTGAGACCCTGGCACAGGTTGCCCAGAGAAGTTGTGGATGTTCCATCCCTGGAGGTGTTCAAGGCCAGGTTGGATGGGGCTTGAGCAACCTGCTCTAGTGGGAGGTGTCCCTGCCATGGCAGGGGGGATGGAACGAGATGATCTTTGAGGTCCCTTCTAACCCAAACCGTTCTATGATTCTATGAAATCGCTGAAATCCTGCTTGCTTTGGCATGGCAGTGTCATCCAAGAGCACGAGGATGCTGCAGGATTGTGTCGGTGCAGTTCAGTACCTAACATGATGTAACGTGCGCGTGGTGGTACCCACGTGATAAAAGTGTCATTGCTCATTGCTGAGCAAAGCCTAAAAATTCTGCCTGGAGACACAGTATGCTGCTTCCTCTGGCCAGGCTGGATCAACAGGCTGAGGCCACTGGGATGAGGTTCAACAAGGCCAAGCGCTGGGTCCTGCTCTTGGGTCACACAACCTCCTGCAATGCCCTAGGCTGGGGAAAGAGCAGCTGGAAAGTGCCCAGGGGAAAAAAGGACCTGGGGGTGTTGATTGACAGGCGGTTGAAGATGAGCCAGTGTGTGCCCAGGTGGCCAAGAAGGCCACCAGCATCCTGGCCTGTGTCAGCACTGGTGTGGCCAGCAGGACTAGGGCAGGAATCACGCCCCTGGGCTGGGCACTGGGGAGGCTGCACCTTGAATACTAAGGTCAGTTTTGGAGGCCTCACTCCAAGAAGGACCTTGAGGAGCTGGAGCGTGTCCAGAGAAGGGCAACAAAGCTGGGGAAGGGTCTAGAGCACAAGTGTGGTGAGGAGCAGCTGAGGGACCTGGGGGTGTTGAGGCTGGAGAAGAGGAGGCTCAGGGAAGACCTTGTTGCTCTCAACAACTCCCTGCAAGGAGGTTGGAGCCAGTTGTGGTCAGGCTCTTCTCCCAAGGAGTAAGTGATAGGCTAAGAGGAAAAGACCTCAAGTTGCACCAGGGGAGGTTGAGGTTGGAGATGAGGGACAATTTCTTGGTGGCAAGGGCTGTGAAGGGCTGTGCCAGGCTGGGCAGGGCAGTGGTGGAGTCCCCATGGCTGGAGGAGTTTCAAAGCTGTGGAGATGTGCTGCTGAGGGCCATGGGTTAGTGGTGCCCTGGCAGTGCTGGGGCAACAGTTGAACTCGGTGATCTTAAAGGTCTTTTCCAACCCAAACAATTGTATGATTCTGTGATTCTGTGTCTCCAAACCACGCTGAGTTTTACATTTACATGCCCCTTATTTTATCTTAGTGTGGTCGCCCATGGCCAGTGTTGCCCAAGACCTGCTTGGCTTTACCTCTGGTAGGGATAATCCAGGTGCTGGACCTGAAGCTCACTGGGATGAAGAACCGCAGAGGCTTCCTGGGGCACTCTGGCTCCATCCTATCACAGCAGTTGCATTCACTGGAAAGCTGCCTCCTTCCACTTAAGCCTCTGTGTCATGAAAGGGAGTAACCACCGAGATGTACACCCTGTTGGGTTGTAAACCTCTGTTTATTTTCTTTCTAAGCGAGGTTTTCTGCTGGGTGAAAGCTGTGGAGAGTAAGCCAGGTAGAAACACGGTGTTTTTCAGCTTCACCAGCTTTCTTGCCATGGCAAGTCGTTTTAAGCGGTGCCAAACTCGAGGCATGAAGTGGCTGCCAGGAGAGGGGTTTTTTTCAGTAATCACGGAATGTTACATCATTTCTCAAACACTAGTGTTGTGGTCCATCACCACTGTCTCTCAGGACAGCTCCCATCTAGACTGGTGCCATCCATCCCATGCTGCCGTTGAGACTTGATGAAGGACTCTCACGTTGGTGAGGCTCATTCGGTTCTTCCCATTCAGCCCAGCTTTTCCCTGGATTTTTCTTCCGTGCTGCAGACAGGGACATCTTTTATCACTTCTGATAGCTTCAGGGCCTTGTCTTTCTTTCCGACTTTCTTTTTTGGACAGCGAAGTGGAAAATGTGTCTCTTCCAGCCCTTCGCATTGATTAATGGAGTCATTCCTCCTCGAGTTTCCAGTGAGCTTTAAATCTGTTTCTCTTTCCAGCTTATGATCACTGATTCTATATTTGGTAAAAGTCTGTCTGAAACTTTACATATTTCACCACAGAGCCGTTGTCTGCTGCGTCCAGAGAGCGCACAAAGCCCTGTAGATACCATGAGGTGGCTCTGGGGGGACGATCAATTGCGTCTTTGGGTCGAGCAACGTCCCGACCCAAAAGAAATACTCGTGTTGTAGCTCTGAGCATGAACGTCGCTGAAATACAGGCGCGCAGCGTGGTTTTTCTCAGCCCAAGCCACTTCGAGACGCAGCCTTCAGATGGGGCTCAGGGACACCTCGCTGCGATGCTTCATTACCATCAGACACAACACGCTAAATATTAAATGAGAGGCTCTGCTCTCGGCTTGGGATGACAGCGCGCTGATGGCCTTCATCTCCTCGCGCTTCCCCAGCAGCTCCTGGGTAATCTTAGAGACACTTCAGGTATCTCTGGAGCAACCGGAGTCCTTATTCATCATGGAGAGCCTCAGGAGCAGTTGCATTGTGAGGAGATACCTTTATCAGCGTGCCCTCCCTTGCCCTGGACAGCGTCGGGGCATGGGCTGTAGGATAAAAGCTGCTGATCGTAAGACGTCACGGCGTGGCTGTGTGTTTATTATCACTCGAGTGATAACACAGGAGGGCTGGGAGTGATATTTTTCCCGCTTGCTGCAGTTAAAACCACATTTTAATTTCTCCCCTTCTTTGCAGTCCTACTGCTCCGACCCCAGCCTGGTGTTAGACTTGAAGAACCTCATTGTCCTCTTTGCCGATACACTCCAGGTACGTGGCTGTTGGTGACCACCCTTTATCTCGCTCGACGGTTGTGCTGCTCGCAGATGGCGTCCATCACTGGGGCTAAATGGCTGATGTGGGCTTGCTGTGGTGGCCCAGAATCTTTTTTGGGATTGTGGTGCATGAATTCTGGCACTCAGTGAACAGCCTGGTTTGCTCTGCCTGTTGGGTGGCCAGCCTGTGGACAAGGACCAAGCCTTGGCCACCTTGCCAAGCCCTTGTGTGTCCTACCTGCATCCAGCCCAGTCTTTAGTACCCAGCTTTGGTCCTACCACCTCGGTAAATCACCATCTAGATCCCTCCACCAGAACCCTTCACCTCTGTGGTGGTGGCAGGGGAGAGTTTGCCCACGTACTCCTTATTACATAGAGAAAATAATCTTCAGCGGCCTGTTGGTGGCTTTTTCTTACCTGAAGTTGCTCTCTTCCCACCCTGCTGCAGGGATATGGCTTCCCCGTGAACCAGCTCTTTGACATGCTGTTGGAGATCCAAGACCAATATAGTGAAACCCTGCTAAAGAAATGGTCGGGAGTTTTCAGGTAAGAAGCTCTTTAAGCAAACTCCTGAGATGTACCTTGCAGAGTAGTTCTGGCCCATAAAGAAAAGCTTTTGAGAGATTAGTAGCAAGCTCATGTTTAAATTTAGGGGAACAGTAAGCTTCAGCCTGGGCTCTCCTTGGACCAGGGAGAGCCAGTTTAAAAACAGTTGTGAGGATCATGGGGTCCTAGAGTGGTTTGGGTTGGAAGGGACCTTTCAAGGTCATCTAATCCACCCCCTCTGCTATGGGACACCTTCCACTAGATCAGGTTGCTCAGAGCCCCATCCAACCTCACCTGGAATGTTTCCAGGGATGGGATGTCTACCACCTCTCTGGGCAACCTGGGCCACTGACTCACCACACTCAACAGTGAAGAATTTCTTCCTTAACATCTAATCTAAATCTCCTCTCTTCCAGTTAAAGCCATTGCTCCTTGTCCTATTCTACATGCCCTTCTAAAAAGTCCTTCTCCAGCTTTTCTATATATCCATTTTAAGGCCACCAGAAGGTCTCTGCAGAGCCTTCTCTTCTCCAGGCTGAACAAGCCCAACTGTCCCAGCCTGGCCTCCCAGCAGAGGGGTTCCAGCCCTCCCATCATTGCTGGGGCCTCCTCTGGCCCCGCTCCACCAGGTCCATGTCCTTATATTGTGTGTGGTATAGACCAGAGGTTTCACACCACAGAGGGATGAGGTCATGGTTTCATTATGGAGCTCATATTGACGGCCAAAAGATGGAAGGATGCGAAAATCTGGTGTTGCAGCCGTGTTACTGTGCCCTTGCTCCAGCACTGAGCCACATGTGTCTTGGGACATCGGTGGCATATCTCTGTGCTGCTGCTGTAGATATGTCCCTGAGCTGAGCAGTTGTCTGGAGGTAGGGCGTGATACATTATCCAGAGTCCCACTCTGTGCTCGGGCCACCAGCTCATCCTGTGCAGTCCTCCAGGACATCCCAGGGGGACTGAGGTGTCTCAGAGCATGGGGCGTTGGGAAGAGCTGCTGGAGGACTGTCAATGGCCCAGTGGCTCAGCATCCATCTTCTCGAGTCAGGCAGGACTGAAGCTCACCTGGGCTTTACCAGGGGCTGCTGCTGAAGCTTTAGTCTGGCCTAAAATCATCATTAAGCTGTCGTTGTGGCTTTACACAAGCTGAAGGCACCGTGCTGAGAGAGCTCATTGAGTCTGGCTGCAGCAAAGATGATTTTAAAGTCACAGACATGGGGAGAAGTTTAATCCCAAGGAATCACATCTTAGACTGGCACCTAGTTCTTAAGACCTTCTCGACCAAGCAGTAGATCTGCAAAGCTGTGGTTGGTCTGTCATCATGGAGCTGTGTTTCTGATGTTTGTTTTCTCCTCTTAGAAATATCCTTGATTCAGATAACTACAGCCCCATCCCAGTGACGAATGAGGAAGTTTATAAGAAGATAGTTGGCCAGTTCCCATTCCAGGATGCAGAACTTGAAAAGGTAATTGTGAAATGGGGAAAGTGGCCGGTGCGGGAGAACCCCACGCCCCTCGTTAGTGGCACCGAGATCTGCAATGAAAGCGTCAAAAAACACCCAAAACCCCAAACCAAGTAAACAACAAGAAAGAAAAAAACCCAAACGAGGGAAAAGAACAAATCTTCTTTCCGCGGGATGCGTTTCTCCTGGTGGGGTGAGGAAAGTGCGTGTCGTGGTACGTCATCGCTTTGGTTTTCAGGTCGGTCGCAGCTGACCAGTGCGTGCAGTAGACAAGAAACCAGAAGTATCTGCTTCCACTTGGACTTTATTCCCATTTTTTGGACCGTGTTATTGACTCTTATTTAGTTTAATCTCATATTGAAAAAAAAAAAGAAGCCCAACCAAGTGGTATATCTTGGCTTTTGTAGAAGTGTGTGCTTGCAAAACCTAAGCGTAGCCAAATTTGACCTAGCCAGTGTCCCTTAAAAGCCTGCTTGGCCTTCTGCTCCACATCTGGCAGCCAGCGAGCTCCAAGCCTGGTGAACTTCATTAGGACTGGGAGGGTTTTCGATCCAAGTCAGGCGTTTTGATTTCAGAAAGTCTGTGTCCTTCCCCCAAAACTCTTATCACAGGGTCCAGCTTCTGCACCTCCCAGCCGTGCATGTGTTATGGGTCGGAGAAATTTGGTGTAGGACATCTGTTTCCTCTTGAGCAAGTGCTCACCTTGGGCAGCGGCTGTGGGAGGTGAACAAGCAAACCACCTTGTGCATGGTGGGAGAGAAAAGTCAAGGAGTTCTCCAATGGGTTGGTTTTTTTTCCCTATGCGTTTAGGGGGTTGGGAGGGGGAATGAAGGTCCTGTTGCAAGTTTCCTTCCAGCCCGTTCCAAACTCCAAATCCCTTATGCACCCGTGTGCCATTTGTAAGCGATTATCTGGTCTTTCACTTGGCTGAAATGTTTATATAATATACCATAAACGCTGGCTTGTTGTTTCATGGCTGGACTTAGCTAAAGACTAGAATTAATTCGACTGCTTGGAACACGTTGCTGGAAAGCGGTCGTCACCCCTGCTGAATATCTGCTCTTTGACTTGAGTCCTCTCCTGTATTTTACAGCAGCCGTTTCCAAAGAAGTTCCCCTTTTCTGAGTTCGTGCCTAAAGTTTACAATCAGATTAAGGAATTCATCTACGCCTGTCTGAAGTTTTCGGAAGACCTTCATCTGAGGTAGGAGATGAGCCTGGTTGTAATAGGGAGGGTTTGTCTGCTCTGAAGGATCTCCCCAGGTTTAAAATATGAGCGCACCCTCAGTTTGCAGATGACACCAGGTTGGGCAGGAGTGTTGATCTGCTTGAGGGTAGGGAGGCTCTATAGAGGGGTCTGGTCAGGCTGGGCCAGTGGGATGAGGTTCAACAAGGCCAAGTGCTGGGTCCTGCGCTTGGGTCACGACAACCCCCTGAACGCTCCAGGCTGGGGGAAGAGTGGCTGGAAAGTGCCCAATGGAAAAGGACCTGGAGGGGGTTGTCCAACAGGCAGCTGCAGATGAGCCAGTGTGTGCCCAAGTGGCCAAGAAGGCCACCAACATCCTGGCTTGGGTCAGCACTAGTGTGGCCAGCAGGACTAGGGCGGGGATTGTCCCCCTGGACTGGGCACTGGGGAGGCTGCACCTCAAATCCTGGGATCAAATTTGGACCCCTCACTCCCAGAAGGACCTTGAGGGGCTGGAGCATGTCCAGAGAAGGGCAACAAAGCTGGGGAAGGGTCTAGAGCACAAGTGTGGTGAGAAGCCTCTGAGGGACCTGGGGGTGTTGAGTCTGGAGCAAAGGAGGCTCAGGGGAGACCTTCTGGCTCTGCACAACTGCCTGACAGGAGGTTGGAGCCAGTTGTGGTCAGGCTCTTCTCCCAGGGAACAACTGACAGGACAAGAGGAAATGGCCTCAAGTTGCACCAGCATAGGTTGAGGTTGGAGATGAGGAAGAATTTCTTGCTGGCAAGGGTTGTGAAGGGTTGTCCCAGGCTGGGCAGGGTAGTGGTGGAGTCCCCATGGCTGTAGAGCTTTCAAAGCTGTGGAGATGTGGTGCTGTGGGACGGGGTTTAGTGATGACCTGGCAGTGCTGGGTTAATGATTGGACTTGATGACCTTAATGGTCTCTTCCAACTAAAATGGTTCTAAGATTCTGTGAATTCTCTTCCTCAACCTTTTGTGCTGCTGAAGTGTTTGGATATACCCTGGCCAGGCTGGAGGTGGCTGGTGGTCTCTTTGGAGTGGTGGCTTCCTTCGTGGACAAAGGACTGTCCATGTCTTCAGAAATAGCTTTGCCATGTAGGGAAAGATAGCGCAGGACCCTGCTAGATGTATGAAAAGTGAAGGGCTTGTTCCCCGTGAGATGTTCCTGAGTCAGTTGTAGTAAACAGATGAGTCTGGTTGTCATGAGAAAGATAATGATGTCATTGGGTCAGTGCCTGGTGTAACATCTACAACCTCCACGTGGCCTCCTCCGACTGTCTTTCAAGGAGCATGTTGGCAGGAAAACCCCTGAGCTTTTGGTGTGCTCCGTGTGTTACTGTGTTTCGGCTGCTGGTTTGGGGGTTTTGGTTTTCTTGTTTCCCATCAGAGTTTGTATACAAATAATCTGATTATATTTTTTTAAAGCCTCCACAATATTCCATGTTTTTTTACCCTCCCTTCTCCATCCCGAGGTGCCTTGATGCTATTTTTGCCCATGTGTATGTGTGTGAGGTTGGAAGACAACCAGAAACTGCAAGTTTGGTGGTTTCTCTTGAATGTCTTCACCTGGGTAGAGGTATATAAATGAACAATGAGATTTTTTTCCTGGAAGGAAGGATCCTTCTTCCCTTTTGTTTGCAGCACCGTGCTAGCGAGAGGTTGGTCTGTTGGGAAGGGGGTTCACCTCCCTTGGCAGCTTCATGTCCTGGCCGTGGCCTGACACTGGATGTTGCCCCAGCATTGACATGATGGAGCTAAGGCAGCATTATGGGGACTCACCAGATGTTTCTGTGCCTACAGAAAGCTCTTCAGGGTTTTAAGCCTCTTCCTTTGTGCGAGGGTTAGTAAATTGGGGAGGCTCTTTCTCTCCATCTTCTGCTAGAGGCCATGGTAGCTCATTGGTTGATGTGGAAGCACGAGACGTTTCTCACCCCTCGTTTAATCTCAACCTTTCAGTGGTGGCAGGTTGTTCTCTTTGGTGGCTCCCAGGGCTCTTAACCTGTGGGTCACCATTAAACATCTCAGTTTCTAAAGCCGACGGCATGGTCCTGTTTCACACGGATGCTGGTTTCACCCAACCCCTCCGTTGGCACTTCCCTCACGAGTTTTGTGCTCTTCACCATTACGAAGATGATTGGATTTGTCAGGGAAGGGAAGAAAAGTGTCCCCTTGGGTCCCTCCTCAGGGGTCCCCCCGGACACGTTATTAAAATTCCTTTCGACATTGGATTTTCCAGCATTTTTTGAGGAGCACTGTTGGGCTGGGGGATGGGAGCCCAGCTCTTGGCTGTTCTAGCCAAACATTTGGAATATTTCTCTGAAAACCCCTGTTGACACTTTCTTCATTTCACCCTGACAGCTTGAATTAGGTTTTATTAGGAAGCTTGGCTACAAAGCCGGCAGCAAGTTTTCTTTCTCTTCTCTTTCTTTTTCTTCTTCGGTTGTCATTTACCTTGCACCCTGGAGTGACTGGGGTCAGCCCGTCAGTCACGGGAGGCCTGAAGGTCATGACTACTGCTATGGGATCTGGGACATCAGCTGTCAGTAACCCAGACGCTTCGCTTAAATACTCCGCGGTCTTTTCCTGAAGAACAGAGCCGGCGGGCAGAAAACGCAGCTTGTATTTTCTTTCTTTTTTTTTTTTCCCCTTAATTATTATTATTTTTTTTAAAAACCAGCTCCTTGTATTTGTTGGACGGGAGCGTTCTCCTTTCTGTTGATCCGCTTGTGAAAGTTATTTTGCTTTTTGAAGCCGCTGAAGAGAATTTGGAGCTCAGCGCGCGTTTGGAAGGGTTGCAGTGTTGGTTTGGTTTGGCTCTGTTAATTTGATTAGGAGAAAGAAAACCTCCTTTATATTTTCAGCAGCTCTGCCTTTGTTAAAAGGCGAGTTCCTTGAGGAGAAGGCTTTAAAATATCCCCCTCCCTGGAAGACTTCCGCCTGCTCCAGTGGAATTTCCCATTTGAAAGATAGGGAATATCTTTGGAAAACAGTGGGTGGAAGGATGAGACGGCAGCTCTGATCTACCAGGACTTTGGGTGTTTAGGTTTGGGGGGTTTTCAGACAAAGCATCAATCCCGAAAGAACTTGGGATACCGTTTTTGAAGTGCTGAGAATAATTTAATTAAAGTTATTCATTAAAAAAAAATAAAAAAAAAACCAGAGGCTTGAATAACTAAATCGGGTAGGACCTTTGGAAGTCAGCTTTGAGAGAGAGGAGATAAATGAGGTTTCTTTGATAGCTTGTGTTGCTGCTTCTGTCTCACTAGTGGTCTGTGGTTGTTGGCTGTGTAGGCTTGGTACCAGCCACACCACAACCAGCTCCTACCAGTTTGAAGCTGATAGATCAAAGTGGCATCAAACGTGTGTTGCAAGGAGCCCACATGAATAATAATGTTCATTTGGGGGTTTTATTTTCTTGTTGTGTATTGAGAACGGAGATCCGACCTGGCCGTGGAACCGAGACCCAACTTCTACTTCACAGTCAAGGGTTGGTGTCGCACAACTGACTGGTACCATTGCTCTTTGCTAACTGGCTCCGCTGGTCTGAGCACTGGGTGTGGGCTGTTGAGGTGAGCTACTACTTGGTTCACCGTTTCAGTTGGGAGAGTCCTGGGCAAGGCAGTGGCTGACACCCATCACTCCCGTTGCCACCTTCACTTACTTCTTCTGTTGAACCAGGGAAGTTCTGGGGGATCACAGTCCAATGCCTGGTCAAACCCCGCTATATTTTTCCCCAAGGAATGCTGCCACTTTTTTTTCCTTACTCAGTGTGTGGACCACATGGAAGATGTCGCTGATCCTTCTGCTCTGGTGGAACCCAGCTGCGGGGGCTGCCAGGCTGCTTGACCCACCATGTAACTGAAGTTACAACCTGATTTTCTACCTTATGCAGCCAACAAACAAAACAAGAGTAGGAAATCTTCGGGTAGTGGTGGTTCTATGCAGAGAAAACACATTTAGTAGAAGTGCTTGAAGAAGTAAAAGCAACGTGCAAATGTGAAGCAGTGTCATTAAGCACTTCTTTAGGAAGAAGTTCTTTACTGATCAAGTGGTCAGGCACTGGAACAGGCTGCCCAGGGCAGTGGTGGAGTCACCATCCCTGGAGGGGTTCAAAAAATGAGTAGATGTGGTGCTCCAGGACGTGGTCTAGTGGTCATGGAGATGTTGGGATGAATGTTGGACTTGATGATCCTAGAGGTCTTTTCCAACCTAAATGATTCTCTGATTCTATACTTGTTTATACCCTGAAGGTTTTTTCATGGTTGGGATGTTCCTGCAGCTGAAGGGAGCGGTTAGAGCAAAGCCTCGATTTGCAGAGTGTTTGGTGATATGGCAACCAGGTGACATCAGGCCTGGCTGCGGCATCGGGCAGAGACCAGCAACATCCCACTCCTGCCAAGGGCAGGACTGGCTCGGGGTGGACACGCAGCCAGGCAGTAACTGGCTGGTTTAATTTCGACACCCTGATAAAAAGGCAAACTTGTCCAGCGTGACCTATTTGATCGCCACGTTGGTTTGGAGAGAAAATGTGACCCCGTGTTTTTCATCTGGGCTTTCTTGGTTCCAGTAGATGCTGGAAGCTCCAGCCACCAGCTCTGCTTCCAATCTTGGCTGTTCTTCAGCTCCACCATCCTTGGGGACAGGCACTGTCACTCCCTGTATATTGCATTTCAGGATTTGAACAACCCCACTCAACACTCCAGGCTGGGGGAAGAGCAGCTGGAAAGTGCTTAGTGGAGAAGGACCTGGGGGTGTTGGGTTGACAGGCAGCTGAAGATGAGCCAGTGTGTGCCCAGGTGGCCAAGAAGGCCACCAGCATCCTGGCTTGCGTCAGCACTAGTGTGGCCAGCAGGACTAGGGCAGGAGTAGTCCCCCTGGACCAAGCACTGAGGAGGCTGCCCTTGAATCCTAAGGTCAGTTTTGGGCTCCTCAATCCTAGAAGGACCTTGAGGGGCTGGAGTGTGTCCAGAGAAGGGCAACAAAGCTGGGGAAGAGTCTAGAGCACAAGTGTGGTGAGGAGCAGCTGAGGGACCTGGGGGTGTTGAGCCTGGAGCAAAGGAGGCTCAGGGGAGACCTTCTGGCTCTGCACAACTCCCTGAGAGGAGGTTGGAGCCAGGTGGGGTTGGGCTCTTCTCCCAAGGAACAAGTGACAGGACAAGAGGAGATGGCCACAAGTTGCACCAGGGCAGGTTGAGGTTGGAGATGAATAAGAATTTCTTGGTGGGAAGGGCTGTGAAGGGCTGTGCCAGGCTGGGCAGGGCAGTGGTGGAGTCCCCATCCCTGGAGGAGTTTCCAAGCCGTGGAGATGTGGTGCTGAAGGCCATGGGTTAGTGGTGCCCTGGCAGTGCTGGGAGAATGGGTGGACTCAATGATCTTAAAGTTCTTTTCCAACCACGATGATTCTGTGGTTCTGTTTCCCAGGGAAAATCCCAAGGGGGCCATGCTGCTTGTACAAGTGCTTTGTTGACCGTTTGCTCCCCACACAATATTTCCTTTACCCTCTCTGCATGTGGGTCCAGCCCCCTTCCCCGTTCCCACGCTGCTCCGGCAGCAGCAGGCATCTGCCCCTGGTGTCACCATGTCCCTTTGTATCACCCCTTTGCTTTGAATCTCCTCAGGTCTCTTTTTGACCATCTGTAGAGCGTCGCAGGGTTAGTTTTTATTGTACTCCCCGTATTTAACCACACTATTGTGTGGTGGAGGGGACTGGGGACAATCTGGTTCTTCCTGGGATGATGGAGGACTCGAGGGGTATATGTCTGGTGGGTTTCAGGGTTTGGGGTTATTTTTTGTTAATCTTTAAGTAAAACCTTATTTGAGAGCCCAACTCGTAGTTTAAAGACCAGGAAAATTAATTGGCTGGTTTCTTCTCCCCCCACATTGTGACTTCTGTTCCACACTTTTAAAAAACCCCAAGCGCGTCACCTTGGAGCGTGCTTCAAAACCCAGCGAGAAGGAGCCAAGGGCTCCACGTGGGACGTGGAGTGGGCTAGCCCTGATCGTCGCTGGCATGGGCTGCACTTCCCCGCTGAGCAGGAGGAAAATAAACTCCCAGGGACCAGCGGTGATGATCTAAAAGAGACCCACGCTAAGACTTTGGCTGACGACTTTGAATTTAAATTACCAGGAGCTGGTTCCTGCCGAGCTGCTGGCCCTGCTCCCCTTGCGTCCAACCAGGAAGGAGACAGTGGTCAACTCTTGGCAGGCGTGCAGCTCGGGAAAGCAGACTTGGAAACGTCAGGGAAAAGGAAATATTAGAGGAACCTGTTGGGGAGCGCGGCGTGGCGAGCAGGGGAGCTGTGCGGCTGGGCTTTTCCTGGGGACAGCTGCAGCGAGACACAGCTTTCTCCATCCTGTGGAAATACGAGCATGACCGTGCTCGGGGACGCGAGCCGGGAGCAATATTTGCCACTTCTCCTGGGAATTTGAGGGATTTCAGTGCAATTCTCAGGCAGCAGCAGAAGGACGGTCCTGGATATATCCTGGAGCTGGCTGAAGGCTGCGTGGTGCTTGGGGAGGATGAGCGGATCCAGGAGGCTGTTGAGGCCTCAGTGTTCGTAGAATCCTGGAATGGTTTGGGCTGGAAGGGACTGCAAAGATCATCCAGTTCCAACCCACCTGCCATGGGCAGGGACACCTCCCACTAGACCAGGTTGCTCAACAGCAACCAAGTGTTGCTGTTGGAGGAGGCTCAGTCTTGCTTTCCTGAGCATCAAGCACTGATGGACAAGGGCTTGGCTCAGTGCATCTGCTCTGACGTTAAGTAGGTACAGAAATGAAGCACAAACCGAGTGCCATGGTCTCCTCAGCTGCTTTTGCCCAGTTTACAAGGTGTAGGTGTTCCTTGGCATCTTCCCAGAGGAGGGTCATGAAGGTGATCTGGTGGCTGGAGCACCTCAGCTGGGAGGACAGACTGGGAGAGCTGAAGTTGTTCAGCCTGGAGAAGAGAAGGCTCTGGGGAGACCTTCTTGGGGCCTTTTAGTACTTAAAGGGGGCTACAGGAAAGCTGGGGAGGGACTTTTTAAAAGAGCTTGCAGTGATAGGACGAGGGGTGATGACAAACTGAAAGAGGTGAGATTTAGATTAGAAATTAGGAAGAAATTCGTCACTGTGGGGGCGGTGACACTGACCCAGGTTGCCCAGAGAGGTGGTGAATGCTTCATCCCTGGAAGTGTTCAAGACTGGGTTGGATGGCTCTTGGAGCAACCTGATCTAGTGGGAGGTGTCCCTGCCATGGCAGGGGGGTTGGAACGAGATGATCTTTAAGGTCCCTTCCAACCCAACCCATTCTGTGGTTCTATGAAATGTGGGAGGTGTGAGCTGGACAGGGGCTGGCAGTGCCCATCCCCGCACCAGCAGGCACCTCAGTAGCAGCACCCCAACATCCCCCACCTCACATGCCAGCAGTGGGATACCGGCAAGATTCAGTTTTGTTTCTTGTGTCAATCACAGAATGATTTTGGTTGGTTGGAACCTTGAAGATCATCTAGTTCCAACCCCCCTGCCATGGGCAGGGACACCTTCTACCTTCCCTGCTTTGTAATCTGGCCCATTACTCAGGTAGAACAGGAGAAGGAGCAAAAGGTCACAGGCCTAATTTTCCAGGAGCCTTAAAGTTATTAACGCTTCTCAGCCTTCCAGTTGGAATTTTTCTTTGCCCTCAGCTGCCTGTCACTGGAGATAAAGCCCCGTGGTGTCACGGCTAATGCAGGGCCAATGACAGATCAAAGGAGCCTGTGTCAGGGTGGGATTCCAAAACCTCCTTCAGAAGAAAGAGGTTGCACCTGGCTGGAGTGTGCGTTGGAGGGACACTTCAGCAGAAAGCCAAACCCCCAAACTTCAGCAGTGCTGCAGTGGCAACCACTTGGCAAAGGGCATGAGCATGTTGTGGGAGCTTCCAGTCTGATTGGGAAGTCACTTTTTACAAAGGCCTGTAGTGATAGGACAAGGGATGATGGGTTCAAACTGGAAGAGGGGAGATTTAGATTGGAAATTAGAAGGAAATTCTTCACTCTGAAGGTGGTGAGACACTGGCACAGCTTGCCGAGGGGGGTTGTGGATGCTCCATCCCTGGAGATGTTCAAGGCCAGGTTGGATGGAGCCTTGAGCAACCTGGTCTAGTGGGAGGTGTCCCTGCCATGGCAGGGGGTTGGAACGAGATGATCTTTGCAGTCCCTTCCAACCCAAACCATTCTATGATATAGTTAAAGATTGGGTGGGGGTATTTTGGGGCTTTGATTTGTTTCCCTCCCATGGCAGGTCTTTGATCCCTTTCCTCTTGGCGCACTGAACTCCAGCATTGTGTGCAGGGTGGTGGTTTGGCTGCACGGGTTAGTGCTGATGCTCTGGGCAGCTGTTGACCATGCTGGACCAGCTCCTCTAAGAGGAGAGGCTCAAGGATGGGGGTTTAGCGCATGTTAGTCCCTCTTCCTTACCAACATGTACATTAAAAGTCCTAAATTATGTGTATTTTGGCTTATATTAGTATGCAAGTGGTGCTTGGATGATCATGCATAAGGCAGAAGAGGGCTGGGAAAGAGACAGGGTGAGGAGGGCTCTGGGTGGTGCTCTTTTCACAGTGGGCTTTGCAAATCTCTCTTCAAATTCTACTTTTCAGCTCCACCGAAGTTGATGATATGATTAGAAAATCTACAAATCTGCTGCTGACCCGAACGCTGAGCAACTGTTTACAGAATGTCATCAAGAGGAAGAACGTTGGGCTGACCGAGGTAGGACGTGGCTTCAAGGAGACCACATGTCCAGGGTGGGTTTTGGTCCCTTGAAGCTCCTTACAGCTCCTTTAGAGATGCTGATTTGGAGCGTTATCATTCAATATGAGGTTGGAAAACAATGATGGAACCACACAGTGTTGCTGTACAAAGAAAAATACTGCAGGAAAAGGGAAGCTTTTTTCCTGTTAGAATTGCTCCTCTTCTGAATAAAGTGGTAGGTAAGAGGACTTCAAGACGCACCACAGAGGAGCCAAGTGGGAGCTAGGTGAGGATCCCCCTCCAGAGGTGATGTTTGGGGTGGTTTCAGCACATCGCTACAGTACAAACTCTATATCGGCATTTTCTTTATGAGATTGGTACTTTTTTTTGCGCAAGGTCAGATTTCTGAGAGGTTTAATGGATGGTTGGGAGCGTCTGTGGTGGCCGGGGCAGTTCAGATACCTCAGTGGGACCTCTGTGCCCTGCTATTAAATGAGGAGGTATTTACAGAATCGTGGAGTCATTAAGGTTGAAAAAGACCTCCAAGATCATCAAGTCCAACCATCAACCCAACACTAGACCGTGTCCTAAAGTGCCATGTCTACACGTTTTTTGAACACCTCCAGGGATGGTGACTCCACCAATATTAATACAGCTGCAGTTGTTTAATTAACTACTGTAGACATGTGTCCCGTTCTCTGGACACCGCAAATACTCCATGGAGGTGAGTTTTGGAGAGTTTAGGGCATTTACAGCAGTATATATTTACATGGGATGCTTCCTCAGCCCTTTAGATCAAAGTCTGGAATCTTTCTGCTCCCTGGGGGCAAATTCCTCTTCCCTCCTGCTCCTGCCAGGGCTCAGAGGAATGCAGCACTGTCCCTACACTATCCATCCCCCAGGTGATCTTCTTTGAGTGTAGGAAGGGCAAACCCAGTGCCACACTCCCCGTCAGGCACATTTGCCTGGTTTAGATGGTGTAGATGTTACTTGGTATCTTCGCCATGGAGTGAAGGTGGTGCCCTTGGGCTGAGAGTGGCTTCTTCATCAGCTTTGGAGCTGAAGAGGATTTTTGCAAGAAAAGCCCATGTAGCAAAGTTGAGTTTAGAATTAAGGTGCAGTATGTCCAGAGACTGGTGTTCATCTCTGAGTCTCTGGTGGTGGGTGTCCAAAGAAGAGCAATGAAGCTGGTGAAGGGTCTAGAGCCCAAGTCTTGTGAGGAGTGGCTCTTGAAGGATCTGGGGTTGTTGAGCCTGGAGAAAAGGAAACTCAGAGGAGACCTTCTCACTCTGGACGACTCCCTGCAAGGAGGTTGGAGCGGAGAAGGGTTGGGCTCCTCTCCCAAGGAACAAGTGATTGGACAGGAGGAAATGGCCTCAAGTTGCTCCAGGAGAGGTTTAGGTTGGACTCTGGAAGAAATGTCTTCCCTGGAAGGGCTGTGAAGGGCTGTCCCAGGCTGGGCAGGGCAGTGGTGGAGTCCCCATCCCTGGAGGGCTTTCAAAGCCATGGAGATGTGGTGCTGAGGGACAGGCTTGAGTGGTTCCCTGTCAGTGCTGGGTTAGTGGTTGAACTTGATGATCTTAAAGGTCTTTTCCAACCTGAATGGTTCTATGACCTGCTCAAGGAATTAATGATGTTTCCAGGTCAGTGATCCTAAAGTGGAAGCCCGGATTGTTTTGCTCTGGATTGTGTTGATAGTCTTCAGCAGTGGCTTTTACTCCATAGTTGCCTTTAATGTCCCAAAATAGTGCCACGTGAAGGCAGCTGAGAAGGCAGCATTCAGAAAATTGCAGGAAATGGTGGATATGATAACCAAGAAGATACCAGGGTGAGATCTGCTGCCCGCCCCCGTGACCCTCGGAGAAGTAAAACCTTGGGGTTTCTTTGTTCAGTGCCTTCCTATGAGGCTGTTCGGTGTCACTCAAGATACGGGTTATTTAAGGTTCATTAGCAGGTGGAATACTTGGGATCTGACATGGCTTTTTTGTTGGGTTGAGCCTGTTGGGTTTGAGCTGCACCAAAATGAGCACTGCGGGACACCTGAATGTAGGAAAGTCGATTAAAAAAAGATCTTTTGTGGTCTTAGCGGCTGTCATGGGAAATGTTTTCCCCCCCAGATTATCTTTTATTTCAGTTTCTGGTGTTGTTAAAGGAGGAGAACCTCTGAGCGTGTAGCAAAGCTTAGTGTGTTTGTAGAACGTCAGCTTTTCAAGCCAGAAGTTCTCATCAGTTGGCATCCGTTAACTTGGCACGTCCCTGGCTTCAGGAGCACGATGGTTGAAAACCTTTTTTGCCTTTGCAGCTTGTACAGATTATTATAAATACGACCCATTTGGAGAAATCCTGCAAGTTCCTAGAGGAATTCATAACCAATATCACTAATGTACTTCCAGAAACTGTCCACACTACGAAACTCTACGGGACCACAACCTTCAAGGTGAGAAGGCTGGTAGATCCACCTCCGGGGAGTTGCTGTTGATGGTTGGTTGGAGAGTATCTGCTTTCAAAGCGCGGGTGTGGATGTGTGGATGTAGGGAGCTGAGCTGCAAGGTAATTTTGTCCTATCCTGGGAAGCTTACACCATCGGACGAGCTTTTGGATTTGTCCTTCAGAGCGTTACATCTGTTGAGATCGTGAGCGTTTGTAGCCTTAATCTCCAGGCTGTGACCGTGGCACATGCTCTCTAGAGGATGAAGCAGCTTTTTCACAAAAGCCTGATTTTTATTTATTTTTTTAAAATGGATTTTCATTGTGCTGTTTGAGCGCCGTGCAGTGTGACACACGTCTGGCCACGAGCACAAGCTCTCCTCTTTCACCCAAGAGGAGAATAGATTTTCAGAACTTCTGTTTATGTATCTTTCCACTCCTTTTAGCTTTATCCGCTAAAAATCAGGGCTGGCAGAAACTGCTCCACTTCCCAGTCTTTAAAATTTTAAATCATAACCCAGGAATGTCCACTCAGATACCTCATACAAAGTCTTAAGGCTGCAATCGATTCAACTGTGGGGTGATGAGCAGGAGGTGGGAACAGCACCGAGGACTCCAGCAGTAGGAATTGGTTAGGTGAGGTTTGCCCTTAAAGAATCACAGAATGGTTTGGGTTGGAAGGCACCTTCCAAGGTCATCTAGTCCAAACCCCCTGCAGTGAGCAGGGACATCTGCAACTAGAGCAGGTTGCTCGGAGCCGTATCAAGCCTGGCCTTGAACGTCCCCAGGGATGGGGCCTCCACCACCTCTCTGGGCAACCTGTTCTGGTGTTGCACCACCCTGAGGTAGTTTCAGAGTTAGCCCTTAGGATAACTCCGCAGGAGACTAAGGCCCCATGTCCCCAGGGAAGTCCATTCATTGTTCCTTCTGGCATCATCTACCTATTTGGCCTAAGGGTGAGTTCTCCTACCCTTATTACCGAATCACAGAATCATTATGG